>JARQOC010000002.1:106825654-107408759 GCA_033576535.1 Allobates femoralis
GCAGCGCAAAACTGCTGAGGTCACTGCTGGGCAAACATTAACCACTGCAGTATGTGTGAAACATTGGAACCTAAACAGTATGGAGTTGGTAAGATGAGAGTCAAGATTCCTCCACTCAGTGTGTCTTTCACACAATGAGTGAAAATGTGATGCACAAGGGAATTAGGGCAGTGCTGAGCTACCAATTTTGTGAATGACAGCTCAGTCATCCAATCTAGTGCTGGGGCATGCTGGGCTGGCAGTGTGTTGATTGACAGCTCAGCAGTCCAATCCAAGACTGGAACGTGATGGACTTATTCAGGTGTTCCCTGTTTTCTGTGATTGCCCAGCTGCTCAGCTAAGCAATTAGTCCCAGATCTGTCAGTCGCAGCATTTTGCTCATTGGTGCTTGTTGGCTCTGTTCATCTGTACTCTTTGTTCTGTTCAATTGCTGCCAGACCTTGAATATCCTCTTACTATTTGTTTGGCTTGTCCCTTTGCTTTTATCTGCTATCCTCCTGATATTCTGACCCCGGACAAAACTTTTAACTATTCCTTTAGTCCATGATGGGCTCTCTTGATTTCTCACCCCAGAACATTTGACTACCTGACCTCATAGCTTGCAGGTGTAGTAACTAGCGTCACAGCGAGTATTGCTCCACTTGTTATGTTATACTTATTTCAACTGATTGCATGAGGCTAGAAAACCAGTTTAATATAACGCATTTTTAAAAAATAGATATAGCAACTGTGTGTATACATGTTTCATACCTTATACGTTGTACAGTCTGTCTCTGGATTCTCCACTTGCACCACTATATACGCGTGCAGAAAGTTTGATGCAATCATGTCAGGAACGAAAGGGGTGTTCTCTTCTTGAAAAACGATCGCTACTATATCATTCCCGATGTGTCTTTTCCTCTGCAGCTGAAATGAAATAATTAGAAGACAGGAGATAACAATGTGGGTATCACAGATGTGGGAATCCCAAGTCCTCTATGTCTTCACACCCTAGATGCATTATAAAGATTCAAGTTACCACTTGATAAGACTGGACACAATCGTAAAGCAATGGGAGAAATTACTGTACTTGCATTTGCAAATTCTTTGCTGTCCTATGACCTTCTCAAACAATACAGATTGAAGCGGTAAAATTACTGCTTTATCTCTATTATCTTCTAAGTATTCTGCTTGATTAAATGCAGTATTGGGTGATGCGGAGGGGCTGGATTGTTTTCTCTATGTTTTGATGGCCCCTTGCCATTCAGAAAAATGGTAACTGAATAGGAAAAATCCTGCCTCTTTGAAAATGCAGATTTTTATTAAATTCAAGTAGAAATCAATTCACTCAAATGTATTTGCTAATTATTGAGCTTATTGCTCATTAATTGTAAATAAAAAACACATATGATTGGCATTGTCTATGGGTGCCTTCACACTGCGGCGTGATCCGGTCCGTGGCTGTCTGGGATGACCCTGACAGCCGTGGACTGGATCAGCACACAGGACTGGAGGGCTAATGTGCCCTCCGGTCCGGTGTGCAGCCGCACGCAGTTCCCGCTGCTGATAAATCAGGACCGCGGCGCCGAGGTCCTGACCTATCAGCGGCTGCAGCTGCACACTGGACCGGAGGGCATATTAGCCCTCCAGTCCTGTGTGCTGATCCAGTCCGCGGCTGTCAGGGTAATCCTGGACATCCCGGACCGGATCACACCGCAGTGTGAAGGCACCCTTAGTGCACACAGTTGCTGCCGCTGACAGGTCAGGACCGCTGAAGGCGAAGCTTGATCAGCTCATCAGGTGAAGGCGGAGCTTGATGCTGAAACGCGTTGTGAGGACCCTGTTAATCTGAGCACTTTGTTACTACCCTGTTACTATGCAGTAAAGGAAAATATTTCAATTTACAATCTTGTTTGCCTCCTCCTTGAGCGCCCCTAATACCGCTAATTATCTCCCCCTTTTTACATAGGCAGGATAGGCGCTGTAGAATGAGATCAACTCTTTGTACCAGTCTTTGGGGATACCATTATCTGACATCAATGTGCCTTAATAGGGCTGGGGAATATGGATATGGGAATGAAAAATGTTTACGGAAAACTGAAGGAATCAGCATAAATTAAAGGTCGACGTCCCTCCCTTGAATGTATCAGGACTAAGTGCTCTCAGTGTCGTAGTGTTGCCACATTGTGCCGCACCATTCCTAATAAATGTGAACGAAGCTTTAGGCTGCCTTCCCAAACAATCTCATCAGAATTGTGTGAAAACCTTTCACCTAAAACACACATTTTTCAGTGTTTTGACATCTATTTTGGCATATTTTCTTTTTTGAAGTGGGTTTGTGGGTATGGCTGTTTTCTACCATTATCCAACAGCTTTCTGCATGGGAACTCAAAATTTACAAAAAAAAAGTATATTTTAACTGCTAAAATCCGCTAGTGTGGAAAGCTGGCCATGGACTAAAGACTATCAGACCAATGGACGTAGAGCAGATTTTTTTACAGCATGGAGTGCTTGTTACTTCGATATTGTTTTTGTGTTTTAATGGACATTTTTTGGCTTGTCAGTTTGGGGTTATCCGTTTACGCTCATTTTGAAGGGGTAAGGAGTTGTGACACTCCGTTAACCTAGTTGACCCTGGACTCTAATATAATCAGATCTACATTACCATTCAATGTCCTGCATCTGGTTGGGGGGTTGTGAGTGTCTTGTTCCTCCCTGCAAGGGGCCTCCTGGATACACACTTTTGCAGACTGGCAATGGAGACTTGAGTAAACTTATTACACTTTGAATTAATGTACCTCATGGTTAAGGGGGCAGTGTGCATATCTTTGCCCATCCAGGAAGCTGATCCCAGAAGAGGTAGAAGAATGAGATACAGGTTTAGGTGAAGAAGTTTGCACTGTAAACTAGAGCGAAAGGATCTGTGCTGAGCCAAAATCCTAAACTTATGGATGGACTATAGAGTTGGAAGTTTGATACTTGTGCTATGGTCGTGATATATACTGTCGGGATTTAAAGAGACTCTGTCAGGTCATTTTTCAGTATGATGCCAATAGTACCCTTGAATAGTGCACGGGTAGACCTTTCAGAATATGTACAAATCATTCATGTATCCTGTGTAGTTCCCTTGCTATAAGCACCTTCACACCCTGTAACAATAATTGTTATAACTTCTGAGCAGTCTGAGAGTCACAGCATGTAATGGTTATTTAAACATCCACACCTATCCAAGTTGTTATTCTGTCCCTCACCTCTGCTGAAGTTACACTGAATCTATCAGGTTTTCGCAGGCTGTTGGGTGACATCACTACAGTCTGTGCTATCTATAAAAGATTTCTGTTGATATGAACATTGGTTTTCCTGCATACATATAATGTGTATTTGCTGAGCAAATGATCACATTTTCATATAAACACAAAGAAATATCTCAGTGCCCACACTCCACACATGCCTCAGATACACACAATGAAGATCTGCTAAGAGCACACACCTTCTCCCTCCTCCTTTCTCCTCTGTCTGCAATGAATCACAAAGCATACAGACCAGAGGGCAGGACAGTGTAGTGATGCATGAACATTCATTCATTGGGGAGTGGGCAGCAGAGAACTCACTGTGATTGACAGATGGAATTAATCTTTATTTTGAAGTTTACACTGGATAGGAGGGAAACATAAATAATAGAAATATTTAAATAGAGAGAGCTTAGAGGAAAGAATTAGAAAATGATATCAGTTACATATGATTTTTCACCTGACAGATTCCTTAAAGGAACTATTCTAAGGACTAGTTTGTAGTTGGATACACATGCTATGGTCGTGATATCTACTGTCTGGATTTGAGGATCTATTCAAAACTATTGTAGAAGTGGATGCATGTGCTACAGTTGGGATATCCATCATCCTTAGGAACTTTAGGATTATAGTTGTTGGTTGGTTTCTGATTTTGGACGGGGGCATTGCATTTTGACCATCTACATGGAGTAGCTGTAATACCATGTACGGATACAAATAAAACTCATTGCATTGTTATCCTGCCTAGGTGATTATTGCAATCCACAACTTCAACTGTCATAAAACAGCAATGAAAAATAAAAAAATATTTGGCATTATCTGTAGTTGCATGACACTTCAATATGATGGTCATAATTACAGTCCTCATACAGCTCTGGCTATGGAGTGCTAGTATAATGTACAGTTATTACTTTCAGGAGTAAACTTCACATTAAATGCTGTTGTTTGTTCAAAATCATTCTTGGCGTCTATTGGTAATGATAAGCTACTCACAAGAAAGAATAGAGAATTCTAAATGACTTTATGGCCCTCTAGAAATACACACAATTATTTAATGCTGCAGGGAATATGCAAATGTAACGAGCTGGCCACCTATGAATGAATAATTCGAAGTTCACCCCGATATAATTGGGATGTTGATTACCACACAGTATGGTGATAAGAAATGATGATGATGATGAGTAAAAGTACAAGTTCAAGTACTGCTGTGAAATTTCACAGGACATAAAGGTCAGCATGAATGTGCGCACACTGTCATGTTACACTAAGCCTAATTCATATGAATGTATAAAGAATCATCTGATTTACATCTGGGACAAAAACAGATCATCTTAATCTTCATTGTCATCTGTTCTTATATATGAACAGTTATTAAAATTTTCATGACCAAATAAAGTTTCATGCATTAAAGAATTGCAGTCTATCTGTAAAAATGTTATTATCTATATAGGATCCAATTTTTTTGGAGCTTTTCAATATGATGGATAGGATTTATGCCAGATCAAAGCCCCAATCTGCAGACTCTGCGTTTCGGGGTGATTGCCCCTCATCTCTGCAGTGTATGGGATTCTGATCTGGTTGTATGAGAGGCTAAGACGAGGTCAAGAAAATAGCTACTCTCCTTAAAGATTAATCCTGCATGACAGCATGAGGAGACTTTTAACCGCAATGCTTCTCTGGAAAATATGCATATTATATCTTCAGGAAGGAAGTAGACTTTTAGGATTGCTACTTACAATAGGTGGCACTAGAGTTCATCTATGTCCTCCCTGAAGAGACAATTTGCATGAGATATACACTGTGTGCAGAATTATTAGGCAAATTGTATTTTAGAGGATTATATTTATTATTGATCAACAATTATGTTCTCAATCAAACCAAAAGACTCATAAATATCAAAGCTTAATATTTTTCGAAGTTCGAGTGTTTTTTTTTTTAGATTTGGCAATCTTAGGAGGATATCTGTTTGTGCAGGTAACTATTACTGTACAGAATTATTAGGCAACTTAATAAAAACCAAATATATTCCTATCTCACTTGTTTATTTTCACCAGGGAAACTAATATAACTGCACAAAATTTAGAAATAAACATTTCTGACATGCAAAAACAAAACCCAAAATAATTAGTGACCAACATAGCCACCTTTCTTTATGATGACACTCAACAGCCTTCCATCCATAGATTCTGTCAGTTGCTTGATCTGTTTACGATCAACATTGCGTCCAGCAGCCATCACAGCCTCCCAGACACTGTTCCCAGAGGTGTACTGTTTTCCTTTCCTGTAGATCTCACATTTTGGGAGGGACCACAGGTTCTCTATGGGGTTCAGATCAGGTGAACAAGGGGACCATGTCATTATTTTTTCTTCTTTTAAACCCTTACTGCTCAGCCACACTGTGGAGTAGTTGGATGCATGTGATGGAGCATTGTCCTGCATGAAAATCATGTTTTTCTTGAATGATACCGACTTCTTCCTGTACCACTGCGTGAAGAAGTTGTCTTCCAGAAACTTGCAGTAGGTCTGGGAGTTGAGCTTGACTCCATCCTCAACCTGAAAAGGTCCCACAAGTTCATCTTTGATGATACCAGCCCATACCAGTACCCCACCTCCACCTTGCTGGCATCTGAGTCGGAGTGGAGCTCTCTGCCCTTTACTGATCCAGCCTCTGGTCCATCTGTGAGCCCCACCATGTAGGGGCCACAAAAGGGGTACTACACCCAGAAAAGCGGTGTAGTCACTCCACTGCAATTGGAACTATGGTCACTAGGTGGAACCCTAGAGCTGACACCCACACACTAGATTAGTAGGTGTGAGGGACCCCGGGAGGGTATATAGTGGCCTCAAGGGGGAACTAGGGAGCAGTTAGTAGTGAGTAGTCGGTTGGAGGAGTTGGAAGCAGGCAGCCAGCCTGAGAGGGAGCAAGGAGGGCCTCCTCGGCTGGGAGGCCCAGATAAAGCTAAAGTACAGATCCCAGAGAAGAAAGAATGAGAAAAGGCAGCTTATATTGCAAGCTCACTCTAAGAGGGAAAGCGAGTAACCTGAAGGTTTGCCCCAAAGGAAGAAAACGGGTACCGGAGCCCGCAACGGTGAGTTCCTATACGGCTCATAGAGAATCCGATGAACGGGAATATTACAGATATGGCCCCGACTCCCAAAGAGCCCACAAGAGGGGAATCAGTTCTGCAGTCGGATCCTGCGAAGAGCAGTAAAAGATTCACCCGACGCGTGTGAGGGAGAGGAGACTAGGAAAAGCAGCAAGAGGTCAGATAATCTTTAAGAGTCAGACTTCACCGCCACTGGGAGGCAAGGGAAGAAAGGAACAAGAAAGGTACATAAGGAGAGATCAATCTAACGGCCAGAAATTCCGTTTGCAGCATCCGTAGCATTTGCCATTATACCATCTACTGCACTGCTGAACTGTATGACTTTGGCGAAGTTTTCGGTAAAGTTACCCGGTGAAGTGAAGTCCTGACTCTGCTGCATTCCTTCCTATATAAACTGTTTTCTTACAGCATCGCTGCCCCGGTGGTCCAGTCCCTCCTGCGGGGGACTAATCCATCTAAGCCGAAATACCATCGACCACCGGAGGACTGTGGCAGCGCTGGTGAGCATCACCAGACACTGCAGGTGGCGTCACGACAAGAACTTTGTATAAATTCCATGTAAATAACATCCCCCTATTTAATTGACCACCAAGGCCACGGCCTCAGGCAGCCACCCGTGACATCCCAGACCGTACCCGAGCCCTGGGGCGCGTCACATCCATCTGGCCCATCAAGAGTCACTCATTTCAACAGTCCAAAAAACCTTTGAAAAATCAGTCTTAAGATATTTCTTGGCCCAGTCTTGTCATTTTAACTTATGTTTCTTGTTTAAAGGTGGTCATTTTTCAGCCTTCCTTACCTTGGCCATGTCCCTGAGTATAGCACACCTTGTGCTTTTTGATACTCCAGTAGCGTTGCAGCTCTGAAATATGGCAAAACTGGTGGCAAATGGCATCTTGGCAGCTTCACGCTTGATTTTCCTCAATTCATGGGCAGTTATTTTGCGCCTTTTTTGCCCAACACGCTTCTTGTGACCCTGTTGGCTATTTGCCGTGAAACGCTTGATTGTTCGGTGATCATGCTTCAAAAGTTTGGCAATTTCAAGACTGCTGCATCCCTCTGCAAGACATCTCACAATTTTGGACTTTTCAGAGCCTGTCAAATCTCTGTTCTGACCCATTTTGCCTAAGGAAAGGCATTTGCCTAATAATTAAGCACACCTTATATAGGGTGTTGATGTTATTACACCACACCCCTCCTCATTACAGAGATGCACATCACCTGATTTACTTAATTGCTAGTTGGCTCTCAAGCCTATACAGCTTGGAGTAGGACAACATGTATGAAAAGTATCATGTGATCAAAATACTCATTTGCCTAATAATTCTGCACACGGTGTATTTTCATGGACAGTATTTAGCCCGAATATACTGTGTGACCTTTGCCCCATAGTAGAGTCTTGTTATATACAGTACAATATACAGTGTGTTAAAACATTTTTCATACCCATACAATTTTCCATATTTTTTAATGCTACACCCACAAACCTAAATGTATTTTATTGGGATTTTATGTGATTTACCAACACTAAGCAGCAAGTACTAGAGAAGTGCAAAGGAAATGTTGCATGATTTTCTAAATCTTTTAAAAACATTAATCTGAAAATGGAGATGTGCATTTATAATTAATCCTCTGTAGTCTAATACCCCTAAATAAAATCCTGAGTGACCAATTGCCGGGTCTACAAGTCACCTACTTAGTAAATTGCATCCAGCTGTGTGTAATTTATTCTCAGGATAACTACAGCTGTTCTATGAAGCCTCAGAAGTTTTGTTGGAGAACATTAGTGATCAAAACACATCATTAAAACAACGGAATACATCAAACAAGTTTGGGATAAAGTTGGGAAGTGTAAAGTAGGGTTAGGATATAAAAATGTTGTCAAGGCTCTGAACATCTCACTGAGCACTACGCAAGCCATAATCCAAAATTGGAAGGAGTATGGCACAAATGCATACTTACCAAAATGTGGCTGTCCACCTAAACTGACATTCCAAGCAAGAAAAGCACTCACTAAAGAGGCATTCAAGAGGTACATGGTGTCTCTGTAAAAGCTTCAGAGATCTACAGATTAGATGACAAAAGCTGTCCACACATCAACTATTAGTCGTGTAATGAAAAATAGCAAAGTCTCCAGCAAACACAGGAAGGATAGGTATGTATAAAACCAATGCTTTTTGATTCATCAATTAAAAAATCATGATACAGGTAGTGGACACCCCATTTGGGAAGGAGATTAGTCGTATACTCAAAAGATCTGGCCTTCATGGATGAGTGGCATGAAGGAAGCTATCTTTTATAGCAAGCCATAAAAAGTCCCATTTCCAGATTTCAAAAATCCATGTAGGGGACTCAACTGGAACGTGGAAGAAGATGCTCTGGTCAGATGAAACTAAAGCGGAACATTAAGCCTAAATTAAAAATGCTTTGTATGGCACAAAACAGACACTGCACTGTGAAAGCTCCATCCCCACCGTCAAACATGGTGGTGTCAGAATCATGCTGTGGGATGCGTTTCTTCAGCAGGGATAGAGAATCTATTTAGCAGAGATGAGAAGTTGAATAGAGCTAAAGATTAAAGACTGAGGTTTCACCTTCCAGCAGGACAAGGACCTTAAACGAACTGCAAGAACTACAACTGAATGCCAAAACCAAAGCATTTAATCCCATCTCTGGTAATATTACCAGTAAGAGAACTTTCAGCTATATTTAACTCACCCAATAGGACAGTAATATACCACATAATAATTATAACAATTCACGACAATTTTTAAACAGAAAATATAAATTGAAAAACAGTACAAAGAACTGATCCCTCAAATCAGGTCGTATGACTCCTCCTGGTAATTCTATTCAACAAACAGGATCTGTCAATACGGCCACATCTTCCTCTGTTCTATCTCCCACTAACTTTGCATTCATTACAGAGTCATTTTTGCAAGAGATCAAAGACAAAATCCACCATTTGTGCACTAAACAGAACTTTACTATTCTTGCATTCAACATTCCCTCCTTCCAAATTCCGTCTGATCTATTGTCCACTTACACCGCTCACATCCGTTCCCCTGAACCGCCACTCCACCCTACAATCCCACGCTCCGCTTACACCTAGCACCTGTGATTATGATGATCTTGATTTCTCAGTTCATAAAACTTCCACGGATTTTTTTCCAACCGTTTTAGAACTTCAAGTTGAAAGCTCACCTGCTGTTACAAATAACCTTCACACCACCAGTAGCACTATTGTTTTGGATAACACCACAACACAGGGTTGGTGCCATTTCTACCTCCAATTATGTCTTGTTTGTCATCTGCTAGTTCCCAAAACTCCCCATCAGTAAAAATGTTTTTTCTATCAAAAGCCACAAAGAAGAAAAACCCATGAGTTGTGCAAGATGAGGGAAAATCAATAAATAAGGAAAAAATCTCTCCCAATCAAACCAAAATGTAGAAAATGGCACTATGAACATCACTGAAATAATGGTACTGCCCAAAGGGATTTCTTTCTGTCCCACCAATATAGTTGATGATTTCAACATTTTTCTTGACCTTAATACATTTGTGAAAAAATTTACTTTGAAAAGGCACTTTTCCATCAATAAAAATAATCCAATTTAACAAGATGCTCCATCTACAGATTTTGACTTTAATGTTCAGTCCAAGTCAAATTGTTATATGCAAGAAAGTCAGTATGATACTTTATCTTAATAATATCAAAAGTAAAACGCATGGACATTCTAATAACGATATCATGAAAAAAGAATAAATTGTGATTCACTCCCTATAGAATAACCAGAACATCATCATATAGCCTGCTGACAAAGGTGGTACAGAATCGAGATGATTCTATTAAAGAAGCTTTCAATATCATATCTAGCTCAGAGCACATTGAAATCAAACACAGTGGTCCATTTCCACCCATATATGTCAAATATTCCCAACGTATTTCCAAAGCTATTGAACCAGATGTTTTAAATAAAAAAAGAAAAAAGTTTCTGACTATTGATAATCCAAATATACCATTTATGTATCCCCTTACAAAGATACTTGAATCTCTTGAAAACCCTCTAGGACGAACAATTAGGATAGGATCACTTCCATGTAATTTATCCTATTACCTTGACACCATTCTCCAGAATCATGCTAAAAGCCTATCTAGTCACTGGGACGGATTTGCCCCTAGGATTAGGGTTTTACAGGATATAACGAGGGAAGATTCATATTTATTTAGTACATTTGATATCTGCTCACTATACACTAATATCAGACACAACATTGGTTTATATTGCATTAATCTATTTTTGGTGAAAGATGCAAGGCTAAGTGAACCACAAAAAGCCTTTGTTCTGGAAGGGTTGGATTTCATTTTACATAATAATTTTTTTACATTTCAAAATAATCATTTTAGCATCATAATTTTGGCACAGCAATGGGAACAAGGGTAGCCCCAATCTACGCAAACCTATTTGTGGGAGCTTTTGAAGAGAAATTTATAGAAAATTCCAGTTATATTGCCAACATTATTCTGTACCAAAGGTATGTTCCCTCTCCCATTCGATTGGATACCCTGTAAAATGATCACGGACTCCTGATCATTGCCATGGCAAACCAAGGTCAATATAAAACTTCTTCCCTTCTGAGTTTAGCACTGTGCTTTAAAAATAGTTTTCGACCACATAAGATGTATTGGTGTAGTGAGAAGAAATTGCGTAACAAATTGTACCTTTCACTTTCTCCTATTACCTCTTTTAAAAATTAAAAACTTGGAGCCAAATAATCATTTTATTGGAAAAAATTGTAAATTTCATTTACTCAACCCAACATTATACAACTCTGCTAATCGCTTGTGGGGTACAAATTACCCTTATGTAATGGTGGCTCTTTGTTCCCTGCTATCCATCCCCATGCTTCGTCCATAGCCGAAAATGACCAGACTCAGGTCTCGGGAATAACAGTTGCATTTACTATAGCAGTAAAGGGGGAATCCAACATGGAGTAAATACTGCACAGTTTTACATGGGTAGGCTATGGCAAGTACAGCTTGAAGTTGAATGCTGACATGTAATTGAGGTTCTGGGGCTTTAAGAAAGTTGATTATTTGAAAGTAACATTTGTATGCTAGTATAGGAAAGTTCAGAGTCTTTGTGTCTTAAAGCAGGAGAGTAGATATATAGTAAGAAGATTTTATTGACCTGGAAAGCTTGGGGTACTTTCACAGCTAGTCACGGCACATGCAAAAATATACTTGAAGCAAATACCGGACAACTGTGGTGAAATGGGAGACCCTCAAATTCTGAACACATGGGGCAACAGGTTTTTCTGTACATTCAGTATACCCTACTGCTAAAGAAGCATGCATAAATCTGGAAAGCGAAGGTCCAGGGTTAAAAGTCTTTAGCTATTTTGGCTGTAGATGTCAGAGAAATAATCCTAGGCATTAGGCCTGTCAGTAAATCTTGTGGGGAAGGGAATGATGAACTTCCAGACCTGAGGTCTGGAAGTGGTGAGGAGAGCCCTCACATGAGCTCTGCTCTGTGTCATATCTTGTACCAAACTGGGGAATTTCCAGCTCTCTGTCTGTCTAGACAAGAGACTTCGTCACCGGCCAATAGGACGACACCCAATTTATATGTCTTATTCGTATGCATTAAAATATGAACTAAAGGTGACTGAAAATAGATATCTACAGCTTACCAATGATGTGGAATAAACATAAAGGGGCGACTAGGGAGTGAGTTGTACTGTGCAGGGGCATCTCACAGTCCAGGGGTAGTCAAGGGACAGTCAAAATCTGGACCGGGTCACTACACTTACACCCCTAGATAAAATCCTTGAGCGGTGTAGTTTTCAAAATGTAGTTACTTGTACAGTAAGTGTTCCAGTTGTTTTGGCATGTCAGGGGTCCTTCTAATGTGACATGCTGTCGGCAATGCATCCAAAGCAAAATGGGGCTCCTTTCCTTATGAACCTTGCCATGCACCCAAACAGGGTTTTCCACCATATATATTTCAGCATACTCAGGAGAAATAAAAAAATGCATGGTCCAATTTCTCTGTTACCCTTGGGAAAATGCAAAATTTGTGGCCAAGGCAATACTTTTGTTGGAAAATTTGCATTTTTTTCCCTTTCAAATTGCTTTAATTCTATGAAGCACCTAATGGGTTAATACACTTATTGAATTTGGTTATGAGCAGCTTGAGTGATGCTGTTTTTAGAATGGTGTCCCTTTTTGGCTATTTTGCGTCACATAGGACCCTCAAAGTCACTTCAAATGTGATGGGGTCCCAAAAAATTGATTTTAAATATTTTTGTTGGAAAAATTAGAAAATACTGATAAACTTTAACCCTTCTAACTTCCTAACAAAAAAGATTATGTCTCAAAAATGATTCTTATATAAAGTAGACATGCGAGTAATGTTATTTATCAATGGATGTTGTGTGATACATCTATCTGTTTTTTAAGGACATAAAACTTCAAACTTAAAAAATGACTATTTTTTTGTAAAATATTTAATATTTTCATAGATTATGGAAATCATATTAACCAAAATTTACCACTAACATGAAGAATGAGGGACATTTATTAAAGATTTTCCCTGACCGCTTCTCTTTACACAGGATGCTGAAACTGCACATGTACAGTACAGACCAAAAGTTTAGACACACCTCATTCAAAGATTTTCTATATTTTCATGGCTATGAAAACTGTAGATTCACACTGAAGGCATCAAAACTATGAATTAACACATGTGGAATAATATACTTAACAAACAAGTGTGAAACAACTGAAAATATGTGTTATGTTCTAGGTTCTTCAAAGTAGCCACATTTTGCTTTGATTACTGCTTTGCACACTCTTGGCATTCTCTTGATGAGCTTCAGAGCAGCAAAGCACCCCACACCATCACAGCTCCTCCTCCATGCTTCACGGTGGGAAACCAGGCATGTAGAGTCCATCCATTCACCTTTTCTGCGTCGCACAAGCACACGGTGGAACAAAGATCTCAAATTTGGATCTCAAATTTGGACTCATCAGACCAAAGTACAGATTTCCACTGGTCTAATGTCCATTCCTTGTGTTCTTTAGCCCAAACAATCTCTTCTGCTTGTTGCCTGTCCTTTGCAGTGGTTTCCTAGCAGCTGTTTTACCATGAAGGCCTGCTGCACAAAGTCTCCTCTTAACAGTTGTTGTAGAGATGTGTCTGCTGCTAGAACTCTGTGTGGCATTGACCTGGTCTCTAATCTGAGCTGCTGTTATCCTGCGATTTCTGAGGCTGGTGACTAGGATGAACTAATCCTCTGCAGCAAAGGTGACTCTTGGTCTTCCTTTCCTGGGGCGGTCCTCATGTGAGCCAGTTTCTTTGTAGCACTTGATGGTTTTGCAACTGCACTTGGGGACACTTTTAAAACTTTCCCAATCTTTCGGACTGACTGACCTTCATTTCTTAAATTAATGATGGCCACTCGTTTTTCTTTACTTAGCTGCTTTTTTCTTGCATAATACAAATTCTAACAGTACATTCAATAGGACTATCAGTTGTGTATCCACCAGACTTCTGCACAACACAACTGATGGTCCCAACCCCATTTATAAGACAAGAAATTACACTTATTAAACCTGACAGGGCACACCTGTGAAGTGAAAACCATTTCTGGTGACTACCTCTTGATGTTCATCAAGAGAATGCCAAGAGTGTGCAAAGCAGTAATCAAAGCAAAAGGTGGCTACTTTGAAGAACCTAGAAATATAGACATATTTTCAGTTGTTTCACACTTTTTTGTTAAGTATATAATTCCACATGTGTTAATTCATAGTTTTCATGCTTTCAGTGTGAATCTACAATTTTCATAGTCATGAAAATACAGAAAAATCTTTGAGTGAGAAGGTGTGTCTATTAAGTGCCAATTTACAACTCTGAACTGATAACGGTTTTCTTTTACAGGTGTTGAAGTGGTGTGAGGTGTGATAATGGGCCCATTGAAATACAGAGCAGTGATCAAGTTCCTTTACTTGAAAAGTGTGTTCATGGATAGCGGAATGGGGTCGCCCTAGAATTGGACCAATTGCACCAAGCTCGACCACATTTTTAAATGATGATGCCAGTTCTTGACTACATAATATAATGGTGAATCGTCATCATAAACCTTTTTCATCTCAACGAACATCTCCCTTGGTGTGTGGCCTTTTAAGTAAAGGAACTTGATGACTGCTCTGTATTTCTGTATTCCACTGGGTCCATAATCACACCTCATTCCATTTCAGCACCTGTAAGAATGACTGTTATCAGTTCAGAGTTGCAAATTTGGCACGTAACCTATAAAAACATATATCATTACACATCTGCAGCTTCAGCATCCTGTGATAAATAGAAATGGATCAGGGGAAATATTTCATGAATGCCCCTTGTACTATGTGTCACAAAAACAGTCTCAGAATCACTGTGATATATTGAAGCGTTGAAGAATTATTGTCTCATAAAGTGAAACTGGTCAGAATTGTAAAATTTGGCCTGGTCAGGAAGGTGAAAACAGGCTAGGGAGTGAAAGGGTTAACTTAGCTAGAAACCCCCAAGTTTAGTAGAGACTCATCCACATCTGTTTTTCTGTGCGGGGATAGTCACAAAAGTAAAAATGTGGACACACGCTTTTCATAGCTAATTGCTAGACTTTGTGCTAATGCACTAAGCTAGCAGACAACTGCGAGCCACACGTCATGGGCCCTTAAGCCACAAGTTAGGGATCCCTGATCTACTGTTGGCTAACCCAACAAATGCGCCTTACTTCAGTGGGTTCTAGGGTTAAAGAGGAAGTCCTGGGAGATAAAATATTTGTACAGTCCCTGCCCTCCTACATGATGAAGCAGAGCTGTGAACTACAGTTCTAGGATTTATAGATCACTTACAAATCAATAAAATCATATCTGCTCCTTGTTCTCACTTTTCCTTTGGTGACAAAGAAATTCAGCCTTATGCTGCAGCAGTGGCAGGAGATGAGTCGAGAGCGTGGACCCAAGGGGCTACAAGATCATCTTACATTCCTTGCCCCTCATACATCTGTATGAACAGGGAGTGTGGCAGGGGTATCGCCGCTGGCCTTATGAGCACACTACAATCCTACCCCTGAAATACCATCCTATGTGATGTAAGAACAAGGGTGTTTTCCCTTCAAATAGCAACCATGTCACCAAGCAGATATAAATACATGCTGTGATCTTTTGCTGTACAATGATATGATGGAGCATAATGTGTACTGTTATGTATTAGGCTAGGAGCAGCGGCAATGCACTACATTGGTTGATTCAGCACTGCCATGGTCTCCCCTCCCCCATATCAACTTGGTAGTGTCGAGCCCCAGGCTGTGGGGTACTCGGGTATCAGGCTCCAAGGATTAACTGTGTCACGGGGAGTGGTGACCGTGTCGGATCCGTGTCCTGGGGGACTTCTTTGAAAAAGGGAGAATTTATATACAGGGGATTATATACAGTTTGTTGTCGTGACGCCACCTGTATTTTCTGGTGATTTGCACCAGCGCCACCACAGTCCACCGGAGGTAGATGGTATCGCGGCTAGGATGATGTAGTCCTCCACAGGTAGGACTGGAAACTCCGGGGCAGCGTAGGGAGAAGGGGAAGCTTGGAGTGGAGCTGGGAATGTATAGGGAGTGTTGGAACAGACTATGAAGGGTTCAGGGACCGGAGAAGAAGAATAGACGCACACAGCAAAGTATCTTTTACCTTTTACTGATGTTGAGCAGGTAAAATGGTCCAGAGCACTGACGGGTGGACAAGTTGCACAGTGGGTTCCCACAACAAGTGGGTATAAGGCCTCCTCTCCTCTATAATGGTGTTTGAAGCACAGCCTGCTTGCAGCAAAACTTGCCTCCTCTCTCTTCCTGACTGTAGTGCGTGTCTCTCCTCCTGTGCGGTCTCCGAGTTACCTTCTCTGATCACTGCGGCGTTGCCCTGCTGTGTCTGGCTCCCTCTCTTGACCCACATAGGAAACCGGGTAGCCGAAGCCTCCACGGTGAAACAGGGTTTTCTGTGGTCCTATAGTATCCCACAGGTGCGGATCCCCAATATCCTGTTGTTCGCTGTGGATGAACTCCCTCAAGTTCCTCACTCCCTTTCTATGCTCCTTGCCTTCAGTCCCACTTAGGCTTGCGGGACGTAGAAGGGCCACTCCGGGTCACTGGTTTCGGTCTAATCACGGCGCCGACCACCAGGACGTTTTCGCAGCTCTCCTAGCGTCAGCACACTCTGACTAACTCCTCCCCCAGCAGCACTATTTATAGGGGATCTTGCCTAAAGTCGGCAAGTGGGCTCCCCCTATTGTGCCGGGTTGGAAGACGTTGTATGTAGTAGGTACCTGCTGTGGAAACCCAGCTGCGCATTAGAGAAGTCTGTGGCTACCTGCGTGAGCAGGGCGCAACAGTAGCTTCCTGTCCCCTGAAACTTTAGCACTATACATGACTGAATTTCTCTGTCCCCAAAGTGAGGGGGTGAGAGCTGAGGAGCTGATATGATTTTATTGATTTATAAGTGATCTATAGACCTTAGAACTGCAGTGTAGCTCTGCTACATAATGTAGGAGGGCAGGAACAATACATTTTTTTTATATATCCCTGGTGTTCCCCTTTAAGTCTTCACAAATTTTTCCCAAGATGTTCAATCTACATATATTTAAAGGAAATATAATTCTATGAAGAAAGTAAGGAAAATTGTACTATTGGATGTATAATTGCTTCAAATATAGCCCAGTAACTGCTTTGCTTACTTCTTGCTTACTTCTCTGTGATCTGGATGAATCTTGTTTGAACACTTTGAGATAACTAAATAATCCAGAGTTCTACAAATAACATTATACTACAGGCAGGGTGCAATTAATATTTTACAGAACATTCTTTGTGACACTGGCGGACGCAGAGGGAGAAGGGCCCCTGTGCAAGAACAATATTTCAGTCCAAAGACTCATTAAAACGCACAATTTTACCTGCTTTGGAGGTAGAAATGAGCCCTGTTACCTTATGGGCCCCTGTGCGGCTGCACAGGTTGCACCAATGATATGTCCACCCCTGTCTTGTGATACTAAAGACATATAAAAATATACTATATCAGCATTTGAAAAGTTCCTCACCTGCTGGCTATCTCCTTCTGTAAAAGGTAACTTAGTTGACACATGAAACATGATTTCCTTGTCTCTGAATACAGTGTAAATGGACTCGGTGCCCGTCTGACCATGTGCTACATCCAGTCCTCCTCGAAAACTGTAAAGAAGACAAATCTTAAATAACATGACCAGTTTTGACCATAATATTGATGTATGCAGATACCCATTCTATGACTAATCAATGACATTCTATAACTATATTTATATTGTTAACTACAGTGATTTTTCAGTAGGTTATAAAATGTCTGAATTTAAAGTGATGGTGATAATTGCACCAAATATACAAAAATGGTGCAGATGACATAACAAATATATATCGTCTTGTTAGATACTTCTCTTTAAAATGTAAAATGTTGCTAGAAATATAGATTTTTTTTAAAGTAAATCACATAGTTTAGTACAGTCTAATCAGAATTGCCACATTTTACAGTTTCTTCTTGTAGACTTCAGTAGCAAAGCAGAAACAAAAGTTCTGTTCATACCAAATCTCCAAAATACAATGACTGAGCTTTATTTATGTAGAACTGAACCAATTCTTCAAAGGTTTGCTTGGTGTGAGGCGAAATGTACTGTCCGCTATTGTTCCTGTGCTTAATGTGGTGTCCGTAAGTAAAGGAGCACTTGGAATGGAGGTAGCTTGGAAACTTCTGCTTTGTCCGTTGCTAGAAGAAGGATGATGCTGGATTTTTTATGTATGCACCTAATGGGAAATATCATGGTGGCAGGGAAATGGACATAGTTTGGCAACTTCAGTCTCATCCATTGCTAGAAGGATAAAGCTGGCTATTTATGTATGCACCTAATGGGAAAGATCATGGTAACAAGGGATGCAACCTTACAAGGCTCAAATGGGAAGGAGGTCCACTGGTGGTAATCCTAGCACTGCGAATACAAGGCATAAAGGCAGATTGTTGGGTGAGCGCTTCATCAACTGTATCTGCATATAAAGGGACATCATTGCTATTTGAGCCACAATGGAAGGCGACTTTTTGTATAGGTAGAAAAAAGTTGGTGAAGGTTCAGAAAAATTGAAGTGGAAAATATTCAAATTCTGCAGAGATGAATTGATGCTGGAAGAGGTCTTTGGGCATTTATCTTTATCGACCCCCGACAAAGCCAAAATACCAAGCACTTATTAGTAGAGATGAGTGAGCCCCTGGTTGTTCGGGTATGAGAGTTGCATGTTTGGGAACTGAATATGACCCCATATGTCAACACTAGTCAATGATTGGCTGGTCAGCTCTCTGCTCATATACAGCCAGCCATAGGCGTAAAACATCCAGGGGCGGGAGGGTGGGGATTTTTATTTTTGGTTTAGACAAACCTTTATGGATGATTACTCTGCTTTTAGTGCCACTGCAAGCCAATCACACACAGCTTACACTGGCCCGACCACCCAGTATACTGCAGCACAGCGATCCTGGCTCCAGCACATTGAAGATGGGTATCCCCCAAATGCCAACCCTGAGTAGTCCCTGAAGAGGTACGCTCATCTCTACTTATAAGCATCAAGCCAGTGTAGGGGTCCAAGGTTCAAAACATATTCTAGGGCCGATATAGCTCAATTTACACCAAGTCTTACCTTACAACCTCAGCAGCTTAATGATCTTGTTGCTAAACAGATATGAATTACTGCAGTTTTTTTTGCTGAATTTAGTGAAAATTTGACCCAGAAGTTTAATGACTGAAGAGTAGAAGAAAAGACTGGAGCACATCTACTATATAATTGCCGTAGGCATTTTCGTGTCGGACCCCGAAAACGCCGTGGCTATGTCACGCTGTGACGTCACCATGTGCGAGCAATGGCCGCAAAGCGGCCATTGCGAGTCGCTGGCCGAAAATAGAACCAGAGGCTCGGCCACAAAATTACCGATGTACCGCTGAGGTAGCGCGAGCAATGGCCGCGAGGCCATTGCGAGTCGCTACCTCAGCCACCGCACCTGCCGCAAGTGTCTCTATACTTTCAATGGGGATCCATTGAGAGTCGCTGTGTAGCGCGAGCAATGGCCGCGAGGCCATTGCGAGTCGCTACCTCAGTCGCCGCACCTGCCGCAAGTCCCCCTATACTTTGTATGGGGATTACCTCAATCGCGCCGCATTGCGAGTCGCTGGCTGAGTGCGAGCACTTGCGGCGCGGTTGCGGTAATCCCCATAAGGATTACCGCAACCGCGCCGCATTGCGAGTCGTTGGCTGAGTGCGAGCACTTGCGGCGCGGTTGCGGTAATCCCCATAAGGATTACCGCAACCGCGCCGCATTGCGAGTCGCTGGCTGAGTGCGAGCACCTGCGGCGCGGTTGCGGTAATCCCCATAAGGATTACCGCAACCGCGCCGCAAGTGCAACTTGCGGCGCGGTTGCGGTAATCCCAATACAAAGTATAGGGGGACTTGCGGCAGGTGCGGCAAGTGCGGTTTTGCCGCACCTGCCACAAGTCCCCCTATACTTTGTATGGGGATTACCGCAACCGCGCCGCAGATGCGGTTTTTTAATAAAATAATAAATAATAAAATAAATAAATAAATAATAAATAAAATAATAAATAAATAATAATAAAATAAATCTATAAAATAACAAATAATAACTAAATTTAATAATAATAAAATTGTAAAAAAAATAAATAAATAATAAAATAAAAAATAATAATAACAAAAAAAAAAAAAATATTAAATTAACATATTAATTACATTAACTAATTAAAATATAATAAAATAAAATGAATTTAATTAAAATAAAAAATTAATATACCAAAAAATATAATTAATAATATATTAATATAAAATAAAAATGCTAATAATAATTATATTAATGTTATTAATACAGCTATTAATGCTATTATTAATGCTATTAATGCTATTAATAATGTTATTAATGCTATTATAATGTAATAATGCTATTATAATGTAATTAATGCTTTTAAATTAATGCTAATTAATGCTATTATTAATGCTATTAATGCTATTAATAATGCTATTAATGCTAATTAATAAATGCTATTAATGCAAGTTAATAATGTTATTAATGATATTATTAATGCTATTAATGCTAATAATAATGCTATTAATGCTATTAATAATGTTATTAATGCTATTATTAATGCTAATAATGCTATTATTAATGCTATTAATGCTAATAATAATGCTATTTATGCAATTAATAATGTTATTAATGCTATTATTAATGCTATTAATGCTAATAGTAATGCTATTAATGCTATTAATAATGTTATTAATGCTATTATTAATGCTAATAATGCTATTATTAATGCTATTAATGCTATTAATAATGCTATTAATGCTAATAATAATGCTATTAATGCTATTAATAATGTTATTAATGCTATTACTAATGCTAATAATGCTATTATTAATTCTATTAATGCTAATAATATTGCTATTAATGCTATTAATAATGTTATTAATGCTATTATTAATGCTAATAATGCTATTATTTATGCTTTTAATGCTCATAATACTGCTAATAATGCTATTAATAATGCTATTACTGCTAATAATAATGCTATTCCTTATATTATTGCTTTTGATGAGGCGATTATTATTTAAAAATCTTTAAAAAATAAATAAACATATTTTACATACCTGATGCATTTGCATCTGGCTAACAGCTCTAACTACTATAATCAAATTAATGCACGTTCTAGAATCCCGATGCATTTGCATCGGGCTCACAGCTAGTTATTCATAGTTTTGAGTAAGATATTCAGCAGCCCACATATATTTAACTTTGTACTTTATGGTTTCAGAACGTTTCCTATCGAGTTGTTGACCAGGATCTATTGGATGTTCACATTGAAGGTGATACAAAAAAAAGTAGAATATCACAGAATTTAAAGATCAAAGCACAATATCGCACCAGATTGGTTTAGACATGGAACATCTCAAAGCACTGAAAATGTTCTAGATTGATGTCAGGCTTTATGATTACTGTAAAGACTGCAGCTTCTTTTTCTCTATTTTACACACAAGGACAAAAGAGATTGAATGGGCAATCAAATCAGACGACAGAAAGACCATTACTCCCTAAGAAAAAGTGTAATCAGCAGATCTTTTCTATGTCAAGATGCAAAATATTGATTTTTCCATCCATTACATATCACTTTAAACCACTGCTACTGTTTTCTGCTCCTTTGCAATCAAAACAATTGTGTTTTTTTTATAGATCCCATCTGTCAATTTTAATCTGTATAACTCACCCTTTGAAGTCTTGAAGTAAAACTGTATCTCCAAGTAAGCTCAAGAATTCTCTAAAGGCCGGACTTTCTTCACTATTGCCAAAAAGTTCCTCCTCTAATGTCTGTAATAAAGAGAAGGTGGATTATGTGAGACCTCTGGAAATGTATGGATGATTGTTAGATGGAAGACCAGCATTCTAGTGCTTCGTGCAAGAATAAATACCATACATATCCTTCACTTACCTATGGGAAGCAGAATCAATGTAAATCAGATATAATATTAGTATTTAATTGTCTCTACAAATAGGTGATAAATGATAGATTGTGGATGTTCCTGTCCCGAGATATTCTTATATTTGTGCTCCTGTGTAATGGATGTGTCCGATTGTACAAAAACAGGTCGGATATACCACATTTCCTGGGCAGGGGAGGAAGTTAAGGCCCCGTCACACCTGGCGACAGGACTGGAGATGTCGGTGGCGACTGGCGGGTCCGCGCACATTTTTGGCGCCCCGCCAGCATGGCCGTCCCTCATTTACATGGGGAAACATCTCCAGCGCCACGCCGGCGAGCTGACAGGCGGCATCGCCACCGGGGTGTCTGAAAACCCCAGCAGCGATGCAGGGCAATAGGAGCCTATGGCTCCCATCGTCTGACAGGTCGCCGGCGGCCGGACATCGCCCCTTGACATGAGGCAACGTAGGGGTGATGTCGCCGCTGATAGGCCACGCCCCTATGTCGCCTATGTGATGGGCGGCCTTAAGAGAGAGTATACAGACATTACAGTCGGGGATCGCAACTGATTCTTTCTGTGATGATAGACATTTCATTTTTTAAAAACTTGTTTTACATTATGGCAAGAATCAGATGTGATCCCCGGCTGCAATGTCTGTATACTCTTACTTCCTCCCTGCCCAGGAGCTGTGCTATATCCGGTGGGTTCCTACGTGGTCTCACACATCCATTACACAGGGGAACATTCATAAAAATATCTCAGGCCTTGAATATTTTTTCTAACACATCCAGTTGTGGATCTTGCTTTTATTCTGAGATCTATTAATTAATATGTGCAATTGTTGGTGGCACAACCCCTTTAAGTGTGTTTTCAAAAGTGATAGAGTCGATAGGATTCTCAGAACTCCACCAACTCCGTTAACATTCAAAGTAGAAATGATGTATATTAAAAACTCTGTAATAAAAATAATAAGGATTATACAGATCACAGCATTATATGGGTTATGACTTTTTCATGAATGAGTGACAAGCATTTAATCAGAGTTGTATGGTTTAGCATGGTTGTGCGGGACCACGGCTGCTCCATTCAGGTTTAGGAGACTGATGATTGGATTGAGATTTGGGGAATTGTAAAACCAATAAAATAATAATAATATTATTCATTTATATAGGGCTATTAATTCCATAGCGCTTTACATACATTTTGCAACAATGTCCCTATTGGGGCTCACAATCTATATTCCCTATTAGTATGTCTCTGGAGTGTAGGAGGAAACTGTAGAACCCAGAGGAAACCCACACAACTATGGGGAGAACATCAAAAATCTTGCAGATTGTGCTTCGTGTTCTTTAAACTATTTTGGAATAATTTTTTCAGTATGGCATGGTGCATTATTCTGCTGAAAAATACCACTCTCATTGGGATCTATACTGCTGTAAATAGGTGAGCTTTATCTGTCACAGTGTTTATGTATTAAAATTACAGCCTTATTAATGTCACTTCTACTGGGTTATTTTCTTGTCATAGTGCATCACACTTCCATCTTATTGCCATAGCCAGGGCTCTCCCCATTATATAATAGAAAACGTGATTCTACAGATTCGCTCACACTTGAATATAGCAGCTGACTATTTTCTCATATGAGAGAATTGGATGCTATTTGTAAATAACACTCGTTTCAAGCTCTGCTGCGAGTTTGAGCTAAGTGTCATTCATGGTGTTCCTATCTTCTGCCATGCGAGAATGAAGCAGAGGTGCAGAGAAGATGGAGAACTGAATTTCTCCATCTTCTCCATTTTCTGTCTCAACACATATCAGACTGCACTCGGATGTTATCCAAATACCATAAATGTTTTGTACGCAAACATTGACTTGAATGAGTGCACACAATCCGCATTTCCCATGCCATCTCAACATGAGAATAAAAAGCTACATAGCACAGTTCTGTAATACAATGATAATAATAATAATAATAGTAATAATGTATAACATTGGAGTGCTTACTATTCGATAAAAAAATCAGATATCACTCATTTGAGTTGCACGCTAGCTAAATCTAGTGTGAGCGAACCTTTCAAGAGGTTCTCTGAGAATATGACAAATTTTGCAACCATCACATATTTCAAGCTGTTACCCATCTTAACTACATGTCGGGATGGGTCACAGAATCACTGTTCAAGGCATGTGTCTTAACTGTCAAAGGAGCAGCATCATGAGCACACCCACTTCATTCAACCATGGAGCAGAGCTGTGAGAAAATACAAAATAAACCTCAGTTGAGAACTGAGCACAATGTTTTTTTTACAGTTTCAGTCCTTCTCCATGCTCTCTCAGTCGTAGGGTACCGTCACACTTAGCGACGCTCCAGCGATCCCGACAATGATACGACCTGGTAGGGATTGCTGGTGCATCGCTACGTGGTCGCTGGTGAGATGTCAAACAGTCAGATCTCACCAGCAACGCAGCAACGATACGGCGGTCATTAGGAACCTGTCACTCTCGGGCATAGTATTGAGATCGTTGGTCGTTGTCCCTGTCAAACACAGCGATGCATGCTGCCCATTGGCAGCGCGATGACCAATAAATGGTCCGGAACAAGTTTGTAATGATCAGCGATCTCACAGCAGGGGCCTGGTCACTGCTTACGTGTCAAATGTAGCGAGATTGCTGTTGAAGTCGTTGTTGCGTCACGAAACTTGTGACTCAGCAGCAATATCACTAGCGATCTCGCTTAGTGTGATGGGTCTTTAGTGCCTTGCTGTAAAGCTATCAGACTGACTCAGCAGAACAGGTATACAAATAAGCATGAAGGAAGACTGAAACTGTAAATGAAATCCTGTTTGCTCAATTAATTAACAAGTATTTTTACTCTTTGGCTAAGTGAGGTATGTTTAATCATGATGCTGATATTCTGGCAGTTGAGACACGTCTCAAGAATTATTTCTTTAGTCTGCTACCCAACTTGATACATGACTAGGATTGCTTGCAGCTTGACATATGTAACATAGTAACATAGTATTTAAGGTTGAAGGAAGACTTTAAGTCCATCTAGTTCAACCCATAGCCTAACATGTTGATCCAGAGGAAGGCAAAAAAAAAACATGTGGCAACACTAAGCTCCACATTGGGGAAAAAATTCCTTCCAGACTCCACATATGGCAATCAGGCTAGTTCCCTGGATCAACGCTCTATCAAAGAATCTAGTATATATAACTGGTAATATTATAGTTTTCAAGAAAGGCATCCAGGCCCCTCTTAAATGTTAGTAGTGAGTCACTCATTACAACATCATGTGGCAGAGAGTTCCATAGTCTCACTGCTCTTACAGTAAAGAATCCGCGTCTGTGATTATGATTAAACCTTCTTTCCTCCAGACGTAGAGGATGCCCCTTGTTCCAGTCTTAGGTCTAAGAGTAAAGAGATCATTAGAAAGTTCTCTGTACTGTCCCCTCATATATTTATACATTATTATAAGATCACCCCTAAGCCTTTGTTTTTCCAAACAAAATAACCCCAAGTGTAATAACCTGTCTTGGTATTGCAGACCCCTCAGTCCTCTAATAACCTTGGTCGCTCGTCTCTGGACCCGCTCTAGTTCAGCTATGTCTTACTTATACACTGGAGACCAGAATTGTACACAGTATTCTAAGTGTGGTCGCACTAGTGACTTGTATAGAGGTAAAATGATGTTCTCCTCATGAGCATCTGTGCCTCTTTTAATACATCCCATTATTTTATTAGCCTTTGCAGCAGCTGCCTGACACTGGCCACTAAATGTGAGTTTGCCATCCACCCATACACCCAGGTCTTTTTCAGTGGCAGTTTTGCCAAGTGTTATACAATTAAACATATAATTACACATTTTATTTCCTCTACCCAAGTGCATTGCCTTACATTTATCCACATAAATACTCATTGTGACAGTTTTATCAAATTCTTGAAGAATCCCTTTTAATCCAGGTCATCTTCTTCCATTATCTCCATTATCTAGTTATAAGAACATAATGGATATGGTACATTTATTCAGTCTAGAGAGGTCAGAATGACCAGGAGTTAAGGGTATGTCTCACATACCGAGATCGCTAACGAGATCGTTACTTTTGTGACGCAATAGCGATCTCAGCAACGACATCGCTACGTGCGACAGGGTGTAACGATCTGGTCCCCTGCTGCGAGATCGGCAATCGTTACACAGCCTCCTGGTTCATTTTTTGGTCGTTGCGCTCCCGCTGGGAACGCTGTATCGCTGTGTTTGACACCTTACCGACGATATCGTTGGCAACACATAATGAGTACGTAGGAAGGAAGGAAATACAACGACTGAACAATATCGTTGAAGAAATCGCTAGGGTGGACATATCGTTGTATAGATCGGCGTGTTTGAATACCAAGTAGCGATACCGATAATGACTCATCAGCGATCCCAGGAGCCATGTCGTTATCGGGATCGCTACTGCGGTCGTTACGCCTGACCGTACCCTAAGGGTACGAATAGAATATGACAACATCTACACTGTCCCAAATGCAGCAAGCATTCATTTACTGTTAATTCTGACACCTTTGTGTCATAACCAGTATTATCTTTTTCAACAATCAAATCAGACAGGTTAGCCTTTGCTCACCACTTGCAACATGAGCCTTTGGAATCCTTGACACAGTTGTCAGTTACTACTTTGTACTTTGAACACCCCATAAGACTTGCTTAATATGCGCTGATGCAATTATCTCCCCGTAACAACATCGCTCATATCCTTACACTTGGCCATTGTTTTCATTTTATACACATGCACTGCAAGATATGACTGTTCATTTGCAGTCTAATATCTTCTACCCTACAGATTTTCATTAAATATTCAAATATATTGGCTTCACTTGTCAATAGTTTTAACGTTCATGATATATTCTGTACAAATCCTCTCCGAAAGACCAACTCTTCTAGAAGTTTACTCTTTTCTCCAGGACAGATTTTCAGTTGTATACATTTTGGGTGTTCAGCTCATAGATATTTGCAGATATTTAGGAGGCAAACTGAACTGGCATGACTAAGAACTTGGTGAGATTTGGTGGCAATTCAATGGTTTATATTCTAATCCCTTCTGCTGCGCTTCAGTATTCTATATCGTAGCATTCCAACTCTAGAACAATTTGCATCTATAATGTGCTGGCACCATAGAGAGGTACAAAATACAGAAAATTAATTAAGATGCCTGCCAGAATATTCTGTGACAAATTAGTGAAGTTATTCCTCTCTGTCTTCATGTTGTGAACTCTTTCCCTAATTATGTTTTCATGATATAAATGACTACAAAGTGGAAATGTTTCAGCAAAAGGAACAATTTCTTCCGTAGAACTCAACAACCGCCAGCTTTCCTTAGATCATTTTACAGCAATAAAGAACCCCCAAAAAAAGGAATTAATCACATTGTAAAAATATAATGCAAACAAATGGAATGCCGATGCCACTTTCTACAGTTATTTGTTCTTCTTTATTGGTGCAGACACATTAAAAACATCACAGAAATCCCACTAGGGGATTCACAGTTACCCCCTTCATTGTTGGTATGAATAATATAAAGCACGAACTATATACATTTATACATATATATATTTTTCATGTGTCTGCACCAATAAAGAACAAAAAACTTGAGAAAGTGGCATCAGCATTCCATTTGTTTTCACTTATCCAGGTGGAAGCCAAACCACCACGCCCGATTGCCTGGGAGATCCGTGAGTAGATTGTGGTTTTGCGGCCATCCTCTTCCCCTTCCTGAATTTACTTAAAAATGTACTATTCATGCTATTGTAATCTTGTTGGCAGAAGTATTTAGTTATGAATTGTTCCTTATTTTAGATATTTAGTAATGTTCGATATGTTCAATCCATGTAAAGCCGGCTTCACACCACGATTTTCGGCTGTCAGGTTGTGTCTGGTGTTTTGCACGATGCGTCGGAAACAACCCGACTGCCCCGGACGAGCAGAACTGGAGGGCAAATCTGCTTTTTGCCAGCTTTGTTTCTGCCGCTGTTCAGTGCTGAAATTTCAGCACTGCGAGTGCAGGAAAGCTGGCTGCGGTGCTGAAATTTCAGCCGTGGAGCTCTGTCCATGGTGCTGAATGAGCGCAGCTCCTTTTAAGAGTACCATGGATCCGGGAACCAGTCTGATTTTTTGTCGGATCCGGGGCGATCCAGCGGCCATAGACTCCCATGCTATGTGCGCCGGTCCTGGGAGGATCCGGAAGGATATGGCTTTGTCCGATTTTTGCATCGGACACAAAAAATTATGCAGACTCCGGTTTTGTGTCCAATGCAAAAATCGAACAAAACCGGATCCTCCCAGAAAAGCCCCAAACCGGAGGCCAAATAAGGCCAATCCATCAGGGATCCATGGGGGACTAATTTGGATCCGGGTTTGTCCAGTGTGAATTGGACAGACCTGGACCCGAAAAACCGTGATGTTTTTCCACACTGGAAAAGGGAAAAAAATTAAAGTAAGTTGAAGTATTAAAAAAAGCACAACTTCATCATTTTCATTTGAGTTTTATTTTCACCGTGTTCATTAAGCAGTACAAAAAAAAGATCCGATAATAAGATTTTATACCAAATACCAAACTATTGTTTTTTTTTGTCAAAAAATTAGTATTTTGATTTGTATCTCCATTTTTTCAGACCTGTAGCTTAATTTTCTGTATATACAGGGTTTATTGTGTGCGAGACAGGCTCACATTGTTATTGATTCCATTTTGGGTGCAAACAACATTTTGATTGTTTTTAATAGCATCTTTTTTTTTAGAAATGTGTAGTGTCCAAAAGAGTGGAGTTTTGGAATAAAGTTTCCTCATTACAGTACGGACTAAATGTCATATTTTGATAGATCACACTTTTACAAATGTGGCAATTCCAAATATGCTCAATATTTTCTTTTTTAATGTGCATTTATAAACTGGGAAAAGGAGATGTATTTAAAAAAAAAAAAAAAAATTATTTTACCTTTTTTTAGTCCCTTAAGGGACCTAAAATTGCAATCATTTAGTCATCTATTTGTTATACTACAATATGATTTTATTGCATAAATTACAATCAAAGTAACATTGTCCTATGAAGTCCAGCCTTCCTCCTCTGATGTCCAGGAGGCTGTTCTTCACAGGAGGACTAAGACAACAGCCGAGGGAGGGTGCAGTAGGTACCCTACTGCCAGGGGAAAACACTGACAGCTCATGGCGTCTGTGCAAGAAATTTTGCCAGGGCCCCTCCACAAACTTTTACAGCGACAAAGCTACATATATATGTATATACACATATATACTGTATAACCCAAAACCTCATTGTGTGCTCACACAGCACTGGGCGACACACAGCACTGGGGGGCACACATGAGGTTTTGGGGCAGAGACTACTGAGGGGCACACAGCACTGCGGGCCACACATGGAGTTTTGAGGGCAGATATCTCTGGGGGGCACACAAGGTTTTGGGGGCATACAGTAGTGGGGGGCACATATGGGGTTTTGGGGGCAGACAGCACTCGGGGAACATAGCACTGGGGGGAACACAGCACTGAAGGCACACATAGGGTTTTCATGGGCACACATTTGATTTTTGAGGGCACAGAGCAGTGGGGTCACATATGAGGTTTTGGGGACACACAACAGTGGGTGCCCACATCTGTCAACTTCATCTTCCCCCTTCTTTTTTGTTCTTCCCCACAGTCTATCAAAGAGAAAACACTCACCTCTCTTTCCCATGGCACCACTTCTTTGTTCTCCTGCCCAGTCTTTTCAAATGACACAGGTGCGCCCGGTGTGCTAATGTCATCAAGCTGTGCGGACCGGTGTCCTTGGCAGGAAGCAGCGGACAGACTCCTGCATTCCGCTGTGAAATTGCTTCCTGCCCGGCACGCCACTTTTAATGAGGGCGATCTGGCCAAGGGTTCTCGATGCCTGGAGATCCAAGCAACCAGATTGCCCTCATTATTTCCCAATCAACAGGGGTCCCCTCAACCCCTTTGGCCCCAATGCAGTCACACTCACTGCACTGTTGAAATGACCACCCCTGCCATGACAACCTGTCAGCAACGCACAATTGCATGCACAATCAAGTCATTAAAATGCCTCTGCCAATGGATAAACAGCAACAATCAGACACAGAATCTGCCAGGTATGAGGCGGCTAAAACTTTCTATTGAACTGCAGATATAGGGTAAATCTGGGGTTATAGCATTCTAAACCTGCCTGGCACCTGCACTTAGAGCCCTGCTGTCGGGAGGAAATTAACTTTATTCCTCCCGACAGCATTAGGCTTCCAGTCATGGTGGTGTGACCATTGTGGGTTCAGATTCCACTCTGTGTATAGTCTGTTGACAAACTAACTATAGGTCCTGCCATTAGACAAACTCACTGATGAATTTGATTGTTACCCGATTCTGCAGTCTGCTATGTTCTATGAAGCAGAAAACACACAATCGGAGTGTTGGACAGAAGTTACCCTATAATCGAATGGTCAGGTTGAATGTGGGCTCGTTCAATGTTTACTGGTTCTTCATCAACCACTAGAGGTAATAGAACAACGTTGAAGTATATTTATCTCATGCAACTTTTATTTCCCTCTTCCCCAGTGCCTCCACTTTCTACTTTATCCTTTCACTCTTTAGGCTACATTCACACTGTGCATTTTTTGGTCTGCTTTTGCTTATCAGTTTTTGTAGCCAAATCCAGATGTGGAACAATCAGAGGTAAGGTATAATAGAAACCTGGGCACCACTTCTGGATTTATCATTCACTCCTGGTTTTGGCTACAAAAACTGATGAGCAAAAACAAACTAAAAACGCACAGTGCGAATGGAGCCTTAAACAACTTATTTTAAGTGGTGACCTTAAGCTGCACCAATGAAATCTGCAAAGACTACTATTAATACCAGGGGTAGAGGTGTGTTTCTGAAAAGCTGCAGCTGTGTCATTATCACAAATGAGCAACAGAGTGGTTTACGAAAGAGTCAAATACCCACTTTGATCATGATAGACTGAGTGACAGAAGGCCAATATTAAGTAGGGAAAAACACAATCCACTTGTAGGCACTGAAACTCAGTACCAGTGACCAAGGTCAATCATCGATTGTGTGGTCTGTTGAAATGATGCGTCATTCACGAGGATATTGAAGAAATACTTAATTAAAACATGTAAACTCACAATGTCTGATGACAAAACGCATTGTGGTTTACATTGTGGTTCAATAAACTATGTCTTCAATATCATGGCAAATGAGACTTATCATTTCATCAGATAACATGAACCTTGACTGGTATTGGGCAGTAGCACCTACAAATGGATTTGTTTTTCTCCCCTTTGGACCTCTTCCACACTATTTTAGAAAGTATTTGCAATAAGCAAACTACCCACACATTCAGTGGCGCACCCAAGGGGGGGGACCTACGTGTCTGGACCCCCCCCTTGGACGGCCCTGAGAGCACTGTCCCGCAGAGCACTGAGAACTGAAGAAGCCGACACATTGTGCCCCGGGAGTAACATGTCGGCTTTCTTCCTCACCGTGCTGTGCTGCTCTCCTCCCCAGCTTCCAGACTGCGTGGACCATGAATATTCATGAGGCGGCAGAGGCCTGTGACGTCAGCTGCGGGGCGGTGCGATCCCTGCAGTGAAGTCTGTCACGTGCGTGCAGCTCAACGTCAGGAAGACGACACCACAGCACATGGGTGAGACAACAGAGGGGGGAGGAGGCCACAAGGGGAAGACATTGCTGGAAGGGAATATAGAGCTTGGTGTGTATGTATATGTGTGTGTGTGTTTATTGTGTGTGTGTTATGTTGTGTGTTTAGTGTGTGTGTGTGTGTATGTACTGTGTGTGTATGTATGTACTGTGTGTGTATGTATGTACTGTGTGTGTATGTATGTACTGTGTGTGTTGTGTGTGTTTGTGTATGTGTGTGTGTTTGTGTATGTGTTTGTGTGTGTGTATTGTTGTGTTTGTGTGTGTGTTTGTGTGTGTTTATGTGTGTGTGTGTTTGTGTGTGTGTTGTTGTGTTGTGTTTGTTTATGTGTGTGTGTTTATGTGTGTGTTTGTGTGTGTTTTGTTGGTGTGTGTGTGTTTGTGTGTGTTTGTGTGTGTGTGTTGTTGTGTGTTTATGTGTGTGTTTGTGTGTTGGGAGTGTGTGTTATGTTTGTGTGTGTTTATGTGTGTGTGTGTGTTTGTGTGTGTTTGTGTGTGTGTTGTGTGTGTGTGTTTATTGTGTGGTGTTTATGTGTGTGTGTGTGTTTGTGTGTGTTTGTGTGTGTTTGTTGGTGTGTGTGTGTTTATGTGTGTGTTTTGTGTGTGGGAGTGTGTGTTTATGTGTGTGTGTTTGTGTGTGTGTTTTTTATGTGTGTGTTTAGTGTGTGTTTGTGTGTGTGTTTGTGTGTGTGTGTGTTTATGTGTGTGTTTGTGGTTTGTGTGTGTGTGTTTGTGTGTGTTTGTGTGTGTGTGTTTGTGTGTGTTTGTGTGTGTGTTTGTGTGTGTTTTGTGTGTTTGTGTTTGTGTGTGTGTTTGTGTGTGTGTGTTTGTGTGTGTTTGTGTGTGTGTGTGTGTGTTTTGTGTGTTTGTGTGTGTGTTTGTGTGGTGTGTTTGTGTGTGTGTGTGTTTGTGTTTGTTGTGTTTGCGTGTGTTTGTGTGTGTGTGTTTAAGTGTGTGTGTTTGCGTGTGTTTGTGTGTTTATGTGTGTGTGTGTGTGTTGTGTGTGGGAGTGGTGTTTTGTGTGTGTGTGTGTTTGTGTGTTTATGTGTGTGTGTGTGTGTTTGTGTGTGGGAGTGTGTGTTTGTGTGTGTGTGTGTGTGTTTATGTGTGTGTGTTTGTGTGTGTGCTTGAGGGGTGTAGAGAGTTCTTTACATCTCCGCTTCTCCGTCCTGTACTTGCCCAGGGAGGGTGTGTTTGACTGCTTGTGAGAGAGGGCTGGGGCTATTGGGCCGGTTTACAGAACGCAGTGTAACCAAACGCATGCACATTGCATTCCTATGTATAATATGGGAACGCATAGTACCTGCCTATGGCTGCGTTTGGTTACATTTGCGTTCAGATGCATTTTTTAATAGCACCCTCCGAACACAACATGTTGCATTTTCTGTGCATTCACGGGGCTTATTTTATCAGCAAGTGCCCACAAGTGCACAAAGAATGCATGGAGCTCAATGGATCCGCAGTGTCCTCCACATGACAACGCAGGCAGATGCTGCGGATCCATTGAAATCTTCATAGAAATCAGAGGCAGCCACCGGGAGATCAGTGGCGGCCGCCGCTGATCTCCTGGCGGCCGCCTCTGATCTCCAGGCCACCACCAAGACCAACCGCTGATTAGGTGACCAGGCACCATACTATGTGAAGGCATGCGGAGAATCTCCGCTGCGTTGACATCAGTATGACTATGTTTGCACCTGCATGTCAGACACATGCAGACATAAACGCTAGAGTGAAGGCAGCCTTAAGCCCCTTTCACATCAGCGTTTTTCGCTGATTGCGGCAGATTTACCGCATCTGCCGCCTAACGGCCGCACTTGCAGTACACTTGTGGCAAGCCCCATGCATTGTCTAAGGGGCTTGCGGCAGGTCCGGCATGTGCGGTATAGCCGCGGTTGCGGCAGATGCGGTTTTTTGTCCGGATGCACCGGATCTGAACAAAAACGCTGATGTGAAAAAGGCCTTACATTGACTGGGCCAGAACCTGCTGGTTGTGCTGTAAGTGACACGTCCATCATATAGCCAAGGGAAGAAAGTGATAGCAGCAGAGCAGAGGATGAGGAAACTGTCTGCTGAGGGGAAGAAGCTCTATTCCTCAGCACCCAGCTTTCCCATGCTCTCCTATCCTCTCTATTCCTCAGCTTTCCCATGTTCTGATTTCCATCAGCCCCCAACGTCTCCATGTTCTGCTATCATGGGAGAGCTGGGTGCTGGGGAAATCAGAACATGGGAAAGCTGGGTGCTGAGGAAAAGAGGATTAGAAGAGCATGGTAAAGTTGGGTGCTGAGGGAAAGAAGGATAGAAGAGCATGAGAAAGCTGGGACTGAGGAAAGAAGATAGAAGAGCATGGAAAAGCTGGGTGCTGAGGGAAAAAGAATAGAGGAGTATGGGAAAGCTGGGACTGAGGAAAGAAGATAGAGGAGCATGGGAAAGCTGAGTGCTGAGGGAAAGAAGATGGAGGAGCATGGGAAAGCTGAGTGCTGAGGGAAAGAGGATAGAGGAGCATGGGAAAGCTGGATGCTGAGGGAAAGAAGATGGAGGAGCATGGGAAAGCTGAGTGCTGAGGGAAAGAGGATAGAGGAGCATGGGAAAGCTGAATGCTGAGGGAAAGAAGATAGAGGAGCATGGGAAAGCTGAGTGATGAGGGAAAGAGGATAGAGGAGCATGGGAAAGCTGGATGCTGAGGGAAAGAAGATGGAGGAGCATGGGAAAGCTGAGTGCTGAGGGAAAGAGGATAGAGGAGCATGGGAAAGCTGGATGCTGAGGGATAGAAGAGCATGGGAAAGCTGAGTGCTGAGGGATAGAAGAGCATGGGAAAGCTGAGTGCTGAGGGATAGAAGAGCATGGGAAAGCTGAGCGCTGAGGGATAGAAGAGCATGGGAAAGTTGAGTGCTGAGGGATAAAGGATACAAGAGCATAGGAAAGCTGAGTGCTGGGGAAAAGGCGTATAGCAGAGCAGGGGGTGGAAAAGGTGGGGGTGCTGAGGGAAACAAGCTCTTTTCCATCCCCTGCTGTGCTATACACCTTTTCCTCTGCACCCAGCTTTCCCATTATATCAGAACAAGTGTCAGCATCATTATCCTGTACCCCAGTGTCAGCGTCATTGTCCTGTACCCTCAGCGTCATTGTCCTGTACCCTCAGCGTCATTATCTGTACCCTCAGCGTTATTGTCCTGTACCCCCAGCGTCATTGTCCTGTACCCCCAGCGTCATTGTCCTGTACCCCCAGCGTCATTGTCCTGTACCCCCAGCGTCAGCGTCATTGTCCTGTACCCCCAGTGTCCGTGTCATTGTCCTGTACCCCCAGTGTCATTGTCCTGTACCCCCCAGTGTCATTATCCTGTACCGCAGTGTCATTATCCTGTGCCCCCAGTGTCATTATCCTGTGCCCCCAGTGTCATTATCCTGTGCCCCCAGTGTCATTGTCCTGTACCCCCAGTGTCATTGTCCTGTACCCCCAGTGTCATTGTCCTGTACCCCCAGTGTGATTATCCTGTACCCCAGTGTGATTATCCTGTACCCCCAGTGTCATTATCCTGTGCCCCCAGTGTCATTATCCTGTGCCCCCAGTGTCATTATCCTGTGCCCCCAGTGTCATTATCCTGTGCCCCAGTGTTCATTATCCTGTGCCCCAGTGTCATTATCCTGTGCCCCCAGTGTCATTATCCTGTACCCCCAGTGTCATTATCCTGTGCCCCCAGTGTCATTATCCTGTGCCCCCAGTGTCATTATCCTGTGCCCCCAGTGTCATTATCCTGTACCCCCAGTGTCATTATCCTGTACCCCCAGTGTCATTATCCTGTACCCCCAGTGTCATTATCCTGTGCCCCCAGTGTCATTATCCTGTGCCCCCAGTGTCATTATCCTGTGCCCCCAGTGTCATTATCCTGTGCCCCCAGTGTCATTGTCCTTTACCCCAGTGTCAGTATTACTGTTTGGCAAGGGGCCAGGATGGGGGAGATATTTACTGTATGCCATAACGAAAATAAAAAAGCGGAACTGCTGAGCAACCGAGACCGACTGCGCAGCGTCATTACAAATAAGACCGTTTTCGTGCAGTATTAAGCATTAATTAGGTATTCAAATTTACAAAAATCGCTTGGCTTTTAGGGGGGCTTCGCTCCCCAAAAACCCCCCACCGGGGGCTGTGCCCCTCAGAACCCCGCTGGGGGGTGACACCCCCCTTTCAGGGCCGGTGTGTTTCTTGGACCCCTACCTTGGGAAATTTCTGGGTGCGCCACTGCACACATTCATCACTGACATGAACAGTGACATCAATAGTGCGGCAATAATCTAGCTGCTTTTTGTCCATCTATTTCTCGGGGGAAGCCCCAATGTTTGTGGGCATTTCTATTTTCTCATTCCTTAGAACACAATTAGGAAAGGAGCATAGAACCATGGAGTCACCTTTCACTTGTATGTTGGAGAAAGCTAAAAAGCCTGATTTATTAAAGCGTTCATACCTTAGGTCTAACTCTGAGTTGCACCAAAATTTCCAACTTTTGGTTTCTTTACGCCAGGTTTTTTTTTCATGCCAAGTGGGATGGGGATGTATTGAGAATGGGTTTACCACAGTCCATCTACTTCAAGATGAGCTGTGGTGTTCCATACACCAGAAATGTCATTCCAGTACTTGACCTGACTTATCCGATGCTCCAGATCCATGAAAAGGCAAGCACCTCTTCATCAATCAGGAGCGTCAGACTCCAACATGTGAACAACACAGGTCTTGATGAATACTGAAATAAGTAAAAGAAGCAAAAGTCTATATATCCGGGCAGCACGGTGGCTCAAGTGGTTAGCACTGTAGCCTTTGCAGCGCTGGGGTCTTGAGGTCCTGGTTCAATTCCCCCCAAGGACACTAAGGACAACATCTGCAAGGAGTTTGTATGTTCTCCCCGTGTTTGCGTGGGTTTTCTCCGGGCACTCCGGTTTCCTCCCACATTGTAAAGACATACTGATAGGATGTTTAGATTGTGAGCTCCAAGAGAGAGACAGCATTACTGATGTATGTAAAGTGCTATGGAATTAATAGCGCTATATAAATGAATAAATAATAATAATAATAATATACTTAATTCATCAACATCAGCTTTGTTCACATCTGCCTTGATTAGAGGGTATGCTGGGGTCAGATGCTCCTGCTTCATGAAGAGGTACGTACCTCTGTCTGAAAAGTGGTGTGCACCCCAGTGCACTACCTCAGAAGTCTCACTACAGTCAGGTACTGTTCAAGCTTTGCCAATGTTCACAGAGCTGTGAGAGACTGGCATGAAGATGCAAAACGTTGCAAATTTTACGCACAGCTCATCTTTTTTTCAGTGATATAGGATCCGATCCATCAAACCTTTTATGCCAGAGTTGTACCTAAACTTTGCGGAGCAAATGTTCCCCTGACAAAGCCACTTGATACACATGGGGCCCTGTCCCTCAGGTACTTGAACCCAGGTCTGTTCCCTAGGTACTATAAGTGGCATATAGTATGGTCTATCCTTGTATCTCTCTCCCCTTACGGCTGATTACCAATCTTATATGAGGGACCTCTGACTTTATAACGATCTCTGTTTTACAGTCCCTGTCTTTATATATATATTGCATATTATATGTAGATCAAAGGGGTGGTGATATTGGTTTGGATTGTTTAAACTAATCCTACTTTTTTTGGATCTTCCTAACACCTCTGTTTGAAGGGACACACATACATATACACCTATATGTCGGTTATACCATTGCATTATTGTTACATACTCTGTATGTGTTATATACATGTGGCATCCATCTGGGGGTTAGTTCATATATATACCATTGTATGGTTTTTACTTGTTTTTAAATGTTGTTTGTTGTTGGGTTTTTAATAAAGGCTTTTTGTAATTGTTATGTTGTTTGTGCTTGCTCTATGTGCAATTTCTTCTCTTGATCATATGTACCTAAGTTTTGCAACTTTTGCATCTGCCAGATCAAACAAAATGGGTGGAGCGGAGGAGTTATAGGGGAATGGCAGGGAGGGTATGCCCAGTTCGTCGCATTCATCAAGGCAGTCTTGATGACTTGGGCTCATATATTGTCATTAATATTGTTGCTGTCGTCTTAGAGTGAGGAATGTTACGAAGGTTTTAACCCCTTAAGGCACCGTCAGACGTTTCAACACCGCCGGCAACATCGCTGCCAACTGACGGGCAGAGCGCTCGTTTGTGGCCGCTGGCCAAGATCGCTGGGCTCCTGTCATACGGAGAGACATCGCCGGCAACGCAGCGGTGATGTTGAAAGCAACTATCGCTGACAGGGTTAAATTGAACCCTGGCAACGATCCTTAACATTGCTGTCAATGGGGGAAGTTGCTTGCAACATCGCTGTTTCGATGTCAGACAGGGCGATTCAGGCAGATCGCCTGAGCAACATCGCCAGGTTTCAGGACATTGTCCTGAAACCTGGCGATGTTGCTGAAACAACTATCGCCGTTGAAATCACCCTGTTACACGGGCAACTCACCAGCGATGTTGGCGCAACTTGGCCACGCCCCTGAGTTGCCGGCGATGTTGCCAGAGATGTTGCCCCGTGTAACGGGCCTTTAGTGATAGAGCCACTTTTGACCTTAATGACAAGGTCAATTTGTTTAAAAAACTAACCAGTGTCACTTTATGATGTCATACTTCTGGAACGCTTCAACGGATCCCAGTGATCCTGAGAATGTTTTTAATGACACATTGTACTTTATGTTAGTTGTAAATTTAAACTGATTTTTTTTGTATGTATTTATGAAAATATCAGAATTTTTATGAAAATGTTGAAAATTTTGCAATTTTTATATCCTTAAACCAGTTAATCATGATGTACAAAATAATCAATTCATAACTTTTACCTATGTCTACTTACATCTGCATCATTTTTCCAATATAATTTTACTTAGGATGTTGGAAGGGTTACAAGTTTAGCAGCAATTTCTTATTTTATTCAAGTAATTTACAAAACCTATTCCTTTAGGGAACAATTTAGATTTAAATAGACCTTGAGTGGCCTATATACTGGAAACAATCCAAAAGTGACATCATTTTAAAAACCACACCCTCAAATACTTTAGCACCTGAAGGATTAAAAATGTACCTGACAATAGTTTTACACAAGCATTAATGCAAAGTGAAATTCATTTTTTTTCACTGTTGATTTAGCCACAATTTTCCACTTTTACAATGGATAGCACAGCAAAATGGACCCCACAATTTGTTACCCATTTTTTTCTGAGTGAGCTGATACCCCAATGTGGTCAGAAAGTTCTGCTTGGACCGATGCCAGAACCGCTTGTTTTTTCCTGGATTTGTGTTCGGAGTTGCCCTCTTAAAGCAAATAAAGAGTTAATACACCTGATATACTTACCGCGTCTGCATTCTCTCTTCCTGGTGTGTTGCACGCTGCGTCACTTCCGGCCGCCCCTTATCTTCTGGTCATATGTGATTGACTGCTGGAAGCAGTCACATGACTATTCCCCGGAAGCCCGGAAGTGACGAAGCGCCACTGCACAACTGGAAAGAATAACGTGGATCCGGTAAGTATATGAGGACTCTTTACTTGCTTTATCAGAGCAACTCCAGTCACGAACGCGAGTAGTTTGCCCATCCCTACTCGCAAGGGAAGAAGCACCATCTCGAATTTGGAACACCAGTTTTGCTGAAATAGATTGCAGGCAGCATGTGAAGAGCTCCTAATGTGCCTTAACAGCAGAAACCCCTCACAAATGACACCATTTTAGAAACTAGACCACTCAGGTATTTTATCCAGGGTAATAATGAGCATTTTTAACCCACAAGCACTAAACAGAATTTGATAAAATTAGTTAGTCGGCTTTAAAAAAAAAAAAAAAAAAAAAAATCACAAACATATTGGTTTAGCCCTAAATTTTTCACTTTTGCAAGAGGTAATATGTAAAGGTGGATATCGCAACGTGTAAAGCGGCTTTAAGTCACAAAAAAAATAATAGGAGAAAATGAACACGACACTTTTTATGTAGTTTTTAGTGAATGTGGAAGCACCCCATGTGTGGTTGTATACTACTGTTTGAGCATAACGCGGGGATGGGATGGAAGGGAGTACTACTAGGTTTTTAGAACGCAGTTTTCATTATAGTTTGTGGGCTCCATTAGCCGCTAGAACAGCAGAAACCAACATTATGTAACATATTGGAAACTTCATTACTAAAAAATTAATCGAGGGGTGTAGTAAGTATTTTACACCCACAGGTGCCTCACAAACTTTTCCCATCGGGGCATGGCAAAACAATATTTTAGTGATAAAATTGTAATTCTTTTATTAGCTGCAAATTTACACGAATGTTAAAATGTTTAAACTAGACCTCACAAATATTGCACAATTTTTCCCAAATTTGTGGAGCCTCTGAAATGCCACAACAGCAGAAAACTCATCAAAGTGAATCTATGGCAGAAATGGCTCCTCTCAATTAATTAATCTACGGCTGCAGTGACTATTTTGTAAAATCCATGCCATGCATTTTTCGGGAAAATTGCAAATATGCCAGTTTAGTACCCATACATTGTGCTCCGCTTGTGCTTCTGGTGACATGCACCCCATAAATTATTATTATGGGCTGTCCCAACTACAATAAATCTAAACATGTGTCCACATGGGCCAGCTTCACACCACGGTGTGATCCGGTCCGGGGCTGTTCGGTGTAAACCAGGCAGCCCTGGACCGGTTTTTGGCCCCATAGTAGCCTATGGGGCCGGATGGAGCCGGATGGCAGCTCTCTGCCATCCGGTTTCATTTCTCCGGTGGAATCCGGGAGAATACGGATTATTCTCTCCAGACACAAAAATGATGCTTGCATCATTTTTTTGTCCGGGGAGAAAAATCTCCCCAATTTGCCGGATCCAGGATTCTCCCGGATTCTCCTGGAGTCGGGACAATCCGGCGCTCCCTAACATGGGAGCCTATGGGCCCGGATTGCCCCGGACCGGTAGGATCCGGATACCAGCGGCTGAACGCAGCTGTTGTTTCAGGACCGCGGCTAGCTCCATCCTAGCTGCGGATTTGAAAAATCAGCAGCTGCGGCTGCAATTACAGCCCTCCGGTTCTGTGTGCTGATCCGGTCCGCGGCTGTCTGGGTCATCCCAGAAAGCCCCGGACCGGATCACACCGTGGTGTGAAGCCTGCCTTACCGGTATAATGGGACTCACAAAGAGGAGGCATTTGGATTTGGAAGATTTCACTTGATTTCATTTGAGGGGTTTGGAGCAATGTCGCTTTTCCAGAATCCTATATTTATAATGACAGATGATAGACCTGAGTGGGGGCTTGTTTTGAGTGAGTTAAGTTAAGGATTTTATTGGTAACATTATAGAGTACATATTTTTTTATTACTTTCAGTATAAGGCTGTAATCACATTCTGGTGCTCTAATCTGAGCATTTACATTGGACTTTCCATGTAAATCCTACAAACGTTTGAGCCACTCACTATAATGAGGCAGATGGAGACACTTTGGACTCTGTTTGGCCTCTCTTCTGTTCTGTTCTCACCTCTGTGCTTGTACATACTTTTGCTCTAAAAAGTTACCCAAAATGATGGGACATGAACGGAACAGAGACTAGTCGGCGTCCAAAGTGACTCCAACTGCCTTATTATAGTGAGTGGTTATGTTGAGGGTTTTTTCTGAATCGTGGGGGTTTAGGGTATGCTCACACGAGCAAATAACATGGCTGAGCATACCACGGCTAAGGGCTTTAGTTGCCAGAAACGCCTCAGAAGGACTTTTTAATCTGTAATGCCGTGGAATCCTTTCTATTTTTAATGAATAACCAATAAAGAAGAAATTAATATTTTATTGATCTAGATGGAAGTGTCGATTTTCTATTCGAAATGTGTCTATTTCTTGCTGTGTGCTTCACAAGCTGGAGATAGCACGCGCCGGATACAGAAACTTCCCAGCGTTTTTCAATTACTACAAGCGTGATGAGCTTTTTCTTTTTTTAATCTGTCATTTGCATAATTCATCTGATTCTCTCGCATGACAGAATATATGCTAGTGTAAGAGAGCCCTTTCATGGAAACCCTGACATAAGCGCTCCGTGGTGAGCAGAGGATAAATGGGAACCGATCCTTATTCCAATTTTTTGGGGGTAGAATAAGCCAACAGACAGCAGTACAAGAATAATTCTTATTTTTAATTCTGCACAGTTCACCATGGGTTATAAGTGATAAGATGACTTTATTCTTCGGGTCGGTGCAATTACAGCCATAACAGATTTATGTCGTTTTATTAATACAATCCCACATATTCTGAGAGCTGTAACTTTTATTTATTTTTTGCCGAACACAGCTGTATGGGGGATTTTACTTAATGTGCAAAGAATTGTAGATATTTTTGGTATCATTTTGGGGTATATAACATTTTTGATGCTTTATGTTCTGGTTTTTCCTACACAGAATGAACAATAAACAGCAATTCACTTATTGATATTATACAGATATGTTTTTTCTCGTTTCCACGGTCCACAATGCAAAAAAAAGTGACAAGTGACCAATATATTATTGGGTCAGTACAATTACAGCAATATTGTATTCTTATCACTTTGTGTATGCTTTACTACTTTTATATACTAAAAATAACATTTTAGAACAAAAAAAAAAACTTGTTTTTGCATCTGAGAACCATTCAGAGACCTGTATTTTTTTTTTTGAATGAGCCACATTAGGCCTTTTTATAATATGGGATAGTGTGATGTATTCATTTGTACCACTTTTTTCTATATGACTTTTTGATCGCTTAATTTTTGGGTGTCAGTATGATGAAAAGTGGCATTTTTAGCATTGTTTTTTGCACAGTGACAGTTTTATAGTTCAGGTCATTCTAGATACAGCAATACTGATTTTATATATTTTTTTTGTTTAAACGCAATCGCTGCATTTTAACTGGTGAAACAGGTTTTTGTCATTTGTGGGCACTTTCTCTTGTGTGGTTTTATTTTACGCATTTTAGTTCACTTTTTTTCACTTTTTCACCTAGTCCCACTGTTGGACATTAATATTGTTTACTTTGATCATCGGTCTCCTACACTGGAGACCTTTCAGTGTGACCCTGCTTATAGCAGGATTTAACAGGCCACCATTCCTTGGGGTCATCAGATGACCTCAAGATATCATGGCAGCCATCCTTACCTGCGATTTTGATCGCTGGGGGCAGCCCATATTGTCAAAGGGAGTCTTTCAACCCCCTTTTACCCACTTAGATCATGTGGGAGCGCACTATTCACTTATTATTATTATTATGATAGGCATTAGGCCTCGTAACAACCAACGTTGAAAGGCGCATTGATGGTCATTAAGAAGTTAATTTTAGTAGGTCAATTGCTTTAAATGTTCACCCTTGCATCACTGTTGTTATTCTCAATCTTATGAGATATAATGATTCTAATTATGAGTAGTATTTCTATACAAGTCATTTTATCCCCTTTGATAACATTTATTCTTGTAAAATCCCCTTGTGTTTGTTAAACCTTGGGCATATCATAGTTTATGGTTCCCAACTACAACATTTCTTTGTTGTTAATTAATTTTATATCTTGTTAGATCTGACTTTTATGGATGTGGAGATACTACAAACAGTATGTGAATATTTTAATTTCTTTATTTTAATGGGGAAAAAGGGGGTAATGCAAACTTGTATGTTTCTCTTAATAGTACGCAGTACTGCTGCTTATGGCAAAAATCACGGTCTTTTACGAGCTCCAGCTAATTGAATTGCACTGGAGCAGGCAAAAAAAATCCCAGATTAAAGTGAACCTATCACCAGGCTTTTCTCCTATAATCTGCGGCCACCACCAGAAAGCCTTCATATTCAGATTCTAGAATGCTGTATATTAGTCCCAGGCAGATCTGCACAACTAAAAAATATTTTTTATCATTCTTACCTGCGGGGTGGTCCGCTGGGTGTCTATGTGGGAGTTCTTTAATCTTTCCCCGCCCCAGCACACTACAATACTTTGCTCTGCCCTCAGCAGTCTGCAGAGAAGTGCACAAGAGTGCAATGAAGGAGGCGGTGTGTGAATGATGTAGGATGCATTATTTACATGAAGCAGAGACGGAGAACGGTGATTGCAAGAAGAAAGGAGGTGTCGGACCAAGACCAGCGATGCCCGTCACATCTGACCGCCCCACATAATAAAAGATATTTTTTATGTTTTACAGATCTGTCTGTATTCTAGAATTCTGTAAATAAGGATTTACTGGTGGTGGCCGCAGATTGTATGAGAAAAACTTGATGACAGGTTAACTTTAAGAAGAGCAGAATTTACACCAGTTAAAAAAATGACAGATGAGAAGTGACAGGTCTACTATAAAGTGTAGTTTTATATGTATGTTTACGTGATTCTATAAACACTATTTCCCTAATATTTCTTTATGCTGAAATGTGAAGAGAAGCTGAAGGTTGCTTTATTACTGACTGTGCTTAATTAACGTTGTATACAACATGGTCAGCTATAGACGTGGCCTGCATCTTTCTGGATAAAACTGCAGTTTACGGATTTATGGCGTATACAGTACACAAACAGTTACATTTTGTAAAGGAAAACCTGCAGAGCTACATTACACCCTGTACTATGAAGAACCAGATAAGCGCAGATCACGGATCGCCCAGTCTATATTTGCATTGCTTAGTCACAAATACATATCTTTGTTTGTCTTCAGCTACAGCAGATGCTCCTTGGATTGAGAATGAAGTGGAAGAAATTTACTAATACGCCATATGCCATGTATAAAGTAGTTACAAACACTTCTCTCCATCAGTCTTTCCAGATTAGGTGACAGCTTTCGCTGCCAGTTTAATAGCTGCAAATAATTGCTCTGAAGGCCAAGTCACTCTGTGTATTGATCTTATGATTTCCTGCATGTGTCAAGTTCATTATAAGAAACTGTATTTCTATAACTTAATGAGTGTCAGATAGGAAATGTATGGTTTAGATAAGACCAAGCAGTCTGAATATGGCTTTCTGAACTATGGGTGGACTCATGTTAAAAAATGCATCAGTCTACTGCAGGTGGAACAGGCCAGAGTATACCTGGGATTAAAGTGTCTTATGCTATATTATTCTCCGGATATAAATTGGTCTAGGCCAAAATATTCCTCAGGCCAATGGTATACCCCCATCAGTTTCACTGAGGTATATGTGGCACTCCTGAGGGTCCAGTCGCCACAAATGTACTGCACCTCAGCCAGAGGTGTGGTACCTCACTCTCTGGTGATGAGGGGATAACGAACGAGATTGACACACCCGCATCCAACACTACATACTCTAGGTCGGGGATTCGGGCGGACCCTGTTCAGGTAGGGCCCCATTCGAGGCTGGAGGTGAGACAGGCAGGGCCGGCTCCAGGTTTTTGTGGGCCCCGGGCGAAACAGTCTCAGTGGGCCCCTTTAAAACATACCACGATTCATGAATCATGAATATTAAGATGGAAGCCGCGGGCTGTGTATTCATAATATAAATGCTGCAGGGTGGGCTGTATATATAATATTGAGGCTGTGCAGGGCTATATATATTATCTGGAGGCTGCTGCTGGGCTGTATATATTATTTGGAGGCTGTGCCAGGCCAGTTGTAGCTTCCAAATAAAATATATATAGTCCAGTACAGCCTCCAAAAAGTATACATAGCCAGGCACAGCCTCCAAATATTATACATAGCCAGGCACAGCCTCCAAATATTATACATAGCCAGGCACAGCCTCCAAATATTATACATAGCCAGGCACAGCCTCCAAATATTATACATAGCCAGGCACAGCCTCCAAATATTATACATAGCCAGGCACAGCCTCCAAATAATATACATAGCCAGGCACAGCCTCCAAATATTATACATAGCCAGGCACAGCCTCCAAATAATATACATATAGCCAGGCACAGCCTCCAAATAAAATATATAGCCAGGCACAGCCTCCAAAATAATATATATACAGCCAGGCACAGCCTCCAAAAAAATATATAGCCATGCACAGCCTCTAGGTAATATATATATAGCCCAGCACATGCTCCATGTAATATATTTAGCCCTCCATGTGCCCCCACATTTAATAATGCTTTCCCCCATATGTGTTCCCCTTTTCCATACTGCTTCTCCCCCTTTGTGGCTTATTTTTTCGTAATGCTCTCCCCCCAAGTGCTCCCCCATTAATATTGCTTCTCCCCCCTCTGTAGTACCTTTTTTGGGTGATGCTCTCCCCTCATGTGGACCCCCCACCCCATTAATACTGATTCTCCCCCCTTTGTGGCACTTTTCTGTGATGCTCTCCCCTCATGTGCCTTCCCCTCCGAATCATACTGCTCTCCCACCCCCTCCATGTGGCCCACCAAGCTGTCTGCTCTCTCAGCCCTCTGGCGCTTACCTGCTCCAGGATCCCTTGCTCTCCTCAGCGGTGCTGTGCACTCTGCAGATGCCGGCAATGTGATGAGAGAAACTCCTCACACTGCACCCGGCACCTCTGCAGCAGAGTCAGCACTTCTGGGTCAGGGGGAGCTCAGACACTCTGTCAGCTGAGCTCTACTGAACCCGGAAATGACAGGCAGCGCACAGAAGATCAATGGACACTGCCACCTGCGGCGCGCCGCTGCCCTGCTTGTGCCTCCACATGGCTAATTTGCATCGCATGAAGTTGTGGTGACTTCAAGTGCAACAACCCGAATCCACACTTATTCGCCAAAAAGGTGGCCATGGAGGGTCGAGGGGACTAGGAAGACATTGCCCGTTAAGACCCTGGGCTGCTGGATCGGGATACTATGTGTAAGTGTGTGGGGCAGGGGGGGTGCGAGCCAGCGCAAAGAGATGACCCGGGAAGGAACATCAGAAGAGGGTCCCGGTCGACTGTTCCCCAAATTATTCAAGAGTTGGCTGGAGCCCTGACCCGGAGGTGCAGCACCCCTTAGGTTGCTGGAAACACCTGGATACTTGCCAAAACAGTGAGTAAAAACTTAAAGACTGCACCTTGCTGTGTTTTCCAAGTTATTTACCACCTCGCTGCCCCAACTAAGACTTTATAACTTCCCTGGGGCCATCCACTCTACCTGTGGAGAGCCACACCATCTCAGCTGCTATTCCAACAGCCCCAGACGATCTGCCCTGCAGCGTCGGCCATCCATCCCTCATTGCCGAAACCTAAGGGTGGCATAATGTTAAATCCCATACACTATACCGCTCCCCCCTATTTTATTGATGCTGCCAGGGCCACGAAACCAGGTCACAGCCCCGTGACCTTCCCAGAGAAGTGCTCGATCTGGTTCCAAGTACCCCACAGCCCTGGTGGGTGCGTCATGTACACACAACAATTACTTATTTTTTCAACATTTAATTGGGGATTCAGCTTTGTCTGGTAAGTTGGGTGAGAATGCTATTTGACATTAACCGCTGTTTTAATTTTTACTTAATAATAATGTAGAGCAAGTAATTATAATAAACCTACAAATATACTTCATAAGTGAGATCTGGAAAAAAAACTTTCAAAAACCTTCCAGAAGATGTCCTCACTTGGCTGTTTTTAAACCTGACATATGCTGGTTGTCAGGCAGATCCTGTCTTCAACTCCACACACTGAATATGGCCATATAAGGGGCGGGGGCTACTAGCGTGCCACAGCTGATCAGTGTATCTGCAGTTTACCTCAGGCAAAGGGATCTCATCAGGCTGTCAGCACACAGTTCTTGTAATCTTATCTGACTTCTCTCCATTCACATTGGCTCTACTCCTTGTTATCAGCTGAGCAGCTGTGTGGGAGCCATCGTTGATAACACAGAGCAGAGCTGATGTGAATGCAGAGGAGTCAGATAAGATCACAGGAGCTGTGTGCTGACAGCCTGAGTTCAGCACTGTCTCTGCCTTATAATCCTAGACTTTGATCTCCTGTGAACACTGTGTAGGCCCCGCCTCCTTTATATGGCCGTATTCAGTGTGTGGAGCTGAAGACAGATTTCTCTAACAACCGACATATGTCAGATTTAGAAACAGCTTAGTGGGGACATCTTCAGGAAGGTTCTTGAAAGTTTTTTTTCCAGATTTCACTTATAAAGTGTATGTGAAAGTTTATTATGAATCACTTGCTCTACATTATTATTAAATAAAAATGGAAACGGTGTTAACACATTAAATCTTAAAACTCTAAACACATAGACTTTTATTACTTCAACCAGAAAAACTTGACTTCATAATATAATAAAGTCATAATTTCTTGAAACCTCAACTAATAAAGGTGGCTTTACATGGGGCAATTATCAGCCAAATGTTTATGGGTCACCCGATCAGTGCACATACTTTACTGTATTTGCAACAATAAGAAGCAGCTGAGTATGATAAAAAAAAAAAGATCTGCAAACTTTTCAATAAATTAGAATCAGGTGAGAAAACCAGTGAAGTGATAACATTATGGCATTAAATGAATACATTATGGGGGAAATAGTCTAGCCTAGGCTGTTTTACACCCCTAGGTGAAGAGTTTATCCCTGGGGTATACTGTTGACTGGGACAGACTATAACTAGGTCTCACGTTAGATGGCTATATTCTGGCCTGGAGGGGTAGTTTGGTTTAGGCAATTTTACACCCTGGGGTATAGTTTGGCCTAGGACAGGTAATCCCCCAGAGTTTACTCTAGCCTGGGCCAAACTATACCCAGCATTAATTTGGCCTGCTACACCGAGCATATGAGATATTTATTATTATGCTACAAAGCTACTTTCACACTACGATTTTGCTAAATCCGATGCTGTCCGATGAAAATCGGACAGCATCGGATGCTCAAAATCAGATGCCATCAGATGCCATCCGATCCGATTTTTTATCGGATCCGATTTAAATGGCTGGGGGAGGGCTGTGGGAGGTTTGGGAGTGGTCTAGGGTATTGAGCATGCTCAATACAGAAAATCGGATCCGATATCGGATCCGATTTTCTATCCGATCCGATCCCCTATAGACTTCCATATTATTTTAATCGGATCGCATCGGATCCGATGCGATCCGATTTTTGTAATCGGATGCCAAAATCGGAGCAGTCTCGATTTTGGCTCCTGAAAAAAATCGGACAGAATTGATCGGATGCCAATCGGATGCCATTAAGTGCATTATCTGATCCGATCCCCATTGGAGAACATGGGGGCTAAATCGGATCCGATGCTGTCGATTTTCATCGGACAGCATCGGATTTAGCAAAATCGCAGTGTGAAAGTAGCCTTAGGCATTTATTTCTTGGAAATCAAATAAATATCAAAACGGTGTTAGTTTCACTTCTGCAAACCCTATCCAATCTTTGCAATAGAGGTCACCCTCAACCCATCTGGAGGGAGGCAAGCTGGAAAGTCTAGGTGGAGAATGAGTATAGAGTAAGACCCTCATCTATTATCATTTATGGCACATCCAAGTGTCTTAGGCAAGAATACTCATGGAAAGCAAATTTGTCACCAGATCTAGCAATATAAACTGCATACATTAATAAGTAAATCTCTTAAGCTTTATAAATCTATGTAAGAATTGCTTTTGAAATTGATTCTCCACCAAATCTAGTCTGATTGACAGCTCTTCACTCTCCTTCCTCTTTGCTACAAAACCTTATACTGCTCAGTACTAGGAAGCTGTTAGTCAGGTTGGGTGAACAGATAATGAAGATACTTGCATCATTGCGCATATTCACTCTTGAAAGGGACTCATAAAATGCTTAATATAGCATCAGGGTTACACAACCCTTTTGACAGAAAAATTGAAGGATGAAAATGTAGGTTACATATAACCAATTGCACTCTTCCATTCATGTGCCTGAGGCTGGCAGAAATCCAGAAGTTTACTGCCTAAAAAATCCCATTCAGATGAATCAAAGTGACTGCTTTAGGTAAGTAAGAACATCTTCAGAAACATTCCCAACAGATGGTGACATGAAAATCTACAATGTACAGTTGAAACCAGACGTTTACATACTCTATATACAAACACACGTATGCATGTTTTTCCCACTATCTGACATGAGATCAGAATAAAGGTTTCCCGGCAATTCGTTTCAATTAGGTAATTTAGGATTACTAAATGTATTAATATTTGCCAAATGCCAGAATAATGAGAGAGAGAATGTTTAAAGGCATTTTTATTACTTTCTGCAAAGTCACAAGTTTACATACACTAAGATTAGTATGCCTATGAAAAATTTTGGACAGCCCATATGATGATGTCATGGGTTTGGAAGCTTCTGATAGGTTTATTAGCAACATCTGAATTAATTAGAGACACATCTGTGGATGTATATTAATGAACACCTGAAACACACTGCTTCTTTGTTTAGCATAATGGGAAAGTCTAAAGAAATCAGCCAAGCTATCAGGAAGGCAATGTGGACTTGCGCAAGTTTTTTTTTCCTCAGGTGCAATTTTCAGATACCTGAAGGTGCCTCGTTCATCTGTACAAACAATTATATGCAAGTACAAACAAGATAGGAAAGCCCAGTCATCATACCACTCAGGAAGGAGATGGGTTCTATGTTCCAGAAATAAACATGCTCTGGTCTGTCTGTCATGTCTATATCAACCGAAGAACATAAGCAAAAGACCATGATGGCGGAAGCTGGTAAGTTTGTGTCATCCACAGTGAAACGAGTACTTTATCAACATGGGCTGAAAGGCCACTCTGCCAGGAAGAAGCCATTACTCCAAAAGAAACATAAAAAAGCCAGATTAATGTTTCCAAATCCCCACAGCAACAAACACCTGGTTCTGATGTAACTAAAATTTAACTGTTTGGCCATAATGACCATCATTACATTTGGAGGAAAAAGGGAGAATCTTGTAAGCTTAAGAACACCATCCCAACTGTGAAACATGGGGGTGGCAGCATCATGGTGTGGCTTTGTTTTGCTGCAGAAGGGACTGGTGCACTTCACAAAATATATGGCATCAGGAGTAGCGAGAGCTGATTATTTCTATTCGCTACTCTCATGGTACAATATTTGCGATACTTGTAATTTGCCGAGTAACGCTGGTGCTCGTCTTCCCGCGGCTTCCTGTAGTCGCGGGCAATGACGTCATTGCCCGCGACCACAGGAAGCCGCCGGAAGACGCTGAATGAAGCCCGGGATCATGATGTCGGCAGCGGCGGGACAGCGCGACAGGACAGTGATAAGTATGATTTTACTTTACAGGTTTGCCGCGCAAGGGGGGGGGGCCCTGGATCTTGATGGGGGGCCTGTATACCTCTGAGGCTGCTGCTGTATACACCCCTGGGGCTGCTGCTGTATACACCCCTGGGGATGCTGCTGTATACACCCCTGGGGATGCTGCTGTATACACCCCTGGGGCTGGTGCTGTATACTACCACTGGGGCTGCTGATGTATACACCCCTGGGGCTGCTGCTGTATACACCCCTGGGGCTGCTGCTGTATACTACCTAAGGGCTGCTGTATATACCTCTGGGGCTGCTGTATACTACCACTGGGGCTGCTGTATACACCACTGGGGCTGCTGTATACACCACTGGGGCTGCTGTATACTACCTAAGGGCTGCTGTATATACCTCTGGGGCTGCTGTATACTACCTCTGGGGCTGCTGTATACTACCTCTGGGGCTGCTGTATACTACCTCTGGGGCTGCTGTATACTAACCACTGGGCTGCTGCTGTATATACCACTGGGGCTGCTGTTGTATACTACCACTGGGGCTGCTGTATATACCTCTGGGGCTGCTGTATACCACACTGCTGGGGGCTGTATACCTGTGCTGGGGTCCACCCTCGGCTTATACACGAGTCAATAGGTTTTCCCAGGTTTTGGGGGCAAAAGTAGGGGGGTCTGCTTATACACGGGTCGGCTTATACACGAGTATATACGGTAAGTGTGTTTTTGGTACGTGTATGACAGAATACTACATAGGGAAGAGTTTTCTTGAGAGAGGATATTAACAACAAGTAAGCTGAAACGTTTTTACTGGAAAATTGCAATTTTACTCATAAAAAACCTGGGAATATGTTTTGCAATAATTTGTAGGATATGTTGTGATTATCAGGTATCAAAATGCAATTATCAATTAAATGCAGATTATTCATAGAGGCATAAACATAATAATGATGACCTTGCACTTACTTGCCTAAGCTTCTGATATATGACCCCAAACTTGAAGGTATTGTTGATTTCATGTTCATCATAAGTAACAATCATTTGTGACGCCTGAAGAAAAAAAAGCAGATTTCATTGGCTATGTAACAAAAAGAATATGGACGTTTGCACAAAGTGGAGCTTTAGCACCAATTGTTTTTTTGGGGGGAAGGGTAATGGATGGTTTTAATAAAAGTATGAGCATTGTCAGTTTTGTATTGCTCCTTTTTTTACTTTGATGAAAACTCATATAAAAAGTTCAATTTTACAACAAATACATTTTAATGGGAATCTGAGTACAACATAAAGTAGTGAAAGAGATCTCGATTCCATGACTAGGTCACTTGCTAGATTCAATAAAATATTACATTGTCAGCCACAGCAGGAGCCAAGCACTAAATTCTAGTGTACAGGAGCTGCTGACTCCTATCAGCCATCCACTGCTGATTATCTGCTTTTGTAGCACCCCTGCGTCTGACACTACAACATGGTATTGCTGTAACATGTATGTAATGCCATGTCTGATGGGAATTGGGATCCCTCTGCTGAATGTATGAAGCGTACACACACTGCCTTATCTCTAACCAGGAAACTGAGCACTAAAAGCTTGAGTTGGACTGTGACTCAAACTTTGGTTGGAGGGAGGGTTTAGTTAAGGTGTAGTAGGACAGAGTAGGCAAAGAAGAGGTCCAGTGAGGAGGCAGCAGGAGCTGCTCTGAAGCTGCAAGCAAGGCACTAGCCCAAGGTATCCAGGCTCATAGGGCCTGGTGGCAGAACAGGATGCTGGTGAGTTTTATGCTCACCAGCAACTCAAGTGAAGCACTCTGAGGCATCAGTAGTATAGAGGGCAAGGAAACTGCTACAGGCATGGATACCGGCAGGACCCCACTACCAGCCCGACAAGAGGTAGACCCTAGCAGCCAAGAGAGAGTACTGAAAAGCTAAAAGCACCAAGAGTCCTAAAACGTAAGGGAAGGCTGTATTACTCACCAAACAGAAAGGACTACAGTTCTCATCAGACTGGTTGGTCCACCTGGCTGGTGGTGAATTTACTGCCCTGGATGTGCCACAGAAACGTCAGTAAAGAAAGGTAAAGCAAAAGACTGATTCCTGATGTCTGCTTTCTCCACTATGTTCACCACCATCACCCTCATCATCTCCCTGGGAGCCAGCCTTGGTTGGGAAGAGTTAGCCATATGCGCTGCTTATTACCACCTATCTACCAGGGATCCCCTGCACTATCAACTCAATCAGGCTAATTATGCCAACTGGCATCACGAACAAACTTTATCCTAGTACTATCCCATTTACATGAGTGGTTAGTTCCACAGCTGCTGGGCACAACTACTGTGAACTAAAACTGGCCCAGCTGCTGAGTACCCTGGCCCTTGTGACCGAAACATTTTCTTCCTCACCACTGCAAAAAGTGATGAAGCTAATCAGCCACACTGCATGAGAGCAAGGGGGAGAATGTCCCCTTAATGGAGAGGGGTCAAGCAATCCTAAAGATAAAGGTTATTTTATAGGAACTCCAGTTAGGCATCAAGTTGGAGTTGGAAGAAATTGAATCTCTACTTTCTGCTCCCTTCAGATCTGGTGGCCTCAGCCCAATGATAGATTTCTATTACAAAAGTCCATTTTGATCCTCTAACAAATGTGATATACTAATTGCCTATAAAAAATTGGCCCCAAAAATTACAGCTCTGCTGAATTTTTACTTAGAACACTGAGATGTATTATTCCTCTATTATTCCTCATGATAATTAATAAATCAATAGGCTGTGACCCTAGATACACAGATAATGACATGACGGTATCAGACTGTGTGACGCCTTATAGACAAGTAAGTTGGTGACTCCTAGTATATTATTAGTTCATACTTTTCTTAGGAAAGTGAAAATGTGAAATAACAAAATGTAATGTTTATACCTTGGGGTAAAGCACAGGATTAAATTTGAGTCCAGTAGCGTCATCACATAAGGCCTGTAGTAATAAGAACAAAAAGCAGTTCACAATTAGTCTATACAGCTAAAAGATGTGTCCTTACTAATGAGTAACTTTTTGTATTTGTATCTCACAGTCATATTTCACAGAACATGATGAATGTGCTGCTTAAAGTTAGAATTCATGAATCATGATCCTATTTTGTTATGTAAAATGCAAAGTTAGATAAACAGTTTCAAATCTTCACAAATTGCTCATCATCTGGCTACGTTCACATGTTGTCGATGCACTGCATTTTTTTGTGGTAACTGCGACATAATAATTTAAATAATTTAAAAAAATTGCAGCACATGGAGCTTTGTTTGCTGTGGTTTTTCATAAAATCTTCATTATAAGTTTTGGTCTCCATGCATTTGGGCGTGACTATGGGTAGGCTCCTCGGCTCTTCCTTGGACCCTCTGCAGTCTTCCTTATCTAAACCTTTCACGATCTATGAAATACATATGTATGTCATAGGTCGGCTCCCTCACTTTTAATGTGAGCTCCGGCGGTGAGCTAACATCATTCCCCCAACATCTCAGCTAATCTCATCAGCTGAGATGTGGGGCTAATAGCGCTAATCGGCTCCGCGATCAGATCGGCACTGTTAACTCTTTGGATGGCGCCGTTACTGACAACAGGATCCAAAGCAACACCATTCCCCGCCAAGATCAGAGATCCCACGATCAGATCGCGGGATCTCCGTGTGTCACCTGATAGCCTGGGGTCCTGCAGTGACCCCAGATCAGTGTTCACTTCTTATGGATGGTTGGCAAGTGCTGCCAACCTCAGAAAGTGATCATTTGTGCAGCTCATCGGGACATAGCACATGCGATCGGAACTGCAGCCCTGTGGCGTCCTATGGGGCAACGTAAAAATAAAAATAAAAAATAAAGTTTTTAAAAATATGAAAAACCCCCACAAAAGTTCAAATCATCCCCCCTTTTTCTCCATTCAAAATAAAAGTATTAATAAAACAGACATATTTGGTATTGCCACGTTTAGAAACGCATGATCTATCAAAATATTAAATCAATTAATCAGAGCTGTAAACTGCGAAACGGAAAAAAAAAAGATCCAAACACCAAATTACGTTATTTTGAATGCCGCAACATTGTAATAAAATGCAATAACAGGCGATCAAAACAGCGCATCCACCCAAAAATTGTGTCATTAGAAACAACTCAAACCACAAAAAATAAGCCATTACACAGCCCCAGATCCCGAAAAATTAGGACGCTACAGGTCGCAGAACATGGCGCAAAAGGTGTAATTCTTTTTTTTTTTCAAATTTCTGATTTTTTTTCACCACTAAGATAACAGTAAAAGTATACATGTTTGGTATCTACGAACTCATACCGACCTGAGGCATCACACACCGTTATGTCGGTTTTACCATATAGTGAACATGGTGAATACAAAGCCCAAAAAACAAACGTGTAATTGCACTTTTTTTCCCATTTTCCTGCACACTATATGGTAAAATAAATTATTTCATCTGAAAGTACAACTTGTCCCTCAAAAAAAAAGCCCTTATACCGTATATACTCGCGTATAAGCCGAGTTTTTCAGCCCAAAAATTGGGCTGAAAAGTAGGCCCCTCGGCTTATATGCGAGTCAATACGGCCCCAGTGTATATAGCAGCCCCAGCGGTAGTATACAGCAGCCCCGGCAGCCCCAGCGGTAGTATACAGCAGCCCCAGTAATCCAGGGCCCCCCCAGCCTTGCTCCGGTAACCTGTAAAGGAAAATATACTTATCATTGTCCCGCTGCCGTCCCCGCTCGCCGCTGCCGTCCGCGATCCTCCATCTTCATGCGTCTTCTTCCGGCTTCCTGTGTTCGTCGCCGGCAATGACGTCATTGCCGGCGACGAACACAGGAAACCGGAAGAAGACGCATGAAGATGGAGGATCGCGGACGGCAGCGGCGAGCGGGGACGGCAGCGGGACAGTGATAAGTATATTTTCCTTTACAGGTTACCGGAGCAAGGCTGGGGGGGCCCTGGATTACTGGGGCTGCTGTATACTACCGCTGGGGCTGCCGGGGCTGCTGTATACTACCACTGGGGCTGCTGTATACTACCACTGGGGCTGCTGGGGCTCCTATATACTACCACTGGGGCTGCTGGGGCTGCTGTATACTACCGCTGGGGCTGCCGGGGCTGCTGTATACTACCACTGGGGCTGCTGGGGCTTCTATATACTACCACTGGGGCTGCTGGGGCTTCTATATACTACCACTGGGGCTGCTATATACTACCACTGGGGCTGATGGGGCTTCTATATACTACCACTGGGGATGCTGGGGCTTCTATATACTACCACTGGGGCTGCTGGGGCTGCTATATACTACCACTGGGGCTGCTGTATACTACCACTGGGGAGGCCTGTATACCACTGGGGGGGGGGGCCTGTATACCACACTGCTGGGGGCTGTATACCTGTGCTGGGGTCCACCCTAGGTTTTTCCAGATTTTTGGGGCAAAAGTAGGGGGGTCGGCTTATACACGGGTCGGCTTATACGCGAGTATATACAGTATGTCTATATTGATGGAAAAATAAAAAAGTTATGGATTTGGAAGAAGAGAAGGAAAAAACTAAAACGGAAAACAAAAAATTGTCGGGTGGTGAAGGCGTCAAATTTCGTACTGGTGTTGTACTAGCTATAGATGGCGCATGCTCATATCTCTTTTGGCAGTCTTTGGGAAAATGTGGTGGTACATGCGTAAATTGAGATCTCAGCTCAGTGACGAGTAGAGATCCCAATCTGCATATGTATCACTATCGGCGCCATTTTCCCAAAGACTGCCAGAAGTTCAATATGCACAAGCGCCATTACCAGCACCATTTTATTAAAGCCTATAAAGAGATTAATCTGCGCAAGCGCCATCCGTTGCTGGGACGGGGCCAGCATAGTATTTAAATATGGAAGACGATAGAAAGCAGAGAGGTGTCCCGATGGTCTCTCACACCTTTGAGACTTGTGACAGGTTTTGGACCTGAGTCTCATTTCCCTGGAGACTCTTCACATTAAACGTACTTGTCAGTTTTGCTGCTAGTAGCATTGATTTCCTCTCCATGTGCTTCCGGTTGGTGACCACACCCATCACCTTTAAGAAGTTCCTTGCACCAGCAGAGGGTACTGGTGAAAGAGAACCCACACTCTCTTACAAGCCACTGAAGAGGAAGATTACTACTGAGACCAGGGCTAGCAAGGGACTGAGTATCTCACTCGGCGATAGGATGAAAGAACCCATATAAAGTCAATAGGAAGCTTAGGGTACAGCCTCAGGTGAGTACAGGAGGTGTCCCATCACCTGCTCCCTACCATCAGGGTCCACTATTGTTATTGTGTCACTGGTGTTTCCTTGTGTGTGGTTGCAGTTATTGGGGGTTCCCCAGTATCTGGAGGAACCGAGGGAGTGACAGCATGACAAGAGGCCATGGCAGAGCTGATGAACCTACCCACATTCTTGCCCTGATGCACGGAGACCAAGATTTATAATGAAGATTTTATAAAAACCTATGGCTATGGATTTCTTCAGTAAAAGTATGTATTAAATTATTATACCAGCATCATTATGGCAATGCGTTTCGTTTAATATAGTTAACCCTGATCACAAGGTTCTATTTATTGGACAAGAAACATATAAAAGCAAAGATACATTAAAAAAAAATATAATGAAGATTATAGTTATACTTCATTAATGCTCACCTTTGCTATTTGAGGAATACTGGGAAGTTTGTTAAACCCAGCCAGTGGGATACGTTCATGAAGAGTTTTTGTTTTAGACCTAAACAGAAGATACATATAATTAGTTGTTTACAAAATAAGTAGAAAACAACTTTATGGATATTTTTCTAATGTTAGTTGGTTTCCTCCACAGTCATATAGCCTGAAACTGCAGTGTTGTGTTACCATTGTGATAGTAGATACATTTCAGATAAAGGCATCCGGCAGTGGTGTAACTTGATGCTCCTGGGCCCTGATTTGAAAGGTCCAATGAGGCCCCCAATTATTATAAATCTTTAAAGGAAACCTGTCACCCACTTTGAGCATTTTAAGCTATGCCCACCAGCTTACACATCATGTAAATGGGGTTCTTATAACCCCTCTATGTGCACAGACTGGCGTCTCAAACCTGAAATATGAACTTATATTGTGTCCAGCGCTGGCCTCCTATTGAGTCCGGAAGGCTGCTATTGAGTCCTGATGTATAATGTCCTCGCTGGCCCCCTGGCTGCAAAACCCGCCCTGCAGTTTGAAGTTTTCCTCCACTCCTCTGGCTGGAGCGGTGAGTGACAGAAGCACTAGCGCCTGCACAGTGGAGCCACTGGTGCAGGTGACTGCGCTAATCCATCCGTGCTCGCATCTATTATAATGTGGGGTGAAACAAAGTACAGGGGCTTATTTAGAATGATGGTTCAACCATCTTGAGAAAGTGTGGAATAGGTAAGAGTGGCGTAAGTGGCCACCAGCAAATCTGTGCAGAGCTTTTGGGTCTGATGGAGCTTGACAGTTATGTTCAGAGAAGTAGTGGATAACCTATGTCTAATGACTTTGATTAGGGAAAATGATAGGCCGGCCTAAAAAGATGTGTTTTTAGGGAGTGCCTAAATCTATGAAAGTTGTGGATAGTCCTAGTTTCTTGGGGTAGAGCATTGCAGAGGATTGGTGCAACTCGGGAGAAATCTTGGAGCTGATATGGGAGGTTCGGATTAGTGCAGATGTTAGTCTCAATCACTCCCAGAGCAAAGAAACGGGTGGGGTGATAGACAGAGATAAGGGTAGAGAGGTAGGGAGGTGCTGCACCATGAAGAGCTTTGTGGGTGAGAACAAGCTATTTGAATTGATCCTATGATGTACGGCAGCCTCTTCATCTATTAAATGTATTATTTGAGACAGCACCGATACATCCATTTTACTTACCTGAGTATAATTCTTAAATATTCTATGCTGTCGGCTTCTTCACATTTAATTGAAAGAATTAAGTTCCCAAGGCTGCTTCCAGTGCAGTAAAAATTTAGGTGGTCCTAAAATCAAGAAGAAAACCATATCATGTTTATTGAGGCACAGAGAACTTTGTATATGCTAAATCAAACTAATGTTAAAAAGAAAATTCATGGAACTGTTGAAAAGTTTAGGTACAAACACATACTTTCCATATAACCTGTATAGGCAGTATTTATTTAATACCATATACCACAAAATTGCGCTATACAGAGTGCTCAGATCCCTTTGAGCGGTGTCAAATCCCAAGACACAAGACATGCCAGATAGATATAAAGACCTTTATTAATGCACAAGAAATCCATGAAGCAAACCAAATATAGTTCGTAAAAGTTGCCTGAGGGTATATAGAAACCAATAAAGTCATTTGAAGGTGGAAGTCATTCCAACTCAAGATACAATAACTATTAATGTGAAATTACATCAAATCCTGAATTAAGAAGGAAAAACAATCAATAATGTTCATCGCTTTGTCATTTACAAGAACTTGCACTCAGACCTTATTTCCTTCCAGAGATATAATAAAAGGAAGAGTTATAGATAGAAAGCAATTCACCACTATAAGGATTATAACCATTAGAGTACATACATTCCACATATGATGTGCCCTCATTTAAATTAACAGGTTATTGTTTGTTATAATATAGATACAATTTTTTGTTTTCAATTTAAAAAATTATAAAGAATAAAAGTAGCCATGACTGTTGACGGTAATGTTAGTAATAGTAACAGAGTATAACCCTATGTCGTACAATCCTGCTATCATAAACCATTCCATTTGTTCTCTAAATCTTGTAACCTATTAACAAAAAGTTATCAAGAGAAAATCTACATATAAAAAGTGCAATGGTTGTCTTATCCAAGAATACCAGATTGATGAAAGAGAGGTAAAACGCTCATCTAGAGTAGTCAGGTTGTGTGACCCATAACCAATGTAAATGGTATGTACAGCTGCTGCATGGACCACAAGACACAAGGGGTAAAATGCCAAATTAAGAGAAAACAGGGAGAAAATGTGGTTAATCCTGCGTTACTGTCAGTGAAAAAATCCAAAATAAAAGTAGAGTTGAAAGTAAAAGAGTTGTTCGTCACATTTTAAAGTGAACTTCACTTTTTCTTTGGTGACCTTTCCTGAAGAAGAATTAAAGTTCACTTCAAAAATTTGTCAAATACACCACCTTATACTCTTACTTTTATTTGGTATTTTTCCACCAATAGCAGCACAGGACTAACCACATTTATATTCCTGTTTTCTCTGGATTTTGCAGTAAGTTTTCAAGAAGCAGAAGACAACTAGAGGGCCATCAAAGACCCATCAGCACCCCACAGACCATCAGACCCATCAGCACCCCACAGACCCATCAGACCCATCAGCACCCCACAGACCCATTAGACCCATCAGCACTCCACAGACCTATCATACCCATCAGCACTCCACAGATCCATCAGACCCATCAGCACTCCACAGACCCATCAGACCCATCAGCACTCCACAGACCCATCAGACCCATAAGCACCCCACAGACCCATCAGCACCCCACAAACCCATCAGACCCATCAGCACCCCACAGACCCATCAGCACCCCATAGACCCATCAGCACTCCACAGACCCATCAGCACTCCACAGACCATCGACTCACAGACCCATCAGACAAACCTCAGTCACAACCACAGGACACCCATCAGGACTCCACAGACCCATCAGACTCATCAGCACCCCACAGACCCATCAGACCCATCAGCACCCCACAGACCCAGCAGCACTCCACAGACCCATCAGCACCCCGCAGACCCATCAGACCCATCAGCACTCCACAGACCCATCAGACCCATCAGCACTCCACAGATCCATCAGACCCATCAGCACTCCACAGGCTCATCAGACCCATCAGCACTCCACAGACCCATCAGGCCCATCAGACCCATCAGCACCCCACAGACCCATCAGCATCCCAAATACCCATCAGCACCCCACAGACCCATCAGACCCATCAGCACCCTACAGACCCATCAGACCCATGAGCGTGTGACGTCACATTTCCCCTCTATTCAACTACTTAGAAGCCTCTATCATTATTGAATGTAGTGTCTGGGGGGTTAAACTTGTCTGAATTTTCAAGTTTTCTTTTTTTAAACATCAAATTATTTTATAGTTCCTGAATTAAAAGGATATCAAAAATAATTCCAGCTCCATGAAGTAAAATGTATATTTATTTCAATAAACAATTCCTCAAGTTAAAATCTAGACACATGGAAATGCAAGTAAAAAAACATAATCTATACGCATTTCAGGTGAAACCACCCTTAATCATTGAAAAAAATGCAAATCAGCTCTTCAAGAGGAAGAAAGCTGTCATTTTAGTGCAATTTTTTTTTATCAAGAAGCTACCTATAAATAAGTTAACATTGCTACAAATTATTACGAAAACCATTTATTTCAAAAGAACAATACGCTGCTGCCCAGACGGCTGACTTGGGATCAAATGACATCCATAGATTATAACGGAGAAACCAACACACCATGATCTGTCCATACACAACTAAAATTGATCAATTTCCTAAATTCCAGGAAATTTAGCATGTTAGCCCAGGTTCACGTATGAACAGTTCATGATTTACTTAAAGAAATTTACTGACCTGTCAGTGATCTCAGTGCTGGGTATCCCAGAACTTGGGTAACAGTGTTATGTCACATTAGCCCAGCAGTCAACCAGCATCCCCTATTGGGATCTCACTCCCTTCATCCGCATCTTGGACAACTGGAAGTAGTTAGATCACAACAGATCAATAGCAACAGTTGACTGGCCGCAGGGCTCATGTGACTGGAATCCGCTGGATTGTCGTTGGTACAAAAAAATAACTATTTTATTTTTATTTTATAGAGGTTCCACTTTATTTAAAAAAAGGTTATCTAGGGACTGGACAACCCCTTTAATATACAAAACCTAGCTAAAGAAACTGCAGACTCTCGAGCTGATATCTCTTATTCCCTAACTGTTCACTGTAAATGGTAGAGCTGTCAATGTACTGTAGGCCTGAACGATAATACAGGCTATAAACCCAAACAAGATAGATGAGCAAAAATTTTGAAACCCACAAACCTTTCCTAAGAAGTGTTTTCTGTACGCTCGAGCTGAACCTTTATATTCAAGTTTATATCCATATGTGCTGGGGCTCATGGGTTCTTCCTCTTCATCACATATACTACTGTCTGAAGATGTTGGAGTGCTTATATTTTCTGGATCTTCTATCCAATAACCTCCAAACTGAGGCAGGATAATGAGTGGATAAGAGGTGTCCTTCTCCAAGATCTACAATATAAAAGAACAAAGAGGCAAGACTTATATCTTCTAAGTATCATCTCATAGAGGAAGATCCACTCAATATCATTAAACCAATGGCTTTGTGACTCTAGCACTTTTTTTAGAAATTATTTAAAAAAGACAGAAAGGATTCTGGTAGCAAATCAGAGATTAGTACAACTCCTACCAAGTGTATAAAAAGCAAGAGACCCAGGAAGCGGAAGTCTCCATATGGCAAAAGCCAGTTTTTAATCACTGGGTGATGAAAAGTGAAGAGTGTGGTGCAGAACCTGGATTATTGCAATTTCTAGAGTGCTCGGATCACAACAATGAAAAGATCTCCTTTTCTAGTGTTTTACGAACTAGAAGAAGCTCAAGTTAGCACTATTCTACTTAATGTAAGAATCCAAAATAATGTTTGTACAGGCATATAAATGATTACCTCTTCAATGCTGGGATATGGTATGTAGTCATCCTATAAGAAGAAAGGAATAATTCATTTAGTAGTTCACAGCAACTTCACATTTAAGTTGTTACTAAGGGGATCCTGTCAGGGGATTCAGTTCGGTGCCACCCTAGGCTGACTCTTCCCAACTCTTTCCTCCTCTATCAGTGCTGGAGAAGCAAGCTTGTGGTGGCACCAAAATATTCTATGATCCTGATCCGGATCCCCACAATATATTTTCTCTGAAATGCCGGGGCAGTTCCAAAAATAATATTTTTGACTGCAATCGTGCAGCTAGGTGGTGATTCATTCTGCCTGCAGTTAGGACAGTATGAATTCTCTGATAAGTTCCCTGTAAAGTTTAATATTATTCAATAATATGGATGGACACTACAGAGAATAAAACTTAGTCCCCAAATTATCATTTTTTTTAAAGATATCTGGTGTAAAATTCTGATAAGTCACAATTTTTTCCCAACTTGAGGTTGCGTATAAGCCTTGTGACTTTTGATGTTTTCACTCCAGTCTCACCAAGCTCCATCAAAATGGACGGAAAAGGAGTGTGATGCAACAGCTTGTCTAATTTATGACTAACTGCATCATGCTTTTCACTAGAAATCTCAATCCTGCCCTTGTGACTGGTGTAAGGTTTGTGTCAAGGTGCATGGTAGTGCATGCTACTCTTTAACACAATTCATTTATAGGACTCTATCAGGTCATTTTTCAGTATGATACTAATGTTAGCCTTGAATAGGACCAGACAGATCTTTTAAAAACATGTAAAATCATTATTGTACTATTTGTAGTTTCCATGCTATAAGTATTTTCAGACCCTGCAGGGAGCTAGTACATTCATTACTTTTACAGAGGATTAATCCAGCTGCTGTGTAAGTGTTATTTAAACATCCACACCCACCCAAGCTGGTGTTCGGTCCCTCCCCTTTGTGGTCTGTGTTGGGAAGGGGGAGGTGTTTTGTCCCCGACACTGGGTGCACTGTGTAAGAGATTTCTATTATAAGAACATTGGTTTTATTGCATACATGTAATGTGTGTATCTGTTTAGCAAATAATCAAATGTTTTTATAAGCACATAGAAATATCTCAGACTGCACATACAACACACATGCCTCATACAAATAATGACTTGAAGAGCTCAGAGCTTCAGCTAAGCACACACCTCCTCCCCCTTCTTTATGCTCTGCAATAAGTCACACAATAGACAGATCAGAGAAGAGGATAGGACAGTGTAATGATGCATGAATATTCATTCCTTGGGGAGTGGACAGCAGAGAGCTCACTGTGATTGACAGATGGAATTAATCTTTTATTTTACAGATTACAGAGGATAGGAGGGAAGTATAAATAGTAGAAATATATGAATAGAGAGGGCTTAGAGAAAGGAATTAGAAAATGATATCAGTTACATATGGATTTTTGACCTGACAGATTCCCTTTATAGGTGTGTGCATCCTGATTAACCAGGTGTCTGTGACTTCACCATGCTCCCTTATCAAGACTGTTGTTAACAATGCTGACCTTGATGAATTGGGGCTTTAATCTGCATCCTGAGGCTATGTGCAGGCAATAGTATTTTTTAGGTAAAAAATAACAAGTTTGCTATTGGTAACTACCTTAAGGGAGAAAAAAACTTTTTCATTGGACTTTGCCTAATTTAGAGAGGATGCCATCAGGAGCCATTTGAAAGAAGTAACATGGTGTTTATTTTTTTCTCCAGCCATTTTTCAATACTTGACATGAAATTGAATGCTCAAAACATTGAACATATGAACAGCCAAGTAAATTTTACTGACATGGTCTAGAAGAACAAACAAAATATTATTGCGATCTACCGTACCAATGAAAGGATACTATCTCATATAACATTTACACAATGAATGTGTGTTTCTCCACCAAATGATAATTTTTCCTACTTCTATACATGGAGAGCAGCATATGGTAAAGAAGATAAGATATCATTTGGGTGCAGCTAAGCAAAGCAAAGGGTGCTATCAATCTATTTACCGCCTTCTCCCAAACTAACTTAGGAAGGGGTTGCGTTGACTCAATAATACATGACTCTTCATCATCCTTTTATATGCCTCAAAGATGCGAGCAGCAGAGACTATAATATCCCACTGTGTACTATCTCGCTTACATTATAAATGCAGGAAGTACGTTGTAAAACAAAGTTGAGCTTTTATTAAGCCAGATGGTGAAACAAACTATTCACAATCCCAACAAGTTGATTTTGAAAGTAAATCAATAAGAGAGAACTGGGAATTCAGACAATTTGCTAAAGAATGTGAGTGATCATTTATACAAGCAAAATAATACTGAAGCTACGCCAGCAGCCCTGGTACTCCGCATGCGTCTTAAAGCTAGCTTTACACAATGCAACTGCAACGTTGTTTTTTTCCTTTGACCATTGTTTGGTTGTTAAAGCCAGATGTTTGCAGCTAGTAAATAGGAGGCTAAAATCTTTACCAAATGCTGACTTTTTTTTTGCTTTTTGGGGCCAGATGGCTTTTTATATTTTGAAAATATGTTATACTCTAAGGGTGCTTTCACACTACGATTTTTAGGGAGCCAATGCTGTCCGATATAATCGGACAGCATCGGCTCCCTTCTGATGCCTGGAATTGGGTGCCAAATAGGCATCCGATTCCGGCATAAAATCGTTGCCTCCGGGCTGAAAAAAAAAAACAAAACCTTATGCTCACCTCTCCCCGAGCGCCCGCCGTCTCCCGCCGTCTTCCTGAAGGTTCCCGGTGGCTCCCGCGGTCTGCAGAGGTCTTCTTCATGTGTTCAGGACCTGCGGTGGTGTCACAGTCACGTGACCGCGGGTTCCACCATGGTAAACCGCGGTCACATGACTGTGACATCACCGCAGGTCCTGAGACATGAAGAAGACCTCTGCAGCCTGCGGGAGCCACCGGGAACCTTCAGGAAGACGGCGGGAGATGGCGGGGGCTCGGGGAGAGGTGAGCATAAGGTTTTTTTTTTTTTTTTAACCCTTGTGCTCCCAGTTAGGAGCAGTTTTACTGTACTGAGCATGCTCAGTACAGTAAAATCGGGTCCGAGGAGACATCAGATGTTTCCTTGGACCCTTCTCCATAGGGCCCCATGTTATAGGGATCGGGTCAGATCGGATGTGCACTAAATGCCATCTGATTTGGTCCGATCCGAATCTGCCAGATTTTATTTTCGGTGCAAAAATCGGAGCAGGCTCCGATTTTTGCACCGATAATAAAATCGGACAGAATCGGATCGGACAAAATCGGATGGCATTTAGTGCACATCCGATCTGACCTGATCCCCATAGGGATGCATGGGGTCCGAAAATCGGTCCGATGCTGTCCCGATTTTTATCGGGCAGCATCGGAGAAGCAAAAATCGTAGTGTGAAAGCACCCTAAGTGTGAAATATTTTAGAACATTTTTCACCCAATATATTTAATGGGTATTTCTCAGCATCACGATTAAGAAATATTGCAAGATTCTTGCAAAAAATAAAAAACAATCAACTTTGCAAGCTACATCTTATTAAAAATCTTATATTGAATCTTAATTTTTTTGCGTACTGCTCATAGCCTAGATTACTGGCCATCTAGAAAGTTTATCAGAGGTTGTCGGTTCCCTAGTCAAGAAGTGCATGTTTGTAACTGAACTTTTCCCCATTTTTTCACAGTACGCTCACAATCCTAAATTTATATTATTGAGGTTTTAAGTGATAGATTTAAAGGGAACCAACCACCCCAAATGACCCCCCGGACTGTTAATATGTGTCCCTACACCCAGCACACACATTTGGGGCAATCGTTTTTGCTAAAAAAACTGTTTAGTAGAAGCTAAGATATAGCAATATGAAGTTTAATAACTTGAGCCGAATGGGTGTTACCTAGCTTTGCCCACGTGCAGTGTTCGTGCTTGTCAGATTCCTCTCCCCCTCCCCTCTCACTTTCTAAGAGCCTGGCCGCGTCATGAAAGGGGTGGAGCTAAATCACGGCGAGCCCCGCCCCCTTTCATGCCGCGATTTAGCCCCGCCCCTTTCATGACGCGGGCAGGCTCTTAGAAAGTGAGAGGGGAGGGGGAGAGGAAGCTGACAAGCACGAACACTGCACGTGGACAAAGCGAGGTAACACCCATTCGGCTCAAGTTATTAAACTTTATAAACATATATCTTAGCTTCTACTAAACAGTTTTTTTAGCAAAAACGATTGCCCCAAATGTGTGTGCTGGGTGTAGGGACACATATTAACAGTCCGGGGGGTCATTTGGGGTGGTTGGTTCCCTTTAAGGATGGGTTACACACTACGATGTGGCAGCAATCCGACCAGCGATGTGGAACGCTGCCATATCATGAACTAATCGCTGGTGAGCTGTCATACAGGCAGACTCACCAGTGATCAGGACCAGTGAGAATGCTGGTAACCAGGGTAAACATTGGGTAACTAAGCAGAGTGTGGTGCTTAGTTACCCACTGTTTACCCTGGTTACCAGCTCCCAGCGCTTGCTGTGCAGCGCTGGGAGCTCGTTCATCGTTGGTCTCCCGCTGTCACATGTGCCAATGCTGGGTGCCCAGCGGGAGACCAACGATAGATTTATGGTCCTGGCCATGAGGGTGCGTGCACACGATCAGTGCACGCAGAGAGTTTTGGACGCAGCGTCTTGCCGCTGCGTCCAAAACGCTGCGTAGTACAGTAAAAGCATAGTGGATGGGATTTCAAGAAATCCCATCCTCACTATGTGTAACCCGCCCGCAGCGTCTTTGGAGCTGAGGTGCGGGTTGCCGGCATTCCGCTCCTCCTCCGCATGTTCATTTCATGCTGCGGAGTTGGAAGCGGCTCCCATCAGGTGACTGCAGGGAGAAGCCGCCCTGCACCCGCCGCACATGGTGAGCACAGGGCGGCTGCGGTCTCCCTGCGGCCACCCGCGGCTTCCCTCAGGTCCGGAGGAGCTGCGTCCAACACGCAGCTCCTCCGGACCGTGAGTATGAAGCCTAAATCTACGATCAACGACTTATCGTTGATCGTTGATACGTGTCACACACAATGATGTTCTTTCGACATCGCTGCAACGTCACCAAACCGTTGACATTGCAACGATATCGTTCACGATATCGTTGTGTGTAACGGGCCGTTAAGACCAAATAGCAAGAATTTGCAAAGTGTAAAGAAAAAGATACATGGTTTTAAAAAATAACATAAGAGCAAAAACTGTCCTGTGTTGACCTGGTGATAAATCTTTTTTCACATAAAGTCAAAGAATACCAAAAAGCAACTGTGTATTACAGTGGTTGTTTTGCAAACAATATATATTTTTATTAATTTAATTGAAAAAAGGTAAAACATTCTTAGGCTATATTCACACTGAGCGTTTTTGATCCTTATTTGGCGCTGCATTTTTATAGAAAACTGCACCAAAAATGGATCATTCACTGTGTCTGCCAACAAAGTGAATGGGATTTCTATTTGCTTTGCAGACGTCAGCGTTTTTGACTGCTGCGTAAGTGGTGCAGAAAGCGCATCCAGAAAATAATGAGCATCAATTATTGCTCCGTTTTTCTGCTGCACTTTCCACACCACCATGCCCTCCCCTGATATCACACGTTGAACCCCGGCGACGTCTTCCTTCCAGGCATCGGAGGACCTGCAGGTACTGACAGGACTAACTCATGTGTCTCAGCCTGAAAGCTATATGGGGCCAGGTCCTGTAAGTACTCGTACTACCATAGGTCCAGCCAGTGACCGAAAGGAAGATATCACAGGGGCTCACTGTGGGATCACCGGGGAAGCAGTAAAGTATGTATGTCTATGTCTGTGTTTCTGTCTGTGTCCCCCGAAAACAGAGGAAAAAAGCAATACAAATAAATTATGCATTTGAGATCCTTTTTTGCAAAAAAGATCAACTAAAACGGAGCACAAATATTCCGTGTGAATGAGGTCTTAGGCCCAAACACAATGCTGTAAATCATCATTATAAGCCAGAATACAAAGCCCTGCTTGCTTTGAAGGTGTTTTTCTGAATTATTAAGCATTTGTATATATTATATTTTAAAGAGAACCTGTTACCCCCTTTTAAACTATGCCCACCAGCATTTACATGATATAAATGGGGTTCTGTAGGTGCCCAGACTGGCGCCTCATACCTGTGAAAACAACTTTTATTGTGTCCAGCAGTGGCCTCCAATTGAGTCATTCATGGTGCCTGCTGTTGAGACCTGGTGAATGGTGTTCTCGCTGCCCCTCCAGGCTGATAAACCTTCCCTCCATTTTTCAAATTTCCCTCCCCTCCTCTGGCCGGCGCCTTGATAGACAGCCGCACTCACACCAGCGCAGTGGAGCGGGTGTCAGCGCTGCATTGAACAAGCCATTGTCTCACGAGACTTCACAAAATTTGCGAGACGTCGGCAATATGAACGGACTGCGCAGGCACAGGTGTGCCTGTCTGAGCCGACATCTCGCAAGATGTGAAAGCACATTTAAAAACTTTCAGACATGTATATTCCCTATAATGGATTCTTGTTCCATTATATATGAAAGAATTTTTGAGAAAATAAGTAAAAAATAAAAAGTGGGAGGATGGATGTCAGAAATAAAACTCAAATTTCAGTGTTTGTGTCTGTGGACAGACTCGAATCCACAGAATGCTGAAATACAAGGTGAATCATTTATATGGATGCACCTAAATAAATTGGGAATGGTTGGTGATATCAACTTCCTGTTTGTGGCACATTAGTATATGGAAGGGGAAAATTTTTTCCAGATGGGTGGTGAACATGGCGGCCAGTTTGAAGTTGGCAAATTTTGGATCCAACTTTATTTTTTTCAATGGGAAGAGGATCATGTGACACATCAAACATATTGAGAATTTCATAAGAAAAACAATGGTGTGCTTGGTTTTAATGTACAGTAACTTTATTCTTTCATGAGTGATTTACACGTGTGGCGCCCTGCTCACACAGGTAACCACAGACTCACCTACAGCATGGATGGGTTTCCACAGTGGGTACACAGACACAAACATCACCTTCCACCCCAGCACAATAGGGGGAGCTCAACTTGTGCCCTTAGGCAAGATCCCCTATAAATACTGGTGCTGGAGCGGAGTTAGACAGAGTGTGCAAAGGCTAGAAGAGCTGTGAAGACTTTCTGGTTGTCGGTGCCACGCTAGGCCCGAGCCACTGACCTGAACAGCCTTCAGAGTAGTCGTGTAGGGCCCAAAAAGTGGGGTGGGAAGGCGAGGAGGAACGGAGAAAAGAAAAGTGGGGAATGAGGAGCTATCTTTGGGTTCACCCCAGAAGCACACACCCGGACGCCGGAGAGCACCTAGCATATTGTTGCTGCATTGCTGGTGAGATCTGACTGTTTGACATCTCACCAGCGATCATGTAGTGACACACCAGTGATCCCAGCCAGATCGTATCATTGTCAGACTGCTGGTGCGTTGCCAAGTGTGACAGTACCCTAACAATTAAAATGCCAATAGGTGATAATATCCGTAGGACTTGTACCCTTGTTGAACCCGCTTACAGATATCATTTTCACCCAGATCACTGCAAATACATTTTGTCAATTTCTTCGCCTCGGGACATGCAAACAGCCTTAAAAAAGGTCAAAACTAAGTTGCAAATTGACCCATTAATCTTAAATTGTCTAAAGGTGGTTCATGTGTTTAGCGTTGGCTTACAATAAAATACAGTAGGGATAAGTTTACAATTACTGTGGATATTTCTGAATATTAAGACGATCATTTAGATTCCTTACTAGATAAAGTGGACATGAATCCCTGTGTGTAATATCGGTGTGAAGTATCTGTCTGCATTTTATGCTGCTCTTTGAGAAGTGTGATGAACGGAGATGTAACGCCGGATATAGAGGAAATAATGAAGATAAGGATTTATTGCCTCCATGCTGCTCATGCCTGGTAATGTCTTAGAGAAAGAAGTGCTGCCTGTTTGCTTTCTTTTTATCCTGAGGATTCTGTGAATACAACAAGCATCGCTGATGATTCAGAGCTATAGAAATATTGCTCAGGGGGGTTGGTTAAGAAGCCATTATCATCCTTTCAAAAGCAAATTCTGGATTTTATTACACTCAGATCCCAGTGTGGAAACCAAAATGGAGTCTCCAAAGTTCATTGTTTTGCTTGCAATCGCACTTAAAAGCTGCAAATGTGAAGAAGTCGTTTTTAAAACAACGATGACTACATGGTATATATGATCCTAAATTAAATCCTACTCCTAATGGCAGCATGACCTGCTAGAGCGGAGGCAGGGTCACCACATAGCAATGCCTGGGTTAATGAAAGCAACAAAATGAAACAGGAGATCGAATGTTAAAAAGATGGAATCCACAATAACTAAAGGCACAGCCAGGTTTTTAGGATGAATAAAAGTCAGGGCTTATTAGACACAAATGACTTTACTTGTGTGTCTTTTCATGATCTTTTTAGATATATTGACTTCCCAAATGTATTCAGGCTATTAAAGTGAATCTGTTAGAAGGTTTTTGGTATGTAATCTGAGGACGTATGAGGTAGGGGTTAAAACCCAGAATTTAGTGATATGTCTCTTATCACTCTGTGTTCCTTACTAGTTGATTACTAGCTGGCACTGGAGCCTATGTCCAACCGTGCCCTTTCTGTGATAAACAGCTCACTGTCAATAGACTATGTACATAAAGAGCCTGGTTATTGTAGGGTTAGCTTTCTCAGCACTACTTCATCTTCTAGCTAAGAACTCTGATTTGTGTCACAACTGCTCGCAGATTCAGGGTTTCTTTTCCTACATTATGCTGCACTCAGACGAGGTAGCTTAAACCTTGTGACAGATTTCCATTAATATTGTGAAAGAAATACATGAGCAGCTCAACTTCAATATTGTATCAATGTTTAAAATTGTGGAATAGGAATGTCACTTAGGCCCCTTTCACACTGGTGTTATTTTGAAAATGCGGCAAATCTGGCAGATTTACACATCTGTCGCATCTTCCGCCTAACGGCCGCACTTGCGTCAAGCTTGCGGCATGCCCCATGCATTGTCTATGGGGCTTGCGGCAAGTGCGGTTTTGCCAGTTGTGGCAGATGCAGCACGCGCGCGAAAAAAACGCTGCTGACCGCAATTTTTTTTGCGGCCGAAGTGCTTCGTCTGCCGCAACTGGAATACCGCACTTGCCGCACCCAACCGCAAGCCCGTAGTCAATGCATGGGGCTTACCGGATCGGTGCCAGCAAGTGCGGCCATTAGGCGGAAGATGCGGCAGATGCGGTAAATCTGCTGGATCTGCAGCATTTAAAAAAAAAACGCCTATGTGAAAGGGGCTTTAGCTCCAAAACAGAAAAAAATGGCTAAAGACTTTGTGTTCAATTATACATTGGGTTATCCACAGCTTGAACATTTCATTCAACCAGTAATGTCTTCTGCTGGTGCTTTGTTGTGGCACATGTAGAGACGAGTGAACCTTTCAAGGTTTGGTTCGGTTTGGAGCGCCGAACTTCCCAATGTTGAGCAAACTTGTTTGGGTTCGGAGCTGGAGTGAGTATCGCTGTGGTTGCGTACAGTTGGTGCTTGGTCCAATGCAGGCCACATGCAATGCTTGATGGGCTCACACTGGGCTTATAAGCACAGCTTTTTGGTGTAGTGTGTGTCCAAATTAGTTTATAAAAACAAAACCAAAATACCTTCTCACTCCTTGAGGTGTTTTACTTATGGCTGGTCAGTTACTTCCATTGAGGTTCCAGTCAAGTTCGGGGTCATGAACAGTGTGCCACAAAGTTTAACTGCGCTGACCAAAACCGAACTTCAAAATGTTCATCTCATCTCTAGTCACGTGAGGTCTGCAACCTATTGGCTGCTATTGACTACCTGCAGCATTCATGTGGCATAACAAACCTGTGGCATAAGGGAAGCTCCAATTGGAAACTTTGCATTGCAAAGGGGAAAATCTGTCAATATCCATTGTGGATTTTCTCCGCAGCATGTAGATATCATGTAGTAGCCTCATCCACAATGTATCTACTGCAACATGTAGTATATTTCCCATTCAGATTATTTACCAGAAATTAGAGGTTTTGGACTGCAGGAAAACCTCCTAAGGCTGTGGTCACAGTTTTTTTAGTGCCTTTTAAAAACGCATGCTTTTTTACATGCGTTTTTCATGTCAGCATGAGTTTTTTAAGGACTCTGATGGCTCCCTGCGTTTTTGGCTGCGTTTTTGAATCTGCACATAAAAATAGTGCTTGTAGTATTTTTTTGAGCGTTTTGAAAAACGCATGCGTTTTTGTAGAAAACGCATGCGTTTTTATAACATGGGTTCCTATGGGAAACGCATGCAAAAACGCATGTACAATTAGTACCTTTTAGTGCCATTCAAAAACGCATGCGTTTCCCATAGGAGCCCATGTTAAAAAACGCATGCGTTTCCGGAAAAACGCATGCGTTTTTTTAACATGGGCTCCTATGGGAAACGCATGCGTTTTTGAATGGCACTAAAAGGTACTAATTGTACATGCGTTTTTGCATGCGTTTTCCATAGGAACCCATGTTATAAAAACGCATGCGTTTTCTACAAAAACGCATGCGTTTTTGTATATGCTCCAAAAACGCATGGGACAGTCACACATGCTTTTTGGCTATTCGGGCATGCGTTTTTTAACATGGGGGCCTATGGGTGCGTTTTTTACATGCGTTTTTGAAAACGCAGGTCTCCAAAAATGCATGTGAAAAATGGTACTGTGACCACAGCCTAATTTAGGCATCAGACTGAGTAGACAGAGACTGTATGGACATATGCCCATTCTAAGAGGGCTATTTCAATGGGTGTCATTTAGTGCTCCACATGTCTTGCTGCTGGTTCCAACTTATTACAGCATGCTGGTCAACTCCTTTAATACCCTTGTCAGAAAAATATGAAAAATGTCTTCCATTTTCCAGGGCTGACAGCACCAGGGACCATAATCCCCTCTCTCTCTTGACTTCTGTGGAGCAAAACCTCACACACAGCCCTCTCTCTGCAACTTCCCCACTCCCTTAAGGTATTTAGTGAAAGCCTAAGGCATACTTCACACACTGCAACATCGCTAACAATGTCGCTGAAACGTCACAGGTTTTGTGATGTAATAGCGACCTCTCCAGCGATGTCACATTGTGTGACACATAGCAGTGATCAGGCGCCTGCTGTGAAGTCGCTGATTGCTGCACATCGTTCAGGACCATTTTTCGGTCCTTGGTCTCCCGCTGGTCAGCACGCATTGCTGCGTGTGACAACGAGAAACCAAGGACCAGCGACCTCACAGCCAGTGCCCAGCGTCGCACATTAGACGCTGGGTACTGGTAACCAGGGCAAGCCCCGGGTAACTAAGCAGTGCGCGCTGCTTAGTTATCCGGTGTTTACCCTGGTTACCAGCATCCTCCCGCTTAGCCCAGCCTGTAAGCGGGAGGATGCCAGTAACCAGGGTAAACATCGGGTAACTAAGTAGCGTGCTTAGTTACCCGGTGTTTACCCTGGTTACTGGCATCCTCCCGCTTATAGGCTGGGCTAAGTGGGAGGACACTGGTAACCAGGGTAAACACCGGGTAACTAAGCAGCGCGCTGCTTAGTTACTCGGTGTTTACCTTGGTTACCAACGATGCCGCTGCTGCAAAGAAACTTTTTAGCGATCCCGGCCAGGTCGGATCGCTGGTGGGATCACTGGAAAGTCTCAGTGTGTAAAGGATCTGTGAAAATGAGAAAATGCGCAATAGGGTCTTATCTTCAAATAAAGAGGTGAATGAATGTGTGAGTAAAACTGCTCACCTGGTCTGGTTGTGTCACCCACATCCAGTATGATAGCCAGAAATCAATGTAGTCGCCTGTAAAAGACAGCTGCTGCAAGGACCGCACCCCCACGGATAACCGCGATGAAAAACCTGTAGATCTGTAGGACAAAGTGCCGTTGTGTCCGCGCTGCCGTCAAAAGGTTCACCAGAGACAAGAGAGAATCTGGGCTGAATTGTGAATTGTGAAGCGCGGACACAACAGCACTTTGTTCTACAGATCCTCAGTGGGTAAAGGGGCCCTTAGGAATGCCAATTTTATGACCTCAGAGATAAGAGGCTTTGGCAGGAAGGAGGGAGGCAACAAAAACTCAAAAGTCCTCTGTTTCCTCACTAAAAAATTTCAAGTTAGTTTTAATAATCCACAGTAATAACAAGATCATGAAAGCTATATTTTCAGAGTCCCCACGACACGGAACACTGTTTTACTTCTCTGAGTGATTGCCAGAATCATAGGGAATGAATTTCTGCCCATCAGAATATTGCAAATATATCGTGTTTGATCTCCAACAAAAGTTAAAATCATGAGCAGAATAATTGCGCTAATATCTTTGGCCTGTGAGCATCTCAGCCAAAGATATGGGGAAAATGAGACATCAATAACATTAAAAGTTATGGGTACCTCCCAGGGACAGCTCGAATATGAGGTCAGCAGAATGGCAGTTTCCTAATTTATGGCAGAATAATAAAAAAAATAGAATGTCCATTTTGAAGCCATGCTGGGGATCCGAATCATATTTACTCAAAGGAGTCTCTCCCTCCCTATATCAAGAAGTCATAACTGTGGCAGAGATGTACTCATACTTCTCATTTTAATCCCTATTATTTTCATATAACTTTTTATATTGTACTGTAATTTGTCTCTTTGTAAAATCTTGTAAATTATTGTAAATACTGCCAAATATTTTGGATAAAATTTTTAAAATTCAATAGCTTTGATGTTCTTTCTCTATGATGAAAAACTACAACTTCATGAAGCCTCACGTTACCAAAAGAGGTGTCGAATCGGCCTGTTAAGCGATTGGTGGTTGCAGCATATTTTTGTAATTATGTGTTGTGGGCTTGTCTGTGACCGGACCAAGGACCATATGTCTAGCTGGAGTCGGTGATATGTATACATTCCGTCACATCAAGCGCATAAATATTCTGCATAAATTGGAGCAGCTGCGCTCATTTCCTTATCTTCTGACAATACCCTAATTGGCCAGAGAGCTGCGAGTTTGTGAAAGCCCTATTCTCACTGGGCAGGTATTTTTTATGTATTTTTTTATCAGAGAAAAGTCACTAAAAAAAAACATAAAACTATCCTAATTTATACTTATATAATGAATCCCCTCTACTGCTGTTACTTTAGGAGACTGGATGGTTGGAAGAGGATTTATGGCAGTAACAGGGCACGAAACTTCACCTGCATTATAAGAGTGCTGACATATAACAATACACAAACTCATGCCATTGAATCAGATTATCATTCATCTTACTCTATAAAAGTGCTGTTTTATGCAAATGTATCATATCGTAAATGATTAAACCCAGTATATAATGCTGGCACCAGAACAAAACAAGCAAAAAGGGCGACTGAAGTCCTAGTGGAAGGGAATATTAACAATTATATTTTCTGGTTCACAAGAATATAGACACATTCAGAAGAGTAAATGGATACTATGAAAAGCCGTTCTTAATCTTTGCTCATTATCCACCTACCTTATTTTTCTGGCTGCTACTTTTCTGCTCTTCCAGTTTAGGGGCCTAAAACATGATAACAAGACAATGAAAAAAATATTATTTAAGTGGGAAAGCATATAATATTTAGAAATAAACAATGAAGATGCAAGTGATATAATGGCACATGGTAGGGGCGTGCACGGGACGAGTGCCACTTGTTAGCGGTCTGAACATTACAGTTGCTCCACAGTGCACAGTAGGTAAATATTTTCTGAATGGGATATTAAAATAATGAACACAAAACTAATTGCTAACCTATTATATTGTTACATTCCCTTTGCAGTTGTCCTATAAATTAATCTGTAGATTGCAAATTTTGTTTTTTGCAGTCTGTCATCTGTATGTAAAAGGTTAAAGGTGGATTTTATTCTCCTTCTTATCAGCGAGGCTGTTGTTCTTATATTGGATGTGTTGTCCTTATGACTTTGTATTGTTCTTTTCCAGTATATAATTCTAGAAATTTCATTAGCAGGGCACGGCAGTACAACAGGTAGAGGAGGAACTGTGATGCCTGTTTCTAGTCCGTATGTGGTCTTTTGTCTATATTTTAATTTCCATTCATTCATTTGCATTCTGTATGTGCCGTTTGACTGTGGGGAATGCTGTGTCATGCTAATGCTAACGCAGTGTAAGGGCCGCTTTACACGACACGATATCGCAACGCAACATCGATAAAAAGTCACGTGGTGTGGCTGTTGCAGTTGATATCGTTTGTGCGTTGTGTCGTGTAAATGGCCAATGCGACGCGAAAACAACCTATGATATTGCAAGAAGATTGTGCAAGCCCTTCAACCGTATGATTTTGTATATGCAATGTGGTAGGGTCGTGCTGTGTGACAACGCAACTACGATTTGGAGCGCAACTTCCCCTATTCACTCCAATATTAAATGGTCGTTCCCTGGGTTGCTCATACACAGCATGGAAAAGGGGCGTACTACATCGTAGTTGCTTTGCCTGCCGATATCTCCCTGTGTGATATCTACTATGTGATCTTGGACAAGTGTAAAAAACGTGCTCGCTCCCGTGAAATCGTATGCAATATCGGACCAATATTGCGACGTGTAAAGCGGCCCTAACAGTTAATGTCTCTTTTCCAGGAGACAAATCAAGGCTGGAGATGTGTGACTGACAGAGGTGACTTAGGGGCCCACTTCTCTTCATTCAGGCCTTATGGGGGTCTGTCTAATGAGAGACATATTGTTGGGTACTGTCCGGATAATAAGTGGAGGATACTGTTTGCTAAGCTAGGATGCAGAGAGGAGATTATCTCTGTGACTGTCCCTGATGTAGTAGACAAGACATGTGCAAAGGAGATGAGGAAGAGATCACCCTGATATAGAGTGTTCACCTGAAAGAAGGTAGAAGCCAGGTAACGAGGGTGAATGCATATTGTCTGGATTAACTGTAGTAGACAGATTCCTGTTGAAAAGAGCTGATAGAGTTAGGGGTACTTCACACACAGCGATATCACTAGCGATATTGCTGCAACGTCACAGGTTTTGTGACGTAACAGCGACCTCGCTATTGATCTCGCCATGTGTGACACGTAGCAGTGACCAGGCCACTGTGTTAGATCGCTGATCGTTGCAAACTATTCTGGACCATTTTTTGGTCGTCGTGCTCCCACAGGGCAGCGTGCATCGCTGTGTTTGACAGGGACAATGACCAACGATCTCTATACAACGCCCAAGAGTGACAGGTTCCCAACGACCGCCGTATCGTTCCATATTGTTGCTGCGTCACTGGTCAGATCTGACTGTTTGACATCTGACTAACGACCGCATAGCGACGCACCAGCGATCCCTACCAGGCCGTATCGTTGTCGTTATCGCTGGAGCGTCGCTACATGTAACGGGGCCCTTATGCCTGTAGGGTAGAACAACACAGAGACACATGCCAAAAACTGATATGCAAAAGTGATCTAGTTCCCAAACCAGGAACCATTGTATTGAAATCCAAGGTTCGGCAGCTAGAGGATAGAAGGACACAGAAAAACAACAGAAGACCTGCTGAGTCTGAAGTCAAATGACAGGTGACATGGACCTGGTGTGATGCTAGTTGAGTAAGAAGTCCTGACCAGAATGTAACAGAGCTGTGATGGCACTATGTGGCAGAGTACACATTGGTAGTATGATCTCAGGAACAGCAAAAGTGTGACCTCCAGGAAAAATGGGTGCAAGCATGAGCCTTACTGAGACCCAGAATGTGACAGAGCTATAATGGCAGAATGTGGCAGAGTACACATAGTATGATTTCAGGGACAGAAAAAAGTGGTATGCACTATTAAGGCCCTGTCACACTAAACGACCGCTCCAGCGATCCCGACAGCGATAATGACCTGCCGGGATCGCTGGAGCGTCATTACCTGATCGCTGGGGAGCAGTCAATCTAGCAGATGTCCCCAGCGATCAGGCCATGAAAGCCACCTCCCACATCGCTCCCTGCTTAGCGCTGCCTTATAGGCAGCGCTAAGCAGGGAGAACGCTGGCAACTATGATAAACAGCGGGTATCCAGGCAGCGCGTGCTGCCTGGGTACCTGCTGTTTATCATAGTTACCAGCGTTCTCCCTGCTTACAGGCAGGGCTAAGCAGGGAGAACGTTGGCAACCATGATAATGGTATCATGGCGCGCTGCCTAGATACCCGGTGTTTACCATGGTTACAAGCCCTGTGAGGTCACTGATCGCTGGTTTTCGTGGTCACATGCAGCGATGCATGCTGACCAGCGGGAAACCAACGATCAAAAAATGACCCACAGCACTTTGCAATGATCAGCGACCTCACAGCAGGGGCCTGAGCGCTGCAAAGTGTCACACAGAATGACATCGCTGGAGAGATCGTTGTAACATCACAGTTACAACGATCTCTCTAACGATATCGTTATGTGAGACAGGGCCTTAACTGTTAGATTTTAAGATTTTTAAAGTATTGTGCCTTCATACCCGATGAATACAAATAAAGTCACATTGACCTGCTTCTCTAATTAGTTTTGTTTGTTTGTTGGTGAGCTAGAGTCTACTTTGTACAGACGGCACAGTGTGTACACTATATACCCTATGGAAATAAACAAGCTAAAGATAGGAGGAAACCACTATGGCTAAATAAAGCTGTAAGGTGCACAATATGAAAGTGTGAAGAGAATTAAAGCAAGAGGGTAGTGACTAGGTATAAAATACTTATGGAAAGTAAATTATGTAAAAAGCATACTAAGGCAGCAAAAATCAAGACTGAGGGACTCATTGCCAGAGAAAGAAAACATAACCCAAAAATATTCTTCAACTACATAGACAGTAAGAAACTCAAGAATGAAAGTGATGTCCTCCTCAAAAATAGTCTAGGTAAATGGTGGAGGAGGATAAGGGAAAGACCAATATGCTAACTACCTTTTTCACTACAGTATTTATACAAGAAAATCCCATGACAGGTGACATGATCAGGGATACCATAAATTCTCCATTAAATGTCACCTGCTTACCAGCAGGAAGTACAGAGTCGCCTCAAAACTACTAAAGTTTAAAAATCCCCAGGTCCAAATTCACAAATTCCATAGTAAGAGTCTGTACCACAGGACTGATACATATCAAATGTGTTGCCAATATTCAAAAAGAGGACAAAAACTGAGCCTGGAAATGATAAGCCAGTAAGTTTATCCTCAGTGGTAGGTAAAATTCTTGAGGGTTTCTTAAGAGATACTATACTGGAGTATCTCAAGAAGAATAATCGAATGACCCAGTATCAACATGGGTTTATAAGGGATTGGTCCTGTCAAACTAATCTGATTAGCTTCTATGAAAAGTTACGTTCCAGACTGAACCAGGGAAATGCAGTGGACGTTGTCTATATGGATTTGATATGGGGCCACAAGTATTGGTGCAAAACATCAGAATAATGGGGATATTGGAAAATATTGGTAACTAGGTTAAGCAGTGGCTCAGTAATAGGAAACAAAGGGTGGTTATTAATGGCACACACATGGACTGGGTAAGAGTTCACAGTAGGGTACACAGGGGTCAGTATTCAGCCCCTTTCTTTTTAACTATTTATTAATGACCTTGTAGGGGCTTAACAGAGTAGAATTTAAATATTTGCAGATGACACTAAACTCTGCTGTTCAATCCAGGTTATTAATGGGATCAGTGGACTGCAATACTAAAGATTAGTTATTAAACTTGGGGTTATTTAGTATGGAAAAATGAAGGTTTAGGGGTGATTTATGTGCAAATATATGACGGATATAATGTTCTAGCGACAGGGACAAGGGGCATCTCTACATCTAGAGAATGAAGGCTTAATCATAATCACAGACGCTGATTCTTTACTGTAAGACCAGTAAGATTACACTGGGGAACAAATGAAAAACACTTTTTGGGTGCCTCAGGTATTATTCCTGATTTTAGGCATATTCAGTCCAACGAATCAGAGTATATAATTTATTTTTTTATAGCAGCTCTTCTTTTTGAGATAATGTACAGTTGCAAAATCACATACTATTGAGATAGAGAAACATACTTACTGACATTCTACTTGAAGGAAAATGATTTTGTTTGTTGCAACAATGTACAAGACTTGATGATGAAAATGAGCATATCACAATACCAACCAAGCGAATGGCGGCTGCTCATAGAGATGTGTAAGTGAAGCACAAATTATGTACTTGTAAACAATAGAAACAATATGGATCAAACCCAATGGGTCACTCAACTAAAATGATTGAAGAACAAAACACAATTGCTCTGATGCTACAGAAAATATCATACCGTAATCATCAGTGGCCAATCTGTGTGGATCTAAAGATGGTGAATACTCTCCTGGGACAGCAGAGTGGATACATTAAATATCCCTGTTTTTTCTGTCTTTGGGAGAGTAGATCAAAAAATGACCACCAAGTAAGAAAACAGTGGCCTCTGAGAGAACACATGGTAGTAGAAGAAAAAATGTAATTGCAGAACCATTAGTGAGAGGAATCAGATAAATTTTTCCACTGCACATCAAATTAAGTTTAATCAAACCACCATTTAAAATTTTGTTTAATAATAATGCAGAGCAAGTGATTACAATAAACTTTCAAATATACTTCATAAGAGAAATCTGAAGAAAACCTTTCAATAACGTTCCAGAAGATGTCCCCACTAGGCTGTTTCTAAACCAACATATGATGGTTGTAAGGGAAATCGTCTTCAGCTGCACACACTGAATACGCCATATAAGGGGGGGGGCGAGGCCTACACAGCATTCACACTACAGTTGATCAGATTCTCAGATTATCTCATGCAGGGAAAAGGGCTGAGCTCAGGCTGTCAGCACACAACTTGATTCTTATCTGACTTCTCTCTATTTACATCGGCTGTGCTCTGTGTTATCAGCTGATTGCCCTCACACAGCTCCTCAGCTGATTGCACAGAGCAGAGCAAGTGAATGGAGAGGAGTCAGATAAGATCACAGGAGCTGTGCGCTGACAGCCTGAGCTCAGCACTGTCCCTGATTGATCGGCGATCTAAATTATGGAAATCGCTTGACTCTAGCGATTCGACCGGACTCGCATCGTTGGAGCTAGCGAGTACAATGTTAATGAATGGTGGAATGTTAGTAATAGCGAGTTAATGTGCGATTATCAAATCGCAGATGTGTCTCAGGTTATTGCTACAAAAGCTAATCATGTTTAATAGGCTCCGCTGTCACAGCAGTGTTAACTACTCTGCTTACCGGGCGCAACAAAAGAAGGAAACAAAAGAAGAGAGTAAAGACTGGGTTTTTGGAGGGATATGGGTGGTAATAAGTTGGATCCTAATTTTCTGTGTCTTATTTTAATAATAATTTTTCTCTGAGTGGTGTTTTTTTAACTTTATGAGATTCTAGTGGCCGGTCAAACCTGGCCTTGACATTAAGAATCTCGGCTTATACAGTTTCAAAAAGCTGGTATTAAGCCTTTATTTACCAGTGCCACCTCCACCATGGCTTGGAAAGCGGGGTTCAGCGCCGGGGTGGGTTCAATGAACGCGCATTCTTTGGGCGGTCGCGGCTGCAATTTGCAGCGGGGGTGCCAGAAAAGCTGGGCTCTGCGCTGCGATCCAGCCCACTGCTTAGACTGTACCAGGCTAGACATAGAAATTGCGCGGAGCCCCAACGCATTTTTTTTTTACTATTCATGAAATTCATGAAATAATAAAAAAAAAGGGCTCCTATATTCCCTTGTTCGGCCAGTTACAAATAGGCACCTGGGTTGGGGCAGCCCGTCGCTGCCTGCTGGATCCGGCTGTTTCCAGAAATACAGGAAGCCCAGCATGATGTTATAATGGGTGATTTATTACTAAAATTCAAAATAAGGCCGCGGGATGCCTTTCTGGAAAAATATAATATTACCGGATATACGTACTAGATGCTGTGATTGGGCATTGATCCATGGAACCAGTCAGGTTGACCTGTATGGAGACGGGAAAGAATTTTTGCCCTAATATGGAGTTTAGTGTTTGCCCCATGGGGTTTTACCTTCCTCTGGATCGACATGTTAGCTATAGGTTGAACTCAAACTTAAGTGTTCCTTCAAAGTTAAAAACTATAAAACTATGATATCAAGTCTACATGGCCCCAGTTATGTGTAAATGAAATAGAAGCTGTGAGAGAAAAACAATAGAAATAAAAAGTTGCCAAGCATCTCTGCTATTTCTCCAGAGCTCTGTTCCTCACATGTACTATATATATACTTACGCATCTATGTATATTTGCAAAACTAGTAAATAAAATTGCAAATAAGAAAAGGTGTAATCACCCTTTTATATGCTGCAGCCCTTGGCATATAAAAGTCACAGGACTCTAAAATGACTTTTAATATTCTTAATAATTTGTAGAGGTAATTACATTAATACACATGTGAGCTGTGGGAAGTTAAAATCAATCATCGTATTCTTTCTGCCTTGATCTATGTCCTGGACTGGGATCTGACATATGTGAACTTTTACAGATATCTCTCTCTAGTCATCATCTGTCACAGTCATCAAAAAAGTGGCCTAAAATGGCAGTCCAAAATTTGTAGGATATGGTTAACATTATTCAATTTGTTAAGAAGTAATCTGTAAAAGGCTACATCTGTACTCATGCAGGAATATAATGATAGGGGCTGCAGGGGTTGCGACTGCTACTTTGCCCAGAGATACAGGGGCCTGCTGCCCATTGAGCCCCAACCCCAGCGCCTACTTCACATCGATGTGAGTCCCCCTGTACATGCATCCATGTCACTGCATGGCAGTCTGCCCGGGCCAGTCACCAGGCGGCTGTTTATGGCTGCCAGAGGACTGGCACTGTACCTTTGATTTCGACAGGGAAACACCGTCATCCTGTGGCCTAGTGTGCAGCACCATGATGAGGTCATCACACCGCTACCTCATCACAGTCAGGATGCAGCGGCAGGAGGGAATGGAATGCGTGTTCTGCATGGAGGAGCTGAAGAGTCTATAGCCTGTCATTTCAGGGAGAGGGTGTATGGGGTAGTATGTCCGTGTATGTGGAGGGTTATACAGGAGGCTTTATGCTTGCTTGTGTGGGGGTTATACAGGGAGCAGTGTGTCTGTGTGTAAGGGGGATTATACAGGGGGCAGTATGTCTCTATATGTGGCTTATTATACAAGGGGCAGTATGTCTCTGTGAGTGGTGGGTTATACAGGGGGCAGTGTGTCAGTGTGTGTGGGAGGGTTGTAAAGGGGGTAGTGTGTCTATATATTTGAGGGGATGGTTATACATGGGGCAGTGTGTCAGTGTGTGTGGGAGGGTTGTAAAGGGTGTAGTGTGTCTGTGTGTTTGGGGGGATGGTTGGTTACACAGGGGGCAGTGTATCTGTATGGGGCTTATACAGGGGGTAATGTGTCTGTGTGGGGGAAATTTATGCTATTTGGAGGGATATGAGGCTGTATTATGCTATATGAAGGACTATGAGGCTGCATTATATTATATGGAGGGATATGAGGCTGCATTATGCTATGTGGCAAACTATGAGGCTGCAGGCTGCATTATGCTATATGGATATATGAAGGGTTATGAGGCTGCATTATGCTATATGGGTGGATATGAGGCTGCATTATGCTATTTGGAGGGCTATGAGGCTGCATTATATTATATAAAAAAGTACCCTAATGACTACAAATAATTCATAATCAGGTCCAGGGCCGAGATTACCATATGATTACTTATACACTAATCATCATTTATTATAATAACCAGTATTCCCAGGTAGAGAGGGACACTATTTAACTGTTGTAAAGAGACTGCACACTTCATTACATCAACCTGTGGCTCTAGTACTGACACAATGCACTATGCACAATACACAATGCACGTGTGTGCTGGCAAGAACTCTTACCCTAATACAGGTTGCATGTGCAGGGAACCACCTTCAACTATAGCTGTCCCGAGACACGCCCTGAGGAAGAAGAATACGAAACGTACGTTGGCGGTGGGGGTACCAGGACCGAGACCATAGGCAGAATACCTACCAGGTATGGTAACTAATTAAGGGACAGCTATAGTTGAAGGTGGTTCCCTGCACATGCAACCTGTATTAGGGTAAGAGTTCTTGCCAGCACACACGTGCATTGTGTATTGTGCATAGTGCATTGTGTCAGTACTAGAGCCACAGGTTGATGTAATGAAGTGTGCAGTCTCTTTACAACAGTTAAATAGTGTCCCTCTCTACCTGGGAATATTGGTTATTATAATAAATGATGATTAGTGTATAAGTAATCATATGGTAATCTCGGCCCTGGACCTGATTATGAATTATTTGTAGTCATTAGGGTACTTTTTTATGTAAATTATTTTAATGATTTTATGAATTAAATGTAAATTGACTAATAAAGTGATCACTTAATTGATAAAGAAAGTGTACTCATCATTCATCTAAGTTCCCCCTGTGATTGAGGGAAATCTGGGTGATTTTGAAGTATTGTTTGTTAAAGGTGAGACATTAATTATTGGTGGACTATTGAGGTGATTATATTATATGGAGAGCTATGAAGCTGCATTATGTAATATGGAGAACTATTAGGCTGAATTTTGCTATATGAAGGACTAAGAGGCTACATTATATTATATGAAGTGCTATGGGGCTGCATTATATTATATGGAGTGCTATGAGGCTGAATTATACTTTATGGAGGACTATGAGGCTGCATTATACTATATGGAGGGTTATGAGGCTGCATTATATTATATGAAGGGCTTTGAAGCCCCATTATAATATATGGATGGCAGTGAGGCTGCATTATAATATCTGGAGGGCTATGAGGCTAAATAATACTATATGAAGGGCTATGAGGCTGAATTTTATTATATGAAGGGCTATAAGGCTGCATTATACTTTAAGGAGGGCTATGACACTGCATTATACTATATGAAGGGATATGTGGCTGCATTATACTATAATGGAGAACCATATATTCCAGGATGGGGGACATATGTACGAAGATAAGAGCACATTCCAGGAGGAAGACCATATATTGCAGGATGAGGAACAATAATACATAATGAAGGCGGAGAGGGTCAATTTGTGAGTCTTTATAGGATTTAAAAGGCTACATGGGACCCATACATCTGACCAAGTGTGTGCGGGCAGGAAGGGGAGCCCAGGTCCAAATTTTGCATTGGGACCAATCGAAGTCTAGTTACGCCACTGTACTCACATATGTAGATCATGTCAGATTCTCACATCGGTATATTTTAATTATACAATAATACTTACATATGTACTAAATGGATAAAAGTATTAGGACTCACTTCTAACTCATTGAATTCAGATGTTTCCTCTAATCCCATTACCAAAGCTCTATAAAATGGAGATCTTCATAGCATGGGTTTTTCATGGATGAGCATCTGCATGCAAACCTTACAAGACTAAGTACAATGCTGAGTGTAAGATTAAGTGGTGTAAAGCAAGTTGTCACTAGAGGACAGTAAATGGGTTCTGCAGAATGACAAATCATATTTCCCTGTCTGGTTTGATAGATGAGTTTGATTACAGGAGACAGTTCAGTGCCTGTGTAAAAGACAGGCCAAGTATACAACACAGAGAAGGATGACACAGTGGCGATGGTATACTATAGCTATTGTTGTACAAACAGTGGTAATTATAGCACAGGGAATCAGTACAAGTTGCAAACGGTTACAATGCAGTAGGTTCAGGTTAAGCGCATACAATTAATGGAATACAGGATCCATATATATGCAATAAACATAACTCCTATCTGAACATTAGTAATATCAATAACTCTGGGAGAAACGTTCCCTTACAATGAGAGGGAGAAATTGTATCAAAGGCCTCCAGTTCACCAAAAAATTCAGTGTCACTAAATAAGCTAGTCTTTTCCTTTTAGCGGTATTCTCACAATTATCCCTAAGTCCCTTAAACTATCACAATAAGCTCTTGGGTCAATACATAAGGCTAGGGCATCTTTTAACTATTATTGTGCCATCAGATACTGAATAGCTCAGCAGGAAGCAAGGGCACAGGCCACTCCAGTGCACCAATCTTGACAGGCAATGTCTGAAGCTTGACCACATACAGTAGCTCTGGCTATGGGTATCAACCGGCGGCATCTGCATCTTGACCACATAGCTCTGGCTCGAGGTATTAACTGGCGGAATCTGCGGCAACTCACAGGACTAAGGCACAGGCTCATGACAGACAACATTTGTGGGTTGCTCACAGACTCAGGCACAGGCTGTTGACTGGCAGAGTTTGACTCACCCATTCTTTGAGCAGGAAGGATGATGTCTTGCACCCCTGCACACAGCTCTGCTTCCTTCAACTTTTAGGTGACAGTCCCAACCCTCCATCATCGTCTGAGAATTTTGATATCTTGCTACTGTGCCACAGGTCTCCTTTGGCCTTGTCCTAACAAGTCTCAGGTACAGGCTCTTGACAGGTGGTGTTTAACTTGCCCGTTTTTTGAGCAGCTCTACTTCCTTCAACTTTTAGGTGCCAGTATTACCCCTCTGCTGACGTTTTTCCCTTGTATATTTTTTACGCAGTTCCCCTATGACCTTGTCCTCTTCTCAAACTCTTCACCCACGGAAACTGCATGCTTATTTCTTAGTTCCAGGAAGCATCTTTTGTCAGAAGAAGGCCATGTCCCCTTGTTATCCCCGCTGTCTAAGGAAACAGGCTGGGATAGTAGGTTTTTCTACACCTGATTGCATTGTGCTGTGCTACCTTTAACGTTTGTTGGTGTAGAGTCACAGGGGTTGGCCCAGCTGTTTAGTTTAAGTAAACACATGTCTTAAGCCCCGTCACACATAACAAAATCGTTAGCGAGATCATTGTAACATCACAGGTTTTGTGATGTAACAGCGACCTCACTAACAATCTCATTATGTGTGACACTTAACAGCAATCAGGCCCCTGCTGTGAGATCGCTGATCGTTACAAAGTGCTCTGGGTCATTTTTTGGTCGTTGCGCTCCCGCAGGGAACACTGCATCACTGTGTTTGAAAGGGACAACGACCAACGATCTCAATACTACGCCCAAGAGTGACGATTCCCAATGACCTCCGTATCATTCTGGATCTTTGCTGAAGTCGCTGGTGAGATTCTGACTGTTTGACATCTCACCAGCAACCCCAAAGTGACGTACCAGCAATCCCTACCAGGTCGTATCGTTGTCGGGATCGCTGGTGCGTCGTTGTGTGTGATGGGAGCTTTACTGTTTCAGCTAACAAAACATTTTAAACAATTGTGAGCTTTCAATTTTGTGAGAACAATTTGGGGAAGGCTCTTTTCTAATTCATGACTGTACCCCAGTGCACAAAGCAAGGCCCATAAAGTTATGATGATTGCTAGTGATTTGGATTATTTTACTGGCCCATACTGAGCCCTTTAACAAATCTCAACACCTTTAGAATGAACAATATTGAAGATTAGCTCTTTCAAATGCTCTCCTGGATGAATGGACAAAAATTCCCATCAATGCACTGCAAAGTCTTGTAGAAAAAGAGTGGAAGCCTTTGTAGAGGCAATGGGGGATCACTCCATATTAAAGTCAATCTGTAAGTAGGATCAATCTTCCTAAGACATCTAAATGTGGCTGCAGGTCATAAAAGGTTGAATAAAATTATACCCTAATATCTCCAATGTTTTTTTTCCAGAGAAATCAATGGTCTTCTTAATAAGTAAATTAGCTGTTAAACTCTATGGGCAGAGCACAGATCTCCCTGAGACTTTTCCTCCAAAGGTTATTTAAAAAAAAAAAAAAAGTAGGCAATACCAATGTGAGACATGCAATGACTGACAGTCTACTCTCCTGATCTCACAGCAGAGCTGTGTTTGATCATAATACAGTACAGCAGAACTGAACTTTGTCTTGCTACAAAAAGATTTGCAGCTGTAGCTCTCCTCTTCTACTGTCAGCTCAGCTGCCAATTGTGCCCAACTACTGCCAACACTTTTTTAACTCATCTCACACAGCCAGCACGTGTGTATGTGTGTGTTTGTGGGGGGAGACAGTACAGCTGAGCTAATAGCATTATGAGGGTAGAATTACAAATGTAGATGTGTTTACCATGAGAAAATGTTCCACTGCAAATGTGTTTATAATGTGGCAAACATCAGTTCTGCTGAGTGTGCTTTGAACTTTCAGTTTTTACATGTATCCCCCATTCATTTAAAATAAGGTCTGGGGGCAGATTCTTGGGGAGATCTGTATCCGAACCATAGATATAAAAATATAATTTACATATTAGGGAAAATGTTGATTTTGTGAGAATAAGATCAGATGGCAGATATCAAGGTTTTTTTTTTTTGCCAACTTTTTATTTTTATAGATTTCCTTTGATTCCTAAGAATAAAAGCTATTGTAGGAGTAAAGTATAGGAGTCCCAATACTTTTGACAATATAGTGTACATTAATAGAAATTTCTCTGAATGTGTGTTATCAGGGCAGGCATCACTACCCGGTGCACCCGGGTAAGTGCTGGGCCCTAGACAGATGAGGGGGCCCACCTGCTGTTAAGGACATGGTCTGTGTCACTTGCTGGATGGAGTCCCCAACCCTTACTGGTGTATAGGGCCCAGGGTAGCTGTCTTTCTTGTGCAGTACTTCCCTCTGTGCCCAGTGCGATGAGCTCAACAAATGGATTGTTGGTGGCTTATGAATAGTAATAAGCTTGAAACACAGCATTGTCACTATCCCCAACAGATATTTCTATTCATAAGTTGCCAACAGTCCTGCGCTGTGTTTATTGCACAGGGCACAAAGGGAGACACTGCACAAGGAAAACAGCGCACAGAGAGAGGGAAAAGCACATGGGATTTGGGGCAGACAGTGCACTTGGGTGGGGGTGGGGATTGATCAACCTCACTAGCAAATTAGACAGGAACACAGCAGTGACAGCATCATCCCTGAAATGAGCAACAATGGTGATGCTTCATTTTAGAGAGGGGCAGAGGCTGTGGAAGAGATCGCATCACCTGCCCCCTGATGATTATCCCAGCATGCACTGAGGCACTCATGGGGTATTCAAACGAATGATCATCAAACAGGAAATAAAGAAAAAAATTAGTAGCTGTTGGACAGTGTAGTTAGGGAACAGTATGGAATTACTAAAGAAAGTGGATCAGAAAATAGCTTATGTGACTAAATAGGACATTAGGAGCAAAAATGCTTTGCCTTTGGACCTCCCCTTTAAGCCATGGGGCCCCAGTCATGGCCACAGCAGGAGAGGCAGCCCCTTTTCATGGCACTTATGATGTTCTTCTGTTCATTATTGTGAAGTTTGTACTGTGTATGTGCTAAAGAGGCTGCACAGTACAAACAGGAACTCACCGAAAGAAGAATGACATCACGATGAATGCTCATCCAATCACTGTACAATGTGTGTACAGAATAGTGCTGCATATAAACTACATGCAGCCCGCAGCCTCTATATTATATATATATGCATACAGCCTGCAGCCTTCATATTATATATACAATCAGCAAGCGTCTATCATATATATAAAAGCCGAAGCCACTTCCGTCTTCAAGGGAAAAAAATGACCTCACACGACGGAAGTGGCTTCGGCACTACACCCGCTCAGAGTGATCCAAGATGGAGGCGAGCGGTGGCGCTTTAGCGCCCACCGCGATCCGCTGTCAAAACGGTGAGCGGTGGGCGCGGGAGTGCCCACTGCGAGCCGCTCTGCCCTGCCTGTTACCGACCTGTTTGTTTTGCCACCGTCCTCCTCCTGTATGCTCTGCCCTGCCTGTCACTAACCTGTTTGTTTTGCCACCATCCTCCTCCTGTATGTCACCATCTTGGGTTGTGGTCTGTGGAGTCTGCTCCTCTCTCACCCTTTATGCATGTTCATTGTTGGCGGTGCTGCACTGCACTCTCCCTGGGGATGTTGTTCCGGCGGTTCCCTCTCCTTCTCTCGCCGCCTTTCCCGCTACTGCGGCTGGCTATGCCTCCTCTGGCTCCACCGCCGCCATTACTGCAGGGCCTCCTTCCCTCTCCGGTCCGACCAGGAAACTGGTAATCTGCTGTACTCCAGCCTCCTCTGCCCTCCAGCCTCCTCTGCCCTCCAGCCTCCTCTGCTCTCCTCTGCCCTCCAGCCTCCTCTGCTCTCCTCTGCCCTCCAGCCTCTTCTGCTCTCCTCTGCCCTCCAGCCTCCTCTGCTCTCCTCTGCTCTCCAGCCTCCTCTGCTCTCCTCTGCTCTCCAGCCTCCACTGCTCTCCTCTGCCCTCCAGCCTCCTCTGCTCTCCTCTGCCCTCCAGCCTCCTCTGCTCTCCTCTGCCCTCCAGCCTCCTCCGCTCTCCTCTGCCCTCCAGCCTCCTCCGCTCTCCTCTGCCCTCCAGCCTCCTCCGCTCTCCTCTGCACTCCAGCCTCCTCCACTCTCCTCTGCCCTCCAGCCTCCTCCACTCTCCTCTGCCCTCCAGCCTCCTCCACTCTCCTCTGCCCTCCAGCCTTCTCCGCTATCCTCTGCCCTCCAGCCTCCTCCGCTCTCCTCTGCCCCCCAGCCTCCGCCGCTCTCCTCTTCCCTCCAGCCTCCGCCGCTCTCCTCTGCCCTCCAGCCTCCTCTGCTCTCCTCTGCCCTCCAGCCTCCTCTGCTCTCCTTTGCCCTCCAGCCTCCTCTGCTCTCCTCTGCCCTCCAGCCTCCTTCTGCTCTTCTCTGCCCTCCAGTCTCCTCTGCTCTCCTCTGCCCTCCAGCCTCCTCCGCTATCCTCTGCCCCCCAGCCTCCTCTGCTCTCCTCTGCCCCCCAGCCTCCTCTGCTCTCCTCTGCCCCCCAGCCTCCTCCGCTCTCCTCTGTCCTCCAGCCTCCTCCGCTCTCCTCTGCCCTCCAGCCTCCTCCGCTCTCCTCATATATATGTTTGTATATAATATACATGTGTGTTTGTGTATATGCAAATAATGTCTCTATATCTGCTGTACTCTGCTGTACTCCAGTCTCCTCTGCCCTCCAGCCTCCTCTGCCCTCCAGCCTCCTCTGCTCTCCTCTGCCCTCCAGCCTCCTCTGCTCTCCTCTGCCCTCCTGCCTCCTCTGCTCTCCTCTGCCCTCCAGCCTCCTCTGCTCTACTCTGCCCTCCAGCCTCCTCTGCTCTCCTCTGCCCTCCAGCCTCCTCTGCTCTCCAGCCTCCTCCGCTCTCCTCTGCCCTCCAGCCTCCTCCGCTCTCCTCTGCCCTCCAGCCTCCTCCGCTCTCCTCTGCACTCCAGCCTCCTCCGCTCTCCTCTGCCCTCCAGCCTCCTCCACTCTCCTCCTCTCCTCTGCCCTCCAGCCTCCTCCGCTATCCTCTGCCCTCCAGCCTCCTCCGCTCTCCTCTGCCCCCCAGCCTCTGCCGCTCTCCTCTTTTCTCCAGCCTCCGCCGCTCTCCTCTGCCCTCCAGCCTCCTCTGCCCTCCAGCCTCCTCTGCTTCTCTTTGCCCTCCAGCCTCCTCTGTTCTCCTCTGCCCTCCAGCCTCCTTCTGCTCTCCTCTGCCCTCCAGTCTCCTCTGCTCTCCTCTGCCCTCCAGCCTCCTCCGCTATCCTCTGCCCTCCAGCCTCCTCTGCTCTCCTCTGCCCCCCAGCCTCCTCTGCTCTCCTCTGCCCCCCAGCCTCCTCCGCTCTCCTCTGCCCTCCAGCCTCCTCCGCTCTTCTCTGCCCTCCAGCCTCCTCCGCTCTCCTCTGCCCTCCAGCCTCCTCAGCTCTTCTCATATATATATGTTTGTATATAATATACATGTGTGTTTGTGTATATGCAAATAATGTCTCTATATGTGCTGTACTCTGCTGTACTCCAGCCTCCTCTGCCCTCCAGCCTCCTCTGCCCTCCAGCCTCCTCTGCTCTCCTCTGCCCTCCAGCCTCCTCTGCTCTCCTCTGCCCTCCAGCCTCCTCTGCTCTCCAGCCTCCTCTGCTCTCCTCTGCTCTCCAGCCTCCACTGCTCTCCTCTGCCCTCCAGCCTCCTCCGCTCTCCTCTGCCCTCCAGCCTCCTCTGCTCTCCTCTGCACTCCAGCCTCCTCCACTCTCCTCTGCCCTCCAGCCTCCTCCACTCTCCTCTGCCCTCCAGCCTCCTCCGCTCTCCTCTGCCCCCCAGCCTCCGCCGCTCTCCTCCTCCCTCCAGCCTCCGCCGCTCTCCTCTGCCCTCCAGCCTCCTCTGCTCTCCTCTGCCCTCCAGCCTCCTCTGCTCTCCTCTGCCCTCCAGCCTCCTCTGCCTCCTTTGCCCTCCAGCCTCCTCTGCTCTCCTCTGCCCTCCAGCCTCCTTCTGCTCTTCTCTGCCCTCCAGTCTCCTCTGCTCTCCTCTGCCCTCCAGCCTCCTCTGCTCTCCTCTGCCCTCCAGCCTCCTCCGCTATCCTCTGCCCCCCAGCCTCCTCTGCTCTCCTCTGCCCCCCAGCCTCCTCTGCTCTCCTCTGCCCCCCAGCCTCCTCCGCTCTCCTCTGTCCTCCAGCCTCCTCCGCTCTCCTCTGCCCTCCAGCCTCCTCCGCTCTCCTCATATATATGTTTGTATATAATATACATGTGTGTTTGTGTATATGCAAATAATGTCTCTATATCTGCTGTACTCTGCTGTACTCCAGCTCCTCTGCCCTCCAGCCTCCTCTGCCCTCCAGCCTCCTCTGCTCTCCTCTGCCCCTGCCTCCTCTGCTCTCCTCTGCCCTCCAGCCTCCTCTGCTCTCCTCTGCCCTCCAGCCTCCTCTGCACTCCTCTGCCCTCCAGCCTCCTCTGCTCTCTCTGCTCTCCAGCCTCCTTGCTCTCCTCTGCCCTCCAGCCTCCTCTGCTCTCCTCTGCCCCCCAGCCTCCTCTGCTCTCCTCTGCCCTCCAGCCTCCTCTGCTCTCCTCTGCCCTCCAGCCTCCTCCGCTCTCCTCTGCCCTCCAGCCTCCTCCGCTCTCCTCTGCCCTCCAGCCTCCTCCGCTCTCCTCTGCCCTCCAGCCTCCTCCGCTCTCCTCTGCCCTCCAGCCTCCTCCGCTCTCCTCATATATATATGTTTGTATATAATATACATGTGTGTTTGTGTATATGCAAATAATGTCTCTATATCTCTACATCTATATAGATTTGCGTGTGTATGTGCCTTTGTCTATATGCAATGTACAGTATGTGTATATACCTCTACATCTATATTAGAAATGTGTGTGTGTATGTGCCTTTGTCTATATGCAATGTACAGTATGTGTATATACCTCTACATCTATATAGATTTGTGTGTGTGCATGTGCCTTTGTCTATATGCAATGTACAGTATGTGTATATATGTGTGTATGTGATATAATTGCGAATGATATGTGTGTATGTATATATATATTTCTACATCTTTATAGATTTGCATGTGTGTACATATAATGTGTGTCTAATATATAAAAGCCGAAGTCACTTCCGTCACTTTGGCCGCACTACCATCACTTTGGCCGCCTCGTACTTTGTCCGCATCGTCTTCTCATACAACTTCCGCACTTCCATCCCTCCACCCTCACACACACTCGTCTATACTGGCCAGAGTCTCGCGGTTCCGACCGCCATGGATCTAGTTGTCCGGGCACCCCCAGACTGACTGCGATCCAGGGCGCAGGAAGTACCGCAGACGTTAGTATAGCGGATGTGGATTAGTTTATGGGGCGACCACTCTGACTACGCCAGCTGCGTGAAGACCGCCAGCCGTGGTGAATGTCACGCCGCTGTGTGCCTATGTGTGTACGTGCTGGCTGACCACTTGCCCACGCCGCTGCGCTGACCACTGTGCCCACGCTGCTGCGCTGACCACTGTGCCCACGCCGCTGCGCTGACCATCTTGCCCACGCGCTGCGCTGACCACTCTGCCCACGCGCTGCGCTGACCACTCTGCCCACGCCGCTGCGCTGACCACTTGCCCACGCCGCTGCGCTGACCACTCTGCCCACGCCGCTGCGATGACCACTCTGCCCACGGCGTGCGATGACCACTCTGCCCACGGCGCTGCGCTGACCACTCTGCCCACGGGCTGCGCTGACCACTCTGCCCACGGCGCTGCGCTGACCACTTTCACTGCACTCACTGCTAACCACTGCACCACGTGCAACCACTGAGCCACCGCAGTGCTAACCACTGAACCGCTCACTGCCGCGCAGTGCTAACCACTGAGCCACCGCGCAGTGCTAACCACTGAGCCACCGCGCAGTGCTAACCACTGAGCCACCGCGCAGTGCTAACCACTGAGCCACCGCGCAGTGCTAACCACTGAGCCACCGCATGCTCTGCTACCCACAGAGCCGCCTGTATACACACAATTACATTTCACCGCACTCCCGTAACTATTAGTAAATAAACTATATATGGATTCTAGACTACCCGTTTTCTTTAGAATCGGGCCGCCATCTAGTATTATATATTTAAATAATGATACACCAGCAGCCTCTATATTATATATATATACCCAGCCTCTATATTATACTGTATATACACAGCCTCTATTTTATAAAATATATACATCCAGCAGCCTTTATATTATATATACACAGCCCACAGCCTCTATCTTATAATCATGAATCATGGTATGTATTACAGGGGCCTACTGAGACTCTTTCACCCAGAACCCACTTACATCTGGAACTGGCCCTGTGTACCTGTGGATTGTATATTCACAATGGAAATTGACTCCGAACGTAAGGCTCATGTGCTGAAAAATATCCCATGATAAACAGTATTCCACATCCAGCGATGCTTTTAAGGTCAGATAAGCATGGTAATTTATCCCCACTTTTGAACTAGGTACAAGCAGAGAAATCCACTTTTGAAGCTTTTGAACTAGGTGCATGTGGAGACATACACTTATGAAGCTTTGAACAGGCTTCCATTCAAATCACCATCTTGAAAGTATAGTTCAAACGTGCCTCAAGAATGCTTAAGAAGGATATGCTTCTGATCCAAGATGCATAGTGGCACATAAAAAAGCAACAAAGCATATATATCTTTGCATCGCGACCTGCATCTTACACAAATGGCTGCAATCTACACATGAACAATCAATAACAGTCAAAAATCTATACGTATCTTTATATCACCAGCAACCAAAATGTAGAAAATGGTTTTATTTAGCATTCCAGATAGCGCATGACTTCCCGAAAACATGCTCTGTTGGTGGCTCTCAAGGATTGGCACATCAATCAAGGGTATCATGCCAACTTGGGGGCTGAGGGGCCTACTGGAACTTCCTCTGCTCCCCTGGGGGTCAGTAAAAGCCTGATTTCAACTATTTTTTATCTAAAATGAAGTGAACTTTGTAAGCCCAGTCATTGTTAGTAATATTGCATTTCACTAATGTGAAGGCAAGAAAAGCATCAGGACATAAAAAGGTTTAATGAGCTGTAATATTCGTTATGATATTCCCATTAATATTCAGTGTCTGTCACTAATCTGTATGATCTTTCATTTTTAATTGTAAGCCATGTGGTCTTACCAAATATTGCCACAGGGTCACAGCATTGTGTTTATTATGGTTCTTGCTGGGAAATTAGAGATCTTAATTAAATTTTGACATTTTGGTCCTGATGCAGTTAAATGCAATTTATATTGTGTATGATATTGTGATATAACAGAGTGCCCAGCAGACATTGGCCAGACGAGATTTTATGACGGTCTGGCATTAAAGCCACCATTGTCAATTTCAACATTCAGATCTCCACCGTATAGCGAAGCCGATTTACTACACACTAGCTGTACATGTCAAAAATGTCACATTTAATGCTTTCATGACAGGTGATATTTAATTTATTTGCACTTTAATTTTTTCCTCCCATTCTTCATAGACCCATAACTTTTACAATTTTTTGTCACCAAAAATTATATTTCGAGTTGTAGTTGTAAATGACACCGTAAATTTTACCATATAATGTAATGAAAAATGAAAAAAGTAAATCCAACTGTGCTGAAGCGGTGAACACTTTCTCCATTGTTTTTTTATTTTTATGGATCATGTTTTTACAGTGTTCATTGCATGGTAAAAATGACCTGGCATTAGATTATTCATATCAGTAGGATTACTAATTACCGTATATACATTTTTAAAATTTTAGTGGTTAAAAGAAAATCAGAACTTCATATAAGTTGTCTTTTCTTGCTATTTTCTGAGACCCATCATTTTTTTTTAATTTTTTTTTTGTCCATGTAGCTGTGTCAGCACTTATTTTTTGTGTAGTACGTTGCCATTTTTATTGATACCATTTTGGGGTACATACAAAATTGTTATTACTTTTTACAGACACAAAACAGCTGGATAAAACAGCCGTCATCTACCATGTGTAGCAAGGTCAGCTCCTGAGCCCCCTCAGGGTACCTTTACACACCGCAACCGCGGTGAGAAATCTGACAGGCAATCAGTAGCCCCATCACCGTCGCCGTGAAATTGCTACGAAATTGCGGTGTGTAATTGGGGAATCCAGCGGTGATTTTAAAAGTTGCGCTGGTTCCGATTTCACTGCACTGCTCCAAAACCAGAGGCAACCATGAAGGGGAAATTCCCTGCTTTTGGCGTGTGGAGGGCCGATAGGGATGGAATCAGCGTCGTCTACTAATTTCCCGGAGGCGTGCCACAGCGTGCTGGAGACTGCGCCACGTCTGCGATGATTGGTGGTGGCTTCTGTGTTTCCATTGGCTGTCCCTTCACAGAGCGCCATATTTGAACAGCTGTCCATTCACACTACACAATGGCAATGGCGTCATGTATTAGCCAGCCTTCCTGCTCAAGCTGGCCAATCGTAACGCTATTGCGTTTTCTAATCAGCGTGTTTGGGGCGAGGTGTAAAACAATTTGTCACGCCTATGTTCTCGCCGCGCTGAACAGGTACGCCCACATTCCTTTGGGGATTGCAGCGTGTGAAGCGGCGTCGGGAGTCTACCGGATGTTTCCCACTGTTGGTGTGGGATCTTCCGGGACGACACATCGCCTTAGGTTGAGGGCGAAATTGCGGCGTTTAAAAGCGCCTTAGGCGTTCGGAGGCAACCATAACAAATGTGCACACGCACGTTAGGTTGCCTCCGATCGCCGCCAAAAGTTGCGGCGTGTAAAGGTACCCTCACACTTGTGGACTTTATTTTGGACATATAGCGAAGCCTGTGAGCTAAGGGGTTGATAAATTCTACCAACCGTATAACCATTTGGTTTGTGCAGTTAAAAAAAACAAAACAGTAAATACCCTTTAATAACCAATAATTTATAGTCCTTAACATTGACAATTCTCAATGAAGCACATGACACCCATTGGTGTTATAAACGTTCCTTATTTACATGTAACCATGTGTAAGAAGATGGACACACTGCCACGTTCCTCTTTGAAGACATGAATATTGTTCTGGTGTATAATGTGTATTGTGACGTGTGTTATCAGTGATAGATTGTGTTTTGCCTGACAGTAGAGAGAGTTAGAGTTGATATTTAGGGCCAGCCCAGAGTGGGTGGGGTTAAAGTGTAGGGGCAGAGACAATTTCCTGCCAGGAGGTTAGATCTGGCCCAGTTTGCCATAGAAGCAGACCTCAGGTCTGGTCAGTAAGCAGAGCCACCTGATGTCAGTATCCCTGACATAAGTAAAGACTGAGACAATGGATAGCATGATCCTGAGTAAAGAGAGAGAACTGATCAATGTATAAAGTGATTGACTGGAGTTGGGTTCTGGGATTGGACACCAAGCAGTATGGCCCTGAGTTTGTAAATCAGAAAGATAATGGGTCAGGACCAGGGCCGGCTCCAGGTTTCTGTGGGCCCCGGGGAAAAGGTCTCAGTGGGCCCCCTTTAAGTACATATCGCGGACTATATATCTATATATCTATATATCTATCTATTATATAATCACGAATGGGTTTTTTGCCCCTTTTGAGTCCGCTCGCGCTGCGAGTCAGCGTGGTCATGTGGATACGACCGAAGCATTGGCCGCGCAGCGGCCATTGCGAGCAGTTCTAAGGCGACTCGCTATGCCCGCGCAGCGGCCATGGCGAGTCGCCTTAGCAGTGCGAAGCATTGGCCGCGAAGCGGCCATTGCGAGTCAGAGACTCGCTCTTCTAGAATCCCGATGCATCTGCATCGGGCACCCAGCTAGTATGTGTATATATATATATATATATATATATATATATATAATATATATATATATATATATATATATATATATATATATATATATATATATATATATATATATATATATTGCCACACACTTACCGCAAGCCCCATAGACAATGCATGGGGCTTGCGGCAAAAATGCAGTAAGTGCAGCCGCTAGGCGGAAAATGCGGCAGATGCGGGGTTTTTTTTTACCGCAACTGCCACATTTTTAAAAAAACTCCTATGTGAAGGCAGCCTTACAGGAACAGTGACTGCCGAAACCAGCAAGAGCTGTATATTACATTACACGTTGTTAGGAGCGGCTAAAATGCGATTGCGTTCCCTTGCGCTTTTTAAAAATACCCTTCAAATGCAAAATGTTGCATTTTTGTGCATCTGAGGATGCTTGGTATATACACAAGCATTCTCAAGCACACAAATAATGCAAGCAGCTCAATGGAGCCGCACTGCCATATGGTGGCACCGCAGCCAAGCGGAGTGTCTGGCCGTCCAGATCTCTCTTTCTCCTCACCTTTCTTCTCGCTGCTCCGGTCTCCTCCGGTCGCTCTGCACATATCAGCACAGTGATGACAACATCGTGCCCCTCCATGCTGAGCTGCAGAATGCAGACAGCGGCAGAAGAGACTCTGGAGAAGAATGCTGCTGGCAAAGGCGGCTGGGACTATAGGAGCGGAATCCGCGGGGGCTACCACTGGTACACATACTTCGTACACAAGCGGCTCTGCTTCGTACACCTCATACACACGCGGCTCTGCTCCATACACCTCGTACACACGCGGCTCTGCTCCGTACACCTCGTACACACGCGGCTCTGCTCCATACACCTCATACACACTCGGCTCTGCTCCGTACACCTCGTACACACATGGCTCTGCTCCGTACACCTCGTACACACTCGGCTCTGCTCCGTACAGCTAGTTCCCACTCGGCTCCGCTCCATACACCTCGTACACACACGGCTCCGCTCCATGCACCTAGTACACACTCGCCTCTGCTACATTCACACTGTAAATCCCTCCTGACCCCACACATAACCTTCACCTAATTGCCATACACCTAGTACACACTCACCTCTGCTACATTCACACTGTAAATGCCTCCTGACCACACACAAACTTCACCTTATTTGAGCATCATTCATGGTGGCCAGCACAGTCCTGGATACACTGAGGAGCCGATCATGAGACCCCTGACTCCTCCCCATCCATTGACATCATCACAGGTCCTGTTAGCCTGAGCCCAGAGTGTGCAGCTCTGTCGGCTCCCGTGGAGGGGGGAGGAGGGAGACCTCCGGTGCTGCCGGAGGCTGAAAATGACCCCCCAGCTGCCCTCTGATCCCTGGATATGGCCCTGGCTGTGGGGGCAGTGCTCAGGGGCCCCTGAGGCTAGGGTCACACTTGCATTGTGACCCTAGCCTTATGCAAGTATTGTATGTTGCAGCGCATAGCGTTTAATACTATGCGCTGGAGGCAGCGCATAGAAACCCGACGTTTACCTTGACAACCACTGGTTGGCAATGTAAACATCGGGTTTCTATGGGCTCAGTTGCTGGCAGCGCATTACTTTAAACGCTCTGCGCTGCAGCAGACAATACTTGCGTCAGGCTAGGGTCACAACACAAGTGTGACCCTAGCCCTCAGGGGCCCGGTGGGCCCCCTCCAAGCAGTCGGGCCCCGGCACTTGCCCGGGTGCACCGGGTGCTGACGCCGGGCCTGGTCAGGACTCAGGACAGACCAACAAACATGAGATAAAGAGAGTGGCTCAGGCAAGTTCCAAGGAGTCAGCAGTAGAGAAGATAAGTATCGGCCATATTGACAAACTAATTTCTTTAAAAGAAAGAAGACGAAGAACTGCGGGTTAAGAATAGGACTCTCACTAACTGGACTGTAGTACTGAGCTGGGTTATGGTGAACGAACTGAGATTTGTTGAAGCAGTGACAAGTGAATTCGAGAAAGTAAAGAGATTTTGTATTGAGAAGCAAATTGTAAAGGCCGCTTTACACGGCACGATATTGTAACCCAAGTACGATAAAAAGTCACGTGGTTTGGGCGTTGCTGCCGATATCGTTCGTGCGTTGTGTCGTGTAAATGAGCAATGCGACACAAGAACAATGCAAAAACGATATCGTTTGTGAATTGTGCAGGCTCTCCAACTGTGCAATATTGGCTTGACGATCTGACAGGATCGTGCTGTGTGACAGCGCAACTACGATGTGGAGCGCAACTTCCCCTATTCACTCCCATGTTAAATGGTCATTCCCTGGGTCGCTCGTACACAGCGCAAAGGAGGGGGCATAGACATTGCAGTTGCGTAACCTGCCGATATCTCCCTGTGTAACATCTCCTATACGATTTTGGTCAAGTGCCAAAAAAGTGCGCACTCCCGTGAGATCTTACGCATTATCGGAACGATATTGCGATGTGTAAAACGGCCTTAAAGCTGTGAACTCGCTATCTACTGTACATAATCCATACAAAATTATAATTCACTAATGAGTTTATTTTTGAGTGCTGGACTCCACCATTGAATTATCCAACATTTGGTCCTGGCCAGCCAAAATCACCAGCATCATGTAGCCAGCAAGGGTGAAGCTCCCCCATAGCACATCAACCCACCCATCCGGGACCCCCACCTTCATACATCATGCCTGGGCATAAGAGACAAGTACCTCGCCCACAGCTACCACCCGCTATGTTACATATGTATAGATAGATTTTATCGCATATTTATTTTTATCATAAAAGTGAAATTTCTTACCTGCATTTTTTCCAGCATCTCGAAAAACTCTGCTGACTGAAAAAAAAAGAAAATAATCACACTTAGTGACATGTTCCGGAACACCATGACATTGTTAAATACAGAATGGGTGACAACACAAGGAATATCAGACATTTCTCAAAGTTTGCTCCTTGTCAAATAATAAGAGCTTAATATTACTCATTTAGCATCTGTGCACTCAGCATCTTTTCAAGTTGGATACTACCTTAAATCTGTCAGAAGGAGCGCTGCAAAACTGCCACAAAAATGGAACATAGTGCACAGCAATCTCAAAACGACATGTTCTGTCTTATGTCAGGTCTTTTAATCGCTTCACGGTTTGGAAGAAGTACCATGCTCATTGCTCATTCTTAAAAAGAACAAAGCAAAAGACAACCAGTGGCAATTAAAAGGATGCTAGCAATTTTTGCCTTGGAAAATTTAATGGTTCCCTTTCATCTTATGGACGGTGTGTACACATACCCTAATGGTACCTTTACACGCCGCCACAACAGGATGGATACAACCCGCTACAGGCTACAAATGTAGCTTGTAGCGTCAATATCGCCCGTAGTAGCGGCGTGTGAAGACGGGACGACACAGCCGGCTACAGATACCTCTGTATCCGTGCACTGCCCATAAACAGATGGCTACATCGCCGATTGTAGCGAGCTGTATCGGCGTGTAAAGACGTTACGGAAGGGAACTCGGGACAGCCTGCAATGTAGCTAAGGCGTGACCCTGGCTCCGTGTTACCGCGCCCCATGTGCGATCATTGGTGGAAGCTGCTGCATGACGATTGGTAGTCGCTGCATAGGGAGGCATATTTAAGGAGCTGACGAGTCACACTACACAATCGCTCGAGCGTGCTGTATTACTCAGCCTCCTGCGTTGCCTGCCCAATCAGGATGTTATTGCTTCGTCTTATCAGCGTACGGACGGCTCGTAATCCACAATTGTGGCACGCCTATGTGCTGTCCCTGCTGCACCAGGTACGCCCATAGTAGCTGGTTATAGCGGTGTGTAATTGAGCTACAGATGGCTACTTGCGACACCCGGCGATGTAGCTAGCTGTAGATGTAGCGTAGCGTAGCGCACCTTGTGGCGGCGTGTAAAGAGGGTGCGGTTCCCGTTGGTAACCGTTCGGCCGTGCTCGTGCACGTGAAGTTGCCGTTGGTATCCATCCTGTTGTGGCGGCGTGTAAAGGTACCATAAGTGTTTGTGCAGATGATCAGAAGACACTGCATCTTGGACGAAGTGTCTCCGGACCTGAGGGAAGCCAGCGATCTGCTTGGGTGAATGCAGCTGCCCTGTGCCCATGATCTGCATTTGGGGAAGGGCAGCTTTTCCTTGCATTCACCTGCGGAGATCGCATCCAACTCTGCAGCAATAAATTGACATGCTGCAGGGATGCGACAGCGAGGCAACTGTAAGTGAGATAAAGTTACGTACAAAAGAAGCACAGTGGGCATGGGATTTCTAGAAATTCAATCCACTGTGCTTGTACTTTTGAATGGAGCATTTTCGACACAGCAGTTATATGCTGCATCCAAAACACTGCTAATAGTGGTCATGTGCAGGCAGGCTTAGGCTATGTGCCAACGCTGCTAAAATGCATCCTGCAGTTGCAAAATGCACCACAAAAAGCATGTGTTTTTAGTCCATTTTTTGAGCATTTAAGTGCAGTTTGTGGTCAAGCATTTTTGTTAATATAGTCAATGGTTGGGAGGGCTACAAAACACAACAAAAACGCCCCAAAAATTGACATGCTCATTTTTTTGTCTTGACCACAAATTGCACCTAAAGTACAAGGAAAAAAAAAGTGAGTGCACAGGGTAAGGAGTGAGCGCACAAGGGGGAGAGAGAAAGAGCACAGGGGGGAAATATCTCAAAGGAGAAAGCACAGAGGGGAGAAGACGGCACAGGGAGGAGAGATCATATACACGGGGGAGTACACACAGGGGGAGACAGCTCAAAGAGGAGAGTAAAAAGGAGAAGACAGCATACAGGGGGAGAAGACAGCACACATGGGGGATAGAGAGTGTAGAAATGGGGGAGTGACAACTGCTGCAACCAGCCCCACAGAGAATGCCCCCATCGTGACATCACCCGCCCTCCTGATGCGATAGCATTGGACTCCCATCTAGTTGTTCAATAAACACTATAACACTTGGCATAAAAACATTGGTGATATTGCTGTTTTTCCTATTCTACCATAAATGTTTGATGGAATGAGGCAGTCTTGGTGACTTTCTGCAATATCTTTTATTACGGTATATTATTTTTTCTAAAACTTCCAGCATGAATACCATTCTTGTTTTCTAGCTACAGATTAGCTCTAGAGAGTTTCCTGCTGTCCGGAAGATCAGCTCAAACAATCAAACTTTCTGTATGGAAATAAATATTTGCACAGTACAGACTGCTGGATACAGTATAAGCCGTCAAACAGCGACATGTGGCATTAACCTTGTAGGTGAAAACACAATTTTATAAGTACAGTAATTCTGAATCATACTCTTTACAACCGCAATATTTTATTTATAGCAGAAAACATTCTAATTTCAAATGAACTACCAATATATATATATATATATATATATTGATCAGATGGAGTCTCTATTTGGTCAAAATTGGTGTGGCAGTTGGACATTTGGGCTAATACTGGCTCCATGAGTATCAAAGCTAATTTTATACAAAATAGGGCTCTTGTATGTTTTCTCATTTGCAATTTTTAGGTAGATGATCTCCGAATTTCTAATTGGTGTTTTGATCTTTTGGCACTGACAAAGCCCAAAACAGTCAGATGGCGCAATTACGTCAATGACGTATGTTGCGCTCCACGTGAACTCGTGAGGTTCAGCAAGCACTAGATGATTTGAAGTGAGAGGGGAGTGGGGAGCAGAACAGATGAGAATCAGGCATTTTAGCCCCTACCCTGCCCGTTGTTTATTATGCTTTGGGAGAGACCACAGAGAATAATATTTTACACATTGGAATGTAGCATTAAAGAAGGGGTCCTAGTAGTGGACAACATTGGTAAATTCCTTAGTGGACCAGATCAAAGAAGGTTTTCTGGATTCTAAATTTCACCTGGAGGCCCCTAAAACTGAACATGAAGATACCATTTGGTTGCTGGGTAGCTTTTGGGATTGCGGTGTTACTTTGTCTTGGGAGTCCAACAAATGGCTGATATTATATACACATACATGATTGCTAAGCCTTTATTAAGGAACACTGGAATATGGATAAGACTATACTCTGAGAGTGACCTAACAAAAGTGCCCCTATGATACCATGGTTTGACATATGATCTCCTTAAAGCGAGTACACAGATGTACTGTAGAGTTCCACTGAAGTACTGCCTTATTCCATGCAGAAGTTGAATAGTCTCCTATTATTCACTACAGAACTGAACAGGAGCCATGTAATCCCAGATTTCGCCTGCAGCAGTCATGAACTAACAGGTCCTGGCATTTCCTCTTTTGGTTTGTATCTGACACAGGAAATTTCATATATTATCATGTGATATTGAGCTATGTGTACAGGAGACTGGCTGACTGCTCATTTAAAAAGGTAAGACAGTCCCCTTGGCTCGTCAGTACTGATGTCAGCAAGATGAAATAAAGGATTTTTGGCAGCTACATGGTGAGTGCCAGTTTTCTTTTACCTACAATTGGACATCTAATATGCCTGTCTTTTAAAAGCGAGCAATGCCAGGCTTATGGAGATGATCTAGGCAGTATAACACTTCGTAAAAGCTTAACCTGTTGGTGCCCGGTTCCCCTACATAATTTGAGATACATATATATTGCCATTATCAGATCAATAACATAATAGCACAACACAACAGGAAAAAGCTTACATTTGTTAACACATAGTTAATATTGCTTTTAACCTGCGTAGGTGATGGTTATTTCCCAAGTTTGGACATCAGGGGAAATGGCCGACAACAAACTTTAACAGGACGTTACTCCACTATCTTATGCAAATGTCCCAAATACAACCATACGGGACATTGCAATACCATCTTGAGTAAATGTTCCTAAGCTTGCAACATGTATTTCATGACAAAAACAATATAATGATATTGTATGGCTAATAATCTGAAACTGTCTGAAAACATACAACTCAATATTACAAGTAACAGGAAGATGAGGCAATAGATATTTTATAACTTGTCTAGAGTACATCTGTGAGAAAAGAGGAACATAGCTGACCCCAGAGTTGATAAAGAGAAGTATGGTAATACAGGGATTATTACAGTGTTTCTTAAGACCAATGATGTGATGTGTAGACCAGTGATCCAATCATGAGGGACTCTTGGGGGCAGGGCCCTCCCTGATTCTGTCATGTATTCTTGGGTATAAAAGAATGATGTGTTAAACAATAAACAAGAACTTGCTTTGACCATCACCTGTCTCAGAGTCCTCCGTGCTCGTGACATACTAATATAATAGGGGAAAGCAGACATGTAAGAGAAAGAGCACATTTTAGGTGCTCACCTAAATTGATATCTTCATCATAGGTTATGATAGAGAAATGGGTTGGCCAGCCCCCTTCACACACAAATCTGGTTAGATGACAACCCAGGAAACGTCCTGTGGAGGATCACTGGAAAAACTGTGGTTTGTAGCTGAAGATCTGGGAACTTTCAGATGCATACTATATTAACAAAATGCAAAACCTACCAATCTATGCACATTTAAGATTGGCATTTAGCTAAACAACCCCTTAAATTAATTTTGACATACCCCAGAGGCACATACTACTGTGCATAAAAGTTTACGGTACATACTTGCGTATATAAAAAAATGACTGACTCATTATTGGCTCATATCTTCTAATAAATTTCCATCCCTGTTTGAACCTATTAATAATATGGGACCCAGGCAAATCTAGTCTTCTATTTTCTCTTTCCTAAAAACTTTCTGTCTGGAACATTTTAATTTTCCTTCTAGAACTCATCCTTATTCCTTACATAGTGAAATGCTAAATCTGTTCCTGGAAATCTGCAAGAAGCGAATGGTGGAAACATGTCTCATAGCGGCGCACTTAAACACTGCACGCTGTTTTTCATCCTTCTCTTTACCGTCTATTTGCACAAACACAAAGCAAACAACTGATGGATGCTGAGATGTGGGTGTATGATGGGAAGTCAAAGAATGAGATCCAGACAAAGAACTGATAGCCACTGGGAAAACAAGTGTCTATTCAAATGCCATGTGACATGTCTTTTTCTATAAGACATAATGGTTTCCTGCTCAGTGATTAAGTGCATTTCCTGTGGTTTTGATGGACAAGACATCACACTATAGCACGATCTAAGTTTGTGGTGGTGGGATTGACTTTTAATTGCTAGAGAAAGAAAAGAAAACAATAATAATGAACCCAGGGAGCTGTTGAGAATCACATATATAGCTTTAAGAATAGTGGTTGCCTAGGTAATAGAAATAACACTTGTGGAAGAAGAGGACCGTATATACATAAAAATGAATTCCCGCTACATTGTATTTTTTTAGTCTGTTTATAAGCACTTCATTGTATATAAAAGTGTAGAATACAAGTTTGTCCGGAATTACTTGAGACAGAAGGCTTTGCACAAGCCTAGATCTACAGCGGATCTGAGGTTAGTTCTCCAAGATGTTTGGAACAACCTCCATGCTGAGTTCATTCAAAAGCTGGCAAAGAGCGGTAACAACAAATATTGATGTGATTTACATTTTTCATTTGTTCATTTACCTTGCATATTATTAATTGATAAATTCTAAACACTACTAACACTTCTATTTTTTAAAGTATTCTTACATTATAGCATATCTATACACCCGCCTAAACTTTTTGAATAGTACTATGTATATGTATATACTTCTTTGTCCAGGTACTTGATTTTACGTTATTATTATTTATTTATAGGCTTTCAGCTGGATCTCGAGAAATGGTGACTTGATGGATGAACGCTCTGAAGCAAGATTGATCTTACCTAATAGGACGACCAGGGTCTTCTCCACTGTTGTCTTGATAGTATCACACCATTGGGTTGCTGGTCTTCCTCTTCACCTTTGTTCCTTTTATTCTTATGACCATGATGTCTTCTCCAGTGATTTCTCTCTTTGTATGATGTGTGAAAAGTAGGCAAGTCATAGCTTGGAGATCCTTGCTTCAAGTGACATGTCTGGCTTGATTTGTTCCAAAATCGACTTGGAGTTTTTTCTGATCGTCATGTCATGGTTATGTCATATCATATCAAATGTGCACCCCATTACTGTTTTAAGTGCTGCTTGCAAACCCTTTCACTATTGACCCTGATATAATAAAGTTTTTCAGTGACTTGTATGGATGATGGATCGCGGTGTTCTCTCTCTGTATATATATATGTACAATCATACAAGTATATACACACATATATGAATGCCCATGCTAGATGTGCACTGCCCTTTGCATTGTTGTAGCATGTAATTATATACACACACATACACTGTATACACAAATTGTACACTTGTACACTCAGATGTAAATAATATACATGAGCATCATTTTGTAAATGTGCATGCATTACAAAAGGACAGTTGTAAAAATAGCAATAATGACTATTATTGTGCAAAAATAATACTAACAAAATAAAAATGATCTACAGTGTCCATATTCTAGCCAAATATTGACAAATTGTGCTTAACACCAACCAAATATCATAATACAGTGCCCAAATAATACCAAAATATACCGATAATCCATGCATACATAATGTTAACCAAACAATACCGGTGTACAGTGCTAAAACAGTATGAAACAAATAATACTGATGTACAGTGTCCATATACCGTAATTTCAATAATACAAATACCAACATAGAATGCCCAAATATATGGTCCCCAAATAACACGGCCATGTATTACAAACCAAAAAATGAATATAGTGGTCAAATACCAGCATAATAATGCCAACCATAAAATACCAATATGCAATACCCAAATAATACCAACATACAGTGCACAAGTAACTCAGTAGTCACAATAGTGAAATATTTGAAACAAAGGAATGTTTCACTTAGGCTGGCTTCACATTTGCATATGTGTCTGCATGCTGCATCGCATGCAGACACATACGCAGTGCAAAGCAGGGTCTAAAAGATGTGTCCGCGCGGAGAATGTCCGCCTGCGGACACATCATGTGCAGGCTGGCAGCAATCGGCGTTGTCAGGGTGGAGATAAGCACCGGAGATCTCGCCCCCCGGCCGCAGTAACCTCGGGACGTGTCGGCGGGGAGAACAGCTGATCTGACAGCTGTTTGAATTTTCCCGCGCCACACCAAGAGATGTCGGCGCGGGAAGAATCAAACAGCTCCAATCAGCTGTTATCTCCGCCGACATCGCTAGCTGATTCCAGCGGCGGAGGAAGAGACAGCAGTGGCTGAGCTGACTCCCGGTGGCCATCGGTGAGCTCCTGTGACATCACCGGCGGCCACCGGGAGATTTTTCAATGATCCGCAAGCGTTCTCCTGCGCTTCAAGCGCTGAACACTGCGGACCATTGAAGACCATGCATTTTTTTGCTCTTGGGACGCTTGCTGCTTTTCCAAGAGTCCCCAAACGCAACAAAAAATGCAATGACTGCGTCCCGGGTGCGGACGCTGGACACCGAAGGAGCAGGATATCGTCCGCATCCGCACCAACGCAGCAAACGCAGGGCACCTATGCGTTCCTATGTTAAACATAGAAGGCGTGCGCATGCGTTTAAACTGCGTATAGGGAACGCAGCAATACGCTGCCTTCCCATACGTAAATGTGAAGCCAGCCTTAGCCATTGGTTCAGGGTTCAGCAAGGGATACCTATACGAAAAGGATTGCAAATCTCTACAAACATATCCAGTAACAAGTCCATACAAGAGTTGATGTGGATCCTCTAATTTCCTATGCTCCACATTGCAATAATGATGCAGGCTATACAAACATTTAGTCCAGAAATGTATGAACTTTTAGTAATGAGTATAGATAAGCAGATCCTTTAGTATTCGCCCACATTTTCCAACAAAATTTAATTTGCAGTGAATGAACAACATGCGAATATCGATACTGGAAAGATTGTAGTTGATTGAAAAATACCAGTGGTGGAGAAGGGTAAGAGCCGCTTTACACACACCAACTTCTGTGTCCAACTTCTGAACAGATCTCTGGTTGCAGTGAAATCATGGATACATTGTTCCATTTTGTGGCTGTGTACAAATGTAACAATGTGTCCATGATTTCACTGCAACAGAGATCTGTTCAGATGTTGAACACAGAAATTGGTGTGTGTAAAGTGGCCCTAAGAGAGAGACAGGATCCCGCGGACCATAAGAGCTTATACTCTATAGGAGAGCTAGAACCCCTTAACCATAAGAGCTTATAATCTACAGAATAGAGAGAGACTTATCCAGTAACTCTGGAGATGGAAAATGGCTCTCCTGTACAAACTTTGCTTTCCTCAAAACTGTTGATTTCTGGTGGCCCTAGGTTTTGTCCATTATTGTACAAGGTTTGGTAATCCAAAAGGTTTTATAGCTGCAAGGCATTATGAGAAGGTCCACAATGCAAAATAATGAAATAATGTTTTCCTGCTCTCTGATGCTTCAGGAGTGCGGGAAATGGTGACAAACATGTTTGATTTTTTTGCGATTCGCAAATCAAAACTCAAAATGTCTAAACTCATGAGACAAGTGATTGCTTCAAAGACTCCTTCAAAAATGATTGTCTCATGCTGGATCTTTATAGTCAATTATTATGTACAGTAGGGCTGTGAAGTCGGAGTTGGTGTCCATTTTGGTGGAGTCGAAGTTGGAGTCAAAGAAATTGAGAAGTCTGTTTCCATTTTGGGTGGAGTCGGTGAAGTTGGTCAAGTTAATTAAGGAGTTTGTGTAGGATGTTTGGCTTACTGACTTCACAGCCATGGTTGTGGAGTCAGAGTCGGTGTCCATTTTCGTGAAGTCGGATTGAGGGAAATTGAGGAGTCGGAGTTAGATGCTTGGTTTACCGACTCCACAGCCCTGGTGTCAAGGCCTAAAACTACTGGAGATACCTCTGGTACACTGGTTGCCAGCCTGTTGCTATTTATGGTCTGTGTTCATCTAGTGTGATCTTAGGATCATTGGAGTCTTAAATTTCTCTGTTCATGGAGATTTGTCTGTTGGACTGTTTCAACCCAGTTTGTTTCATTACTGAATTTATTACTCTTCAATTCCTTGTAAAGATGAGGTGAAATTTCCCACACATGCAAAATCTAGTTGGACCAATCTACAGGGATTATAAAACTAAGGTTTAAAACACAGCTCTATATAGTAGTGTGCTTAAGGGAAGAACTAACCTAATCACTAAAAATGGCATTGATGAGTTACTCTGTGAAAGCAAGTGTGAGAATAAATTGATATCCTGGCGCCCCTGCGGATCCAGTCACCACAGAGATGCCGCACCCCAGTTAGGGTGTAGTATCCCACGCATGAGTAAGATGAGCACAGACCGGTGCCGGGACACCCAGATCACACTAGGAACCATTGTAGTGGGGTTGGGTGGTGAAGGAAGTAGTTAGATGGAGCACTTGGGAGGAGTGAGGTCAGGAAAAGCACACGTAGATTACTTGGGACACATGACAAGGGATTATAAATAGCGCAGGAAAGATCTAGAACATAAGAGAGACAGTTGTACAGTTGAGGAGAGAGTTGACCAGCTGAGGAGAGGCGGTAGACCAGCAGAAGAGAGACAGTTGAACAACAGGAGTCGAGTTGGAGGGAAGCTAGAGCAAAAAGACTGTCACAAGAAGAAAGAACTTAAGTGTCCAGAGGACTGGAGCAAGTGGGAGCTAGTCCTAAGGCCAGACTGAGGAGAAGAGACAAGAACAGGTGGCTCCAGGAGGAAGAGAGGGTCCTAGAGACATGGGAAGTGAGCAATCCACCCGTGGAACTCAAATTCATTCTCCAGCGCAAGGCAGTGGAGGGACTAGGCCAAAGAACAGGGGCACCGGGAACCCCAAGACTAGTGGAGAGTTCAGACCAGGCTCAACTAGTGACCCAGAGACTGTGTGGCACTTCCAAGGTGATACGGTGACAACCACGCACATCTGCTGAAAAGGTGGCAACCATGGGCTTAAAGGGGAGAAACTGCAAGTTAACCCCCTAAGAAAAGCCCACAGCCACTGGCTCAGAGCTCTGTGTGGCGAGGCACAAGGAGGGACGGGCAAGGCAAGCGCAGTGTAAAGAGGCTGAGAAAGGACAGAGAAGGGGTGCTGGTTACGTGTCATCATCCTACCTAGGAGTAGCTGTATCCCTACCTCCAAGAACCCAGTGCTCAGCAGGCTGTGAGTAAAAGAACTGAAGACTACAATCCGCTGTGTCTGCAAACTTTCTTAACGTGTCGAAAACACCAGAAACACAACTACCAACTCACTCAGGTACCTCAAGCTGCTCTGGGGGTCAGCCCTACCCGTAGAGGGATTAAGAACATTGCTGCCTTCCAACCATTGCCCCCTAGGAGAACTGTCGTGCAGTGGCGGCCATCTAAAGCCGCAACCTGCGGGTGGAGTCACTTAAAATTAACAAGTATTACCAGGTCCAGTTATCCCTTCCAAAATGAACCCTCCCTGCCTAGATGCTGTTCCCTAGGAGAGAACACCCACACTGAACATTTATTGACACCGCCAGGGTCATGGAGCTGGGTCTCGGTCCCTGTGATCCCCGTGATGAAGCTTCAATGAAGCCTGGTTCCAAGTATCCTAAGGCCCTGGAGAGGGCGTGCCAATATTTCTTAGAAATTGTGAAATAACCAACAGGACCCATCCTGCTTCAGTGCAGATCTGCGAGAGCTCACTATACTTTGTACTTTATTTGCTCAGAGCTTTACAATGAATTTTGGGATTATGACTTCACATAGAAAATCGTCTCAATCTTAATAATGATCTGTCATTTACTTACAATAAATCTAGTCATTTCTGAGTTTTTCTCAATCCATACTGAGCCACTAAAATGTCAAGCTAGTTATGTCACTGAGACACTGAGCGAAGCAGAATCTGCTCTATGCCACATTAACTCGGAATTAATTCATAGGCTAAATGCTCATGAATATGCATTGAGATGATGGACTGTAGAGGTTACAGGTTCATGTAAAAAAAAAAATTGCCTCCTTGACTCATAAGAAGATTAACTAATATCTATATCTAGATAATTAGTAGATTAAGTGTTGCTAAGTTATGTCTGTAATTTACTTAATGCAGAGCTTTGCCCAGATGCAGCTTTGTCCTACCTAGAATACAGCAAAATAGAAAATGATCCTTTCATTTATTGCTAGGAAGTTAAATACAGTAACTCATGTTAAGGAAAAAGAAGTCCCACAAAAGCTAAGGAATATAGCTTAGAACCCTATTTCACAGAGCTATCTGATAACTAACCCCCATGATCCCCAAACCACCTCCATGTATTTATTCTTGGGTTTATACCCTGCCTAACAAGCCCACTGTACTGTATATTTAAAAACTATTTTATAAATCAGTATGCGAGATGCAAATTAGTGTCAAACTAGTCAAGGTTGGTTGGCTTCCCAAGACTAGTCATTCAACTAATCATGTTTAGAGAAGAGCGAACCTTTTGAAGTTCAGGTTTGGACGGTGCAGTCAAACTTTTTGGTGACCTGTCTGTGACCTCAAACTTGTTCCAAAGCCCCATGGAAATCACTGGTTGGCAGTTCAGGTCTCCACCCACATACAGCCAGCCATAAGCAAAAAAAAAAAACTTCCGGGGTGGGAGGGTATTTTTAATTTTTTTTTCAAAATAATTTTGGACACACACTACACCCAAAAACTATGCTTTTAAGGCTAATGCAAGTTGATAAAAAAACTGCAGGTGGCTCACACTGGGCCAAGCACCAAGTTGCTCCAGTTGTGAGACGTCATAACCACCTAAATCACTTGTGACAGCTAAAGATGTCAAGCTTTTTCATCGGTTTGCAGCAGTCCTCTCACGTGTTGTTGTCCATAATTGTGTATGAGGGAAAGGAGATTTGTGACCGTGCTCCTGCTCCAAATGATCCAATTGAATCAAAAGTGTTAGGCTGCTTTCACACAGCGTTTTTGTGCTGTCCGAGGGGATCAGACTTTTTGCTGCTCCCCTCGGACAGCATCGGATCCAAACTGATGTCTGCAATCGGATGCCAAATAGGCATCCGATTCCGATATTTAACAGCATCAGCTGGATCCTGTCCCTGCTCCTCCTGTCATCTCATCCCCCTTCTCTCTCCCTCCTGTCACCTTTGTCCCCCCGTGTCTCCCCTCCTTGTCCCCCTCTGTCTCCCCTCTTTGCACCCCCTCTTTGTCCCCGTGTCTCCCCTGTGTCTCCCCTCTTTGTCCCCCTGTGTCTCCCCTGTGTCTCCCCTCTTTGTCCCCCTGTGTCTCCCCTGTGTCTCCCCTCTTTGTCCCCCTGTGTCTCCCCTCTATCTCCCCCCTCTTTGCTCCCCTGTTTGCAGACCTTAAAAAATAAAAAAAACTTCATTCTCACCTCTCCGCGACACCCGCGCTGCTTCCAGCTTCTTCTGATCAACAGGACCTGGCGTGATGTCACAGTCACATGACCGGTTACCGCGGTAACCGGCCATGTGACTCAACTGTGACGTCAGGCCAGGTCCTAGAAGCACAGAGCGCTGGAGGCATCGCTGGATCGTGGAGAGGTGAGAATGAAGTTTTTTTTATTTTTAACCCTTTATTTTCAGGAGATATCACTTCTGCAATGTATGAATATACATTGCAGAAGTGATATTAGATGGCACAGAGCGGTGTTAGTGTACTGAGCATGCTCAGTGCACTAACATCGGGTCCGAGGAGACATGAGCTGTTTCCTCGGATCCGCGCTCCATAGGCCCCATGTTATTTGGCGCGGATCAGGTCGGATCCAATTCGGTCCGATCTGACCCGCTGTGCCAAAAATCGCAGCAGGCTGCAATTTTGGACACAGCAAAAAATCGTCCAGGATCGGATCCGACAAAAATCGGATGCCAATAAGGCCAAATCCGATGTGATCCGTGCCCATAGGATAACATGGGGCCAAAATCTGATCCGTGGCTGTCAGTTTTACAACGGACAGCCACGGATCACAGAAAAACGCTGTGTGAAAGCACCCTTAGAATTCAAGGGGTGGTTTTATTTCTACGCGTTTCAGTGCCTAACCCTATCTTCAGGAATACCACACAACAATATGCACCTTGTTGTGTGGTATTCCTGAAGAAGAGGGTATGCCCCGAAAGGCGTAGAAATAAAACCACCACTTGAATTCTAACACTTTTGATTCACTTGGATCATTTGGAGTGGGAGCGCGGTCACAAATCTCCTTTCCCTCATACATGATCCTGAACATTTATAATGACAACAGACAAGCTAAAGATTCCCAGCTCACATCAGGACTACAAGATCAAAGGTACCTTCAGCTGCACGACAATTAATGTGGTGTACTTATTTATATGTACCAAATGTCCGAGTGGGAATCTGTATGTAGGAGAGATGGGACAACAACTCAGAACGTGGATGAATTCTCAGCACACAATAAAAGAACAAAGAACAGATCTACCTGTGGCCAATCATTTTTGTAGTCTTCATCACACCATAATAGATATCAAGGTACTAGTATTGAGAGGTTATTTCAAATCCCAAATAGACAGAAGAGTCTGGGAATACAAACTGATGATGACCATTGACACATTCAGAGCAGGAATGAATGTGTTGCATGGATTTATGTCTTCTTACATGAATTAAAGAATATTCAAATCTAGGACCAGACCACCAATCAAAGGACAATAAATCTATCACTCTTTTTACTTCTGAACGCTGATATATCATGCCACAGCTGCTCTTTTCCCCTCTCCCAACACTGACCTTTCTGTGTTCTGCTTCACCTCACCTATGTACTGCATTATCCAATCATCCATTTATGAATAAATGTGGGTGTTCAGAATTAGCGTCATTATGAGCCTAATGAAGAGGCATTAGTCTCGAAAGCTTGCTATTTGTTACCATCTTTACAGTTACCCATTAAAGGATGTCAACCACTGACTTGAAGAATATTTGCTTATATAATTACCATATCATATATATCATCATGTTATTTTTACACAACGTGTACCCAAACTAGGTAAATATCATGTAATTTTTTTTCCTTGGAAAGTTCAGCTTTTTAGCAATATTGTGTATTGGATGCACAAAAGTTGAAAATTCGATCCTCCTATCCCAACTCAATAATCATGATAATCCCAACATAATTGGGCACTTCATTAGGACAATTTGTCTTGCCTACTCTACAATTTAAAACAGGTAGAAATAATTGGCAAATGATCTCCACTTTCAATGCTGGGAAGTATTAGGAGGCTAACAGAAAACATCTTGAAATAATATGACAGACGGCTACTAAACAAACATATTGTAAGTAGTTACAGTAAATTACTGCAGACTCTGCAACGGCCTGAGGCATGAAGTCAACAATTAGTCTGTGCCGATCAATGCTTAGTGAAAGAACAAGCATTAGAAAAGCCACAAACAACAATAAAATACATTGAAAATTAGAGATCTGGAATAATAATGTAACCTTTCCATTGAGTCATAGATAAGAGCTTTTCTTACATACATACAGAAGCGTATTCACCTTGAATCCACCGCCCACACAACTGCACTTAGATTACAGAAGCGTTTAGTACAATTACTACTACGATTATGCAACTGTCTGTGGAGACATGTATTGGTGAATGTACAACACAGGAATATTATGTTACAGCACATAACAAAGTATTAAGCACCTCAGTTTATTCACATTATGGTGTCTAATTCCCATGCACTCACATAGCTGAGTTCATTCCAGGTGAACACTATGAAAAAATACTATGTAAAATAAATGCAAGAAATAAGAATATACGATGTGTCAGGGTGGATGGCTGTAAATCTAAAGTGTCTACTTTTGTCACGCATATCTCCGTACTAAGGAGACTAGTGATAGGTTTTAGGTCCAGACTCTCTTGGCCTTGTGAGACTCTGGATATTAAATGTGTTTTCTCTTCTTTTGGTATATCAAGAGTTAATGTCAGTTTTCCTTCCTAGCAACTTCTGATTACCTTCTCCTCATGTGCATCTGGTGGTTGAACATACCCATCACCTTTCAATAGTCCCATGTTCCACCAGAGGGTGGCGGTTGTAAAGAATCCAAATTCCTAAACTATCCATGGAGAAAGGTTGCTCTAGGAGTCTGTAAAACCTTACTACTGCTCGAGCCCTTATTGGTGCAGTCCTGCTGGAAGAAGTTGGTGTATGTCCATTGGTGTATTTCCCAGTTTGCTTACCTTCTCTTGTGTTTATTGTTGCTGTGGTGGGATTAGCGCGCTTGCTGGTCATTTTCCTAGTGAGGGGTAAGTTCAGGTTTAGCGAGGAGCTAGGTATCCATTGGCGACGGGGTGAAAGAACCCGTATAGGAATGCTAGTGAGCTTAGGATACAGCCTCAGATCAGTGCAGGAGGTGTCCCATCTCCCCCCAACTAGCATCAGGGTGCCACTGCTTCTCACGGACACTCATCCGGACCTTGGTGCATCCCATAATCTTTCTCCACACTTGCATTGGAATATTCAGGCTTTTCACACTATAATGGACTTCAGGCTGTCATGATGTTGGGGAGGGTATTGTGCATGGAACGGGAAGGTCATGGTGCACATGGAGATGTCATGACACCTTTGACTTTCTGTGCTCTTGGAAGAAGCAGAGGAAAAAGCAGCCATGGAAAACATGAATATTGACTGCAGAGGCAAGGGGTTAATAGGGAGGGATTTCTTTTTTCATACAACAAAAATGAATACCACACTAATAGTAGAAATGGACACCCCAAACCAAAAAGAGATGTCAGTCCAGATAGTCCAGCTTTTTGTAGGACTGTGTCACGCTTGGGAGAGCCAGGGTAACAAGCAGCTGGATGTAGGGGGTCAGGGGAGCCTACTCTGGCCCTGACATTGGGGTCCCTGGCTTGCCCTGATCTCGGAGGTACCTCTAAATGTGAGGAGGTTCGCGCCACCAGCCTAAGTCCCTAAAGCTCCTGAGAAGCCCTAGGCATAAACCCCTACCTCCACCCATGGACCACGGAACCCAGCAACTTCCAATGGAGAGAAAAAGCAGCATCTTTGGATCAGCGTCTGCTCACAACAGGTCACAGTCCAGAAGTGAACTGAATCAGCGACATCAGGTGGATGTGAGCTGACCCATTTATGGCCGAGGGATGGGGAGCAACCAGCCCAGGTATGCCCCTCAGCTCACCTAAACATGAGTCATAGCCATCACACACACCTGCACAATCTCACCTGCAGAGCCGCACACTGAATAGGAAAAAAAAGGCTCAATTCAACAACAGCAACAGCAGAACCCATGAGCATAGGCAGCCCATACGTAACAGACTGCAGGTAAACAAATATCCAAATTAATCTCTGCTACATCTACATCTATGTACAAGTTTGTATAATTTTGATGTTACTGTTTTATTCTACATATTGCATTATTGCATATAGCACAATTAATAAAGGTTCAGAAATTGCTATTGTATTTTTAGACACAGTCTCAACTGTGACAACAAATAAAGTACCCAAGTAAATCATGTAGAGTCGGGCCACTAATGCATTTGACAACCTGCCCAGTCTACGAAGAAAGCATCTTAATAGCATTAGCAATGTTCTCCAGCGGTGGAAATAACAAAGTGGATTTGTGGCATTTTCCTGTTCAGACATCCTGGAGGTTCTCCTAATCCTCATGTTAATGGATCCTGCATTTAGATGCAGCAGACTGTCACAAGCTGATCTTACTGCTTGTCATACAAGGTTTCATGGGAAGACGATAATCAAAAGGGACTTGCTTGGTTGTGGTAATGAGCTGAAACCACGAGCAGTTATTGTGTTCTGTTTTTTCTGAAGTTGTGACTTGTGAGTCTTCATCATTGCCTTGGGAATCATCTAGTAGAACTCGATAATTAGTAATGAGGCAATCGGATGCAGAATATTATTGGAATATTATAATTTTATTAGCTATTGCTTAAATAGCAATTCATGATATACAAGTAGTATTAAAGGGAATCTGTCATGTCAAAAATCTATATGTAACTGATATTATTTTCTAATTCTGTTCTCTAAGCTCTCTCTATTCATGTATTTCTATTTTAAATACTTACCTCCTATCCTGTTTAGGACAAAACACCTCCCCCCCTCCCAGCACAGAGAGGAGAGACAGATAACAGCTTGGATAGGTGTGGATATTTAAATAACACTTATACAGCCGGACTAATCCTCTGCAAAAATTAATGAAGCTGGACTAATACACCAGATCCCTGCATGGTCTGAAAATGCTTAAAGCAAGGAAATTACAAATGGTACAATAATGATTTTACATATATTTAAAAGGTCTGCCCAGGCAGTATTTAAGGGTAATATTAGTATCATACTGAAAAATGACCTGATAGAGTCCCTTTAAGGCCTTCTGCATGTAATTTGGTCATGCCTTTAATAGACATGCAGGAATCTCCACTATTAGGTTAAAGGGGTAACCATATCAAGGTCCTATCCTAATATGCAGTATGTGTACTAAAATAATAATAATAATAATAATAAAAGCAAATCCCTCCAATTAGAAATGTAGTATAGTTCACCTGATTAGCTGTCACCTCATGTGCAGGACATTACAGGTTAGGTATCCATGGTTACAGCCATAAGTAACTAACTGACTAACTAACCACCACTATATGAGTGACCGTAACCATAGATACCTAAGGTGTAATGTCCTGCACATGAGGTAAGTGACAGCTAATCAGGAGAACTATACTACATTTTTAATTGGAGGGATTTGCTATTATTATTATTACACCTACTACATATCAGGATAGGATCTTGGGGATGAAATACCTCTTTAATTTCTCATGATACATTTTTGATGCTGATGATTTTCTCTGCACAAAAACGCACTGTCAGCAAAGTGAAAGTAATTTATGAAAATCTTATCCCCGCTGTGCTTTTTTTCACATGCTGTGTAACCTGACATGTGGTGGAGTTTCATGAGAGGATTTTCCTCATAGAATTGCATTAGATGAGGAAGATGCACAAATAAAAACATGTATATTTTCATTGCGGAAATGCACTTAACAGGAGTGTAATTCGCACGTCTGTGTCAATAAAGTTTTGTCAAAGTCAAATATCAGGAAGTATCAAAAACAAAGCAGCTTTATTTAGCACATGAGATCAACAAGAGACAAAAACTGCAGCATCAAAAACTTGAATCAATCTAATAGGTGCAGAAATGCTGGCAAAAATCTGCAACACCAAAAAGTCACCAAATACTGATCATGGGAATCAGGGGCTGACATAACATTGGTGTAACTTGTGTAGCCGCACAGGGGCCAAAGAGGTAAAAGGGCCATTTCTACCTCCAAAGTGGGTGGCATTTCGCACTATGATGGGCTTTTGGACTAGTGGAAACATAGTCTAATCCTGAAACTGGTCTGTCTACCTTCTACCATGTAAATACAAGAGGGGTAGGGGACAAGAGGCGCAATAGTGTCCTATCACTAGTGACACTAAGGTATGAAGGTGGTGCTATGGATCCACTCACCTGGTTCAGTTGTGGTACCCACAACTGATTTGAAGGGCATCAACAAAGTAAGCTGCTGCAGGACCACCACCGACCACTCGAACGTGGAAACATCCAGAGAAAAGTTGGGATTGAAGAGGTGTATCACGGTCCGCGCTGCTATACCCAAAGAAAACACTCACATGGAAGGCAGGATTTCAAAAGCAGTTTCTTTCCTTTTTTCCAACGCGTTTCGGTGCACAACCCGGCACCTTCCTCAGGGATCCCTGAGGATCCTGCCTTCCATGTGAGTGTTTTCTTTGGGTATAGCAGCGCAGACCGTGATGCACCTCTTCAATTCTTACCTTCTACCATGTCTGACTCGCAATAGTTAGAAGCAGAAACTGCTAATAGCGCCCTCAGATACCCACTTCAGTCTTGGAGGGTTTTTCCTCCTCCCTTCATTCTTATTTTGGCTGAATACTTTTTTTGCATTGCTGCATTCTAAGAAGCTAACTTTGAGTTTCTGTCAGCTTAGCTCTTTTTATGCACCATTTTGGGGTATATGTACTGTATATACTGTACTGTATATATCTTACTGATTTGCTTTTTATGGGAAAAAAATTGTTTCTGTAATGTGGTTACATAATCATAAAGCCAAACATACAGTTGTGCTCAAAAGTTTACATACCCCGGCAGACTTTTTGCTTTCTTCGTCTTTTTTCAGAGAATACGAATGAATACACAAACATTTTTCCACTCATGGTTAGTGTTGGGTGAAGCCATTTATTGTAAAACTATTGTGTTTTCTATTTTTAAATTATGATTCATAATGACAACCAAAAACATCCAAATGACCCTGATCAAAAGTTCACATACCCTGGTGATTTTGGCCTGATAACATGCACAGAAGTTGGCACAAATGGGTTTGAATGGCTAATAAAGATAACATCGTCCCCTGTGACCTGTTTGCTTGTAATCAGTGCGTGCGTGCGCATAAAAGCTGAGTGAGTTTCTAGGATCCAGATAGACTCTTGCATCTTTCATCCAGCCACTGACATTTCTGAATTGTGAGTCATGGGGAATTCAAAAGAACTGTCAACAGATCTCCAAGAAAAGATATTAAACTGTATAAAACAGGACAGGGATACAAAAAGATATCTAAGGAATTGATAATGCCAATCAGCAGTGTCAAACTGTGATTAACAAATGGAAAGTCAGGGACTCTGTAAAAACCAAACCACAATCAGGTAGCCCAACTGAAATTTTGACCACAACTGCCAGGAAAATTGTTGGGGATGCAAAGAAAAACCCACAAATAACATCAGCTGAAATACACTGAAAACTAGCGGTGTGGCTGTTTCAAGATGCACAATAAGGAGACACTTGAAGAAAAATGGGCTGCAGGGTCGAGTTGCCAGAAGAAAGCCATTACTGCGCAAATGCCACAAAGGATTTCGCCTACAATACTCCAAACAGCACAGAGACAAGCCTCCAAAATTCGGGAACAAGGTAATTTGGAGTGATGAGACCAAAATTGAACTTTTTGGCCACAACCATAAACGTTACATTTGAAGAGGTGTCAACAAGGCCTATGATAAAAGGAACACCATTCCTACTGTAAAGCATGGAGGTGGATTGCTAATAATGTGGGGATGTGTGAGCTACAAAGGTACAGGAAACTTGGTCAAAGTTGAAGGAAAGATGAATGCAGCACGTTATCAGCAAATACTGGAGGCAAATTTGTACTCATCAGCCTGCCTGGAAGCTGCGCAAGGGACATACTTGGACGTGCTAACATGACAATGATCCAAAAAAACAAGGCTAAGGCAAACTGTCTTTGGCTACAGCAGAATAAAGTGAAGATTCTGGAGTGGCCATCTCAGCCTCCTGACCTCGATATCATTGAGCTACTCTGGAGAAAACTCAAGCGAATAGTTCATGCAGGAAAGCCCAGGAATTTACAGGAACTGGAGACTTTTTGCCAAGAAGAATGAGCAGCTTTACCATCTAAGAAAATAAAGAGCCTCATCCAGAACTACCACAAAAGACTTCAAGCTGTCATTGATGTTAGAGGAAACAATAGAGTGTATTAAGATCTGGGGTATGTGAACTTTTGATCAGGTTTATTTGGATGTTTTTATTTAAAAAGAGAAAACACACTAGTTTGACCATAAATGGCTTCACCCAACCACTAACCATGAGTGGAAAAAACGGTTTAGTGTTAGTATTCATATTCTCTGAAAAAAGGCCAAGGAAGCAAAAAATCTGCCAGGTATGTAAAATTTTGACCACAACTGTATTTCCCTGACAGTGATAAAATTACAGGCAATATATTAGGATATGCCTTTGGCCATACTATAATCACTGTTAAGTAATTATGGCTGTAGTGTCGTCCTATGCTGCTGTATAATACAATTTAAGTGTATTACTAGCACCATCAGAAATGAGCACACTAAGGTATGCTTAGACTAGTATACAAAAAAATATTTCTGATTTTCATCCAGAAAAGTTGGGTGAGTGTCATGTGTCATTCCATTTGCTATGTGAGTGTTATGCAAGTGTCCAATTTTTTCTTGCCTAGCATCCGTATGCTATCCATATGTAAATATTGGATGACATACGGATGGTTTGTGTAACTTTTATTTTTTTTTCTCCTCACAGCCATTGACAAGCATTGGGAGCCCCGGCTGTTTTTGGGAACCATACGCAGCATGCTGTGATTTTATTCCTCAGCCCGAGTACAGCTAAGGGGAAATAAAACGCAGATCAGCATGGCCTCACTGAACAATATCAATCCGAGTGCAACTACGACTTTTCATCAGATTGCACTCATTCAATTTATACGCCTGTGTGAGTGAACCCTAAAACTTCAGCTGTCATATTGAAATGGCCCTGAAGAAAACCAATGGACTCCGCTAGTATATAAAATTATTGATCAGCCCCCCTAAGTGATTAAGGCATAGGTTATAATATTATAGCCATTGACTGAAGTTGGTCTCATGGGGGCTACAATTATAGCATACAGTAAAAGTGTTTATATTTTGCTGAGGGCTAAAGGAGAACCTGATAGGAATAATTTCCTATTGTAGAGTGTACTGCTGAGAAGAGAATTTATATTATTTACAGGACATTAGAACTGTTTTTACCAAGATTAATAATATATATTTTTGTAAGTACTTTAAATGTCTATATTGAAGCTTTTCCATGTGAACCAAGGTGCATTGCAGAACCTGCATCACATTACAGGAGGGGGGCACAGGTGAGTCATTTACCACTGTGGGTTCCTAATTTTACTAATTGCTATGAAAATGTGCTTTCAAATGAAGACATTGCACTCACGATTGGCACCAACAAAGTCATAAGGACACTACTAAAACTTCAAAAGAGGATATTTGCCTTTCATAGGGAACACTCAATTAGAGTAATGGTTGGGACATAAAGTCACACCCGTTCCACAATTTTTTGTGTGTGGAAACTATTTAAAATACCTCTTAATTGTGGACGCAGGGATAGTGGCACAATACCAATGTGCCACTATCAGTTACTGCTTAACAAACTCACCCCAAAAAGCTTATCATCATTCCTGCCAGTGACAGAGGGCGTATTGCTCCAATGCAAATGTGGCTATGGCTAAAGTCTTTATGCCCCATTAGTATGAGACGCCTTAGACAATTCATGCCTTAAACTTTCAGCAATTCTGTCATTGCAAATCATACATCCATTGTAAAGCAAACACGAAGAATCATTTATTAAAAATGTATAAAAACTTGGAAATTGAAGCAAAGTAACACTCACCAGATTCATATTGAGAAATGAACACCAGGATATTCCTGTATGACTTTCAGGGTGTAGGACAAACCTTATCTGACTTTTACTGTGTGCAGATAAAAGTTAACCCTCATTAACAAGAACACTGGTAAATGTACTGCAGCATTATGATGAACTTTATTTAAGTTTGTATCCTACACAGACCCTAAGCAGTGATTGAGTGTCATAGACATAGAAGCCATTAGCTTTGTTTACTCTGCAGTGTCCTTGCCAATCTCTCCATGGAACCCAGGAAAACCAAAGAGACACCCCCTTTTTCTTTTAAAGATTGGTGGGAATCTTTGCAACCAGTATTTAACTTATAAGAATTTTTTATGACAATAAGCCGCGTCACACATGTCAATATCGCTAGCAGACAGCGCCGAAAAGTGATGTCGCTAGCGATATCGCAAGTGCGTCTGCTGTGTGACAGCGCGATGCAACTGCGATTATCGCTGGTCGCAGGTTGACAGGTGTACGAGTGTGAACGTAAACCTGTCAATCTGCAACTAGCGATTAGGCTGGATCGCGCCGTCTGACACCGCAATAGTGATGTTGGCGGCGATCCAGCTTATACCGAAGCTTGCTGTGGATCGCTCACTGGGTTGATTCCACCCACATTGCCGCCGCGTCACCGACAACATCCTGCCATGTGACAGCTGGCCTGCGATGTCGAAGCAAGTGCGCACTTGGCATCACTTCCGACATCACAGGCCAGATTGACACGTGTGACGGGGCCTTATGTTTTTGAAAAGAAAGTCACAATGCCACTTTAAGTGCTTAAGGATTACTTACTTTAAATTTACAATGGGGTGGACCTGGTACTTAAACCAGCAAGCAGGCAGATAACCACTGTTTGCCTGGCAGATAGAGACTACCAGGGATCTTGCAGAGGTCTGTTTATGTATACACAGCAAGCAATGAGAAACCTATCTTGATGCTGATCATCAACTCACTTGATTGCTGAGATACAGCTAGTAGGAATCAATAAACACCTTAAAGGCCCTGTTACATGGCACAACATCATTAACGATGTCGCTGATACGTCACGGGTTTGGAGACGTTCCAGGAACCTCGTTACGACTTTGTTGCGTGTGACCCTGGCAAGTTGTAATGATAAATTATTGGATCATTGATTGCAGGTTTGAGAGCATGTTCTCAAACTACACGATCAACGATCAGTTAACCTGGTATATCGTTGTGTTTAACACCATGATAACGATGTCGTTTACGACTTCGCCCATTCACAGCAATGAGCAGGTATCGTTCACTGGGTTGTGCGAATGAAACCTGCTCACTACATAGTTGGTGAGTCGTCCACAATATCTATACATGTGATATCTCACCAATGATGTCAAAACGATGTCTGCAATGACTGCGCTCCCACGAGATCGTTGCCGATATCATTCCAACGTCGTGCCGTATAACGGTACCATAAGGTCAAATCACACATATTTATTTTGCCAATGGAGCACAAATTGTCATCCATGGCTAGTCCGCAGGTCTCCTGACGTGAAATTGACAGCCTCATAAATGCCTATCGTATCACAGTTCAGTATTGGATTTGCACCACTATTGTTCCAATCACTGCTTATTAAACTTTCACTTTTTAATCATGGCTTTTGCCGCTTTTTTCTACCCCTCTGTATGGCTGTGCTCTCACCTCTACAAAATAGGCAACTTCATAGAACATCCAGTAAAAGAAGGAAAGAGGGGGCACTCATCAATAAGAAGACAAATCCATTTATTGACACAACAGCGGTGACATCAAGCTCGCTGGGACTGAACTGTAGGCATTAGGGAAGGACACGGGGAACCTCTGGATGACATCCGTTTCGTGCTCTGATGCACTTCAACAGGTTCAGGTTCTATTGCACGTCAAGACCTTGACCTGATAAAGTGCATCAGAGCAACGGCCATTGTCAGGTGTTCCTTGTGTCCTTTCCTAATTCCTGCAGCTCCCGGTGAGCTTGACCTCACTGCTTGTGTCAATAACGGATTTGTCTTCTCATTGATGAGTGCCCGTTCTTTCCTATTTTTACTGGATGTTCATGAATGCCTATAATTCTGTGGTTCTCAGGCTAGGAGACCATGGCTGGTCCATGCACTATGGTCCATACTTTGACCAAGAAACATAGATGTGTGAATTTGGTCTAATGCCAAATTTACCTTGTAGTTCAACAGTGAAAAAGTATAATATTATAAGTCCCACTATGGATTTTTATTGTCATTGAAGGAAAGATCGTAAAAATAAAAAAAAGTTACAAAATTGCTTAATAAACAATAATTGAAATGTAAAACACATAAATAACCAACAAAAAAGACTGCGCCACCTATCATTAAGGAATGATATCCCTATGTTATAGACATACAATATATCTAACCTATTTTTACACAAATCCAACTTTACAGGTAGCATTTTTAGTACTATACTATATGATTTCTCATAAAAACATGTTTTTTTCTACTAATAAAGTATATGTCTAAAAATTCTAATTCTTTGGTCCTGGACCTGAATCAGTTAAGCATGTACTGTTTCCAAGCATGGGTACTGAAGTGAATGCCTGCAACTTTAATCATGAATGTACTTACATTGACGTCTGTTATGTAACATCTCAGCAGCATTTCTGTAACTGTTGTTGTGATTTTTTACATGTTCAATTATTATGTAATCAGCTCCTATTCACACATAGACAATACTTATACACTGAGGGTAGGGCTGAACATTTCATTCCTCCACTTCATATAATCATTAGAAAATCTCAAGATTGAAAATAGTACATTTAAAGAGTACCTGTCACCCCCCTGGTGCTTGGCACACTAAATGCAGCACTGGATGAAGTGTCTGCTACATTCAGGGAAGGGGTCCCCCACAGGGGCGTATCTAGGGGGGTGCAGCCGGACCTTTTGCACTGGGCGCCACGTAGTGGGGGGGCGCCGGTGCCATCATCAGGTGCCCAGTCCGGCGGTGGCACTGCAGCGCCGCCGCTGGAACTAATCTCCTCTGACTTCGCCGCATATTGTGCAGGGCGGTTGCGGAGCTGTGCGTGCACAACCCCCCTGCTGCTGGTTCGCCCCCTGGCAGTCCCCCCCACCCCAGGCACGTCGCGCTGCGGCTGACGTCACCCGGCGCGCTGCACAGTCTGGGAAGGAGAGGAGAAATAGAACAGAGCCGAGGAGCTGCTGTGTGGCCGGCTGCCTCCTCCTGACTCCTGACTCAGACTGAGTCGTCCGGGTCCGGTCCGTCCTGGCTACGCCTACAAGGCTGCAAATCTACTCCTAATAAAGTAATGACGTAATAAGGTAACCTAAGGGGGGGGGTCTCTGTCCTGGGCTGTCCCTGGTGAGGTGTATATATATATATATATATATATATATATATATATATATATATATATATACATATACACACACATCAGGCGCAGGCACACACTATGAGGTAATGTGTGCCTGCCTGGTGATGTATACATGTATACACCTCATAGTGTGCCTGCCTGATGTAGACATATACATACCTGAGGTATATATATGCATACATCAGGCAGGCACACTATGAGGTGTATATATGTATACATCAGGCAGTGAAACACATAATACACAGAGCACAGCTGTATATAGAGGACAGACTGCACACACCGAGCACAGCTGTATATAGATGACTGTCATCTATATACAGCTGTGCTGTGTGTGCAGCCTGTGCGTGCTTTATATACAGTATACAGCAGTGCCTGTATACCTGAGGTATATATATGTATACATCAGGCAGGCACACACTATGAGGTGTATTTATGTATACATCATCAGGCAGGCACACACTATGAGGTGTATATGTATACACCAGGCAGGCACACACTATGAGGTATATACTGTGTATATGTTAGGGTACTTTCACATCAGCGGTTTTTGCCGATCGCGGCAGATGCGGTGAAAAAAACGCATCTGCCGTGATTAACGCATAACCGCTGCACTTGCGGCACAGTTGCGGCAAGCCCCATGCAATGTCTATGGGGCTTGTGGTAAGTGTGCGGCAGGTGCGGCAAGTGCGGTTTCGGCACTTGCGGCAGGTGTGGCCGCGAAAATAACCGCGGTTACTTAGTAAGTGAGCGTTTCAATAGTGCTACGCATCTAATAAAAATTGGCGGGGGGGGGCGCCAAAATAAATCCTTGCCCCGGGTGCCAGAAAACCTAGTTACACCTCTGGTCCCCCATGTCTCTAGCCCCCCCTGTAAGCTTTAAAAAAAAAAACTTTAGAAACCTTACAGTTAAGAGGTCATCTAGGTTTGATCTTATTAAGAGGTCCTGGCTGCTGGCACAATCCTCTCTGCCTCCTCCTTGTGTATTCCTCCCTGAAGAGACTGGTGGCAGACATAGCTCTTCTTCAGGAAACACACCTGTTGAAGGAGGACTACTTCAGAATGAACAAACAATAGGTGGGAAAGGTGTATGGCTCTCCGGCTCAGGGCCGAAAAGTATGTACACTAGGGATGGGCGAATCTACTCGCTAGGACTCGTTACTCGGCGAGTAGTAAGGGACTCGCAGGACTCGGTACTCTGCGAGTTTCCCAGCATTTACTCGCACGAGTCCTATGCAAATCAATGGCAAACGCTGACAAAACTAGGATTGCCATTGTATGCATTAGACTCGGCTACTGTGCCAGTGATAGCAGGGAAACTCGCAAAGTAACTGCTGTTTCTTTGCGAGCCGAGTCCTGCTGTCTTCTCTGTGCAGCTCCAGGGTCCTAGAGCCCGCCTGCTCACAGAGATGATGTAGCAGAGCTGAGATTGTTCTCAGTCTGCTCATTCCCTGTGCATAGACATCTATATCTATGCACAGGGGATGTAGCAGAGAGGACATCGCGTTTTGGACTACGTCGGACGGAAGAGGATTTTTTTAATTAAAGATGGAGTCCCTAATGGCTTTGTTTTTTATTTCAAATAAAAAATTTTCTCTGTGTTGTGTTTTTTTAACCCTTTATTGGAGATTCTTAGTGGCTGGGTCAAACGTGGCCTGACATTAAGAATCTCGGGCTTAATACCAGCTTGTATAACAAAGCTGGTATTAACCCCTTTATTACCCAGCGTGCCACCGCCACCAGGGCCGCTGGAAGAGCGTGGTTCAGCACCAGAGGATGGCGCTTCAATGAACGCGCCATCTTCTGGGGCGACTGCGGGCTGCAATTTGCAGTGGGGGGTGCCCAGAAAGCTTGGGCATCCCTGCGCTGCGGATTCCAGCCCCCAGCTGCTTAGCTGCACCTGGCTAGACATAAAAAAAAAAATGCGTGGGGCTCCGCGCAATTTCTATTATTTCATGAATTTCAGAGTCAGAGTCTCAGAGTCAGAGTCTCAGAGTCAGAGTCTCAGAGTCTCAGAGTCAGAGTCTCACCCTCAGAGCCAGATTCAGAGTCTCACCCTCAGAGCCAGATTCAGAGTCTCACCCTCAGAGCCAGAGTCAGAGTCTCAGAGTCTCAGAGTCAGAGTCTCAGAGTCAGAGTCTCAGAGTCAGAGTCTCAGAGTCAGAGTCTCAGAGTCTCAGAGTCAGAGTCTCAGAGTCAGAGTCAGAGTCTCAGAGTCAGAGTCAGAGTCTCAGAGTCTCAGAGTCAGAGTCAGAGTCTCAGAGTCTCAGAGTCAGAGTCTCAGTCTCAGAGTCTCAGAGTCAGAGTCTCAGAGTCAGAGTCTCAGAGTCAGAGTCTCAGAGTCTCAGAGTCAGAGTCTCAGAGTCTCAGAGTCAGAGTCTCAGAGTCAGAGTCTCAGAGTCAGAGTCTCAGAGTCAGAGTCTCAGAGTCAGAGTCAGAGTCTCAGAGTCAGAGTCAGAGTCTCAGAGTCAGAGTCTCAGAGTCTCAGAGTCAGAGTCAGAGTCTCAGAGTCAGAGTCAGAGTCTCAGAGTCAGAGTCTCAGAGTCTCAGAGTCTCAGAGTCAGAGTCTCAGAGTCAGAGTCTCAGAGTCAGAGTCTCAGAGTCAGAGTCTCAGAGTCAGAGTCTCAGAGTCTCAGAGTCAGAGTCTCAGAGTCTCAGAGTCAGAGTCTCAGAGTCTCAGAGTCAGAGTCTCAGAGTCAGAGTCTCAGAGTCTCAGAGTCTCAGAGTCAGAGTCTCAGAGTCAGAGTCTCAGAGTCAGAGTCTCAGAGTCAGAGTCTCAGAGTCTCAGAGTCAGAGTCTCAGAGTCTCAGAGTCAGAGTCTCAGAGTCAGAGTCTCAGAGTCAGAGTCTCAGAGTCTCAGAGTCAGAGTCTCAGAGTCTCAGAGTCAGAGTCTCAGAGTCAGAGTCTCAGAGTCAGAGTCTCAGAGTCTCAGAGTCAGAGTCTCAGAGTCAGAGTCTCAGAGTCAGAGTCTCAGAGTCAGAGTCTCAGAGTCTCAGAGTCAGAGTCTCAGAGTCTCAGAGTCAGAGTCTCAGAGTCAGAGTCTCAGAGTCTCAGAGTCAGAGTCTCAGAGTCTCAGAGTCAGAGTCTCAGAGTCTCAGAGTCAGAGTCTCAGAGTCAGAGTCTCAGAGTCAGAGTCTCAGAGTCTCAGAGTCAGAGTCTCAGAGTCTCAGAGTCAGAGTCTCAGAGTCAGAGTCTCAGAGTCAGAGTCTCAGAGTCTCAGAGTCAGAGTCTCAGAGTCAGAGTCTCAGAGTCAGAGTCTCAGAGTCTCAGAGTCAGAGTCTCAGAGTCTCAGAGTCAGAGTCTCAGAGTCAGAGTCTCAGAGTCTCAGAGTCTCAGAGTCAGAGTCTCAGAGTCAGAGTCTCAGAGTCTCAGAGTCAGAGTCTCAGAGTCAGAGTCTCAGAGTCTCAGAGTCAGAGTCTCAGAGTCAGAGTCCTCAGAGTCTCAGAGTCAGAGTCTCAGAGTCTCAGAGTCAGAGTCTCAGAGTCAGAGTCTCAGAGTCAGAGTCTCAGAGTCAGAGTCTCAGAGTCTCAGAGTCTCAGAGTCTCAGAGTCAGAGTCTCAGAGTCAGAGTCTCAGAGTCTCAGAGTCTCAGAGTCTCAGAGTCAGAGTCTCAGAGTCAGAGTCTCAGAGTCTCAGAGTCAGAGTCTCAGAGTCTCAGAGTCAGAGTCTCAGAGTCACAGAGTCAGAGTCTCAGAGTCAGAGTCTCAGAGTCAGAGTCTCAGAGTCAGAGTCTCAGAGTCAGAGTCTCAGAGTCAGAGTCTCAGAGTCTCAGAGTCTCAGAGTCAGAGTCTCAGAGTCAGAGTCAGAATCTCAGAATTTCATGAAATAATTTAAAAAAAAAATGCGTGGGGCTCCGCGCAATTTCTATGTCTAGCCAGGTACAGCTAAGCAGCTGGGGGCTGGAATCCGCAGCGCAGGGATGCCCAAGCTTTCTGGGCACCCCCCGCTGCAAATTGCAGCCCGCAGCCGCCCCAGAAGATGGCGCGTTCATTGAAGCGCCATCCTCTGGCGCTGAACCCCGCTCTTCCAGCGGCCCTGGTGGCGGTGGCACGCAGGGTAATGAAGAGGTTAGGGCCAGCTTTGTATTATCAGCTGGCCCTAAGCCGGAAATTTATGGAGGTCACGCCAATATTAGACATGACTGCCATGAATTTCTATTAAATTGTTTTAAAAAAAACACAACACAGAGAAGATTTTTTTATTAGAAATAAAAAAAAAAGCCATTAGGGACTCCATCTTTAATTAAAAAAATCCTCTTCCGTCCGACGCAGTCCAAAACGCGATGTCCTCTCTGCTACATCCCCTGTGCATAGATATAGATGTCTATGCACAGGGAATGAGCAGACTGAGAACAATCTCAGCTCTGCTACATCATCTCTGTGCACAGACATTCATGTCTGTACACAGGGAATGAGCAGACTGAGAACAATCTCAGCTCTGCTACATCAGGCAGCAGGCGGGCTCTAGGACCCTGGAGCTGCGGCAGCCAGCACACAGAGCAGACAGGACTCTTATCTGTGCGAGTTTCCCAGCGATTACTTACAAAGTAAACGAGTCCAATGCAAATCAATGGCAAAACTAGGATTGCTTCAGGCTGAAGCTTTCGAGACACATCTGCGATTTGTAAATCTCACACTACTCGCTATTACTCGCTTCCCAATTCATTAACATTGGACTCGCTAGACTCGCAATGAGTAGCGAGTCCTGTGCTCGGACTCGCTAGAGTCAAGCGATTCCGAGTAATTTAGGATTCGCCCATCACTAATGTACACTGATCTTGAAAAGCAAAAGCTTTAATCACTCGGTGATGCTAGAGGAGCATTACTCCGAGGGGAGATGTTAACACCTCATGATCACAGGTCCCTAGGGAAGGCTGAGTGAACACAACTGTATGCCCCCAATGCAAACCAAGACCCCTTTTTTAGGAAACTGATGTCAAATATACTGAAAGATACCAAGCCCTTTAAGGTGGTGGGGGGAAACTTTAATGGGGTCCCCTGCTGTGACGAAGACAGAACACGGGAGGGAGGGGGCACTACGACGTCAGGGGGTGAGGGGGTTGCAAATACATGATGAACAGAGGACTAGGCCTTAGAGACATTTGGCGATTACACCACCCAAATGATCGGTAATACACATTTCTCTCACCCACATAACAGTTGGTCGCGTATTGATCAAATCTGGATGTCCAAGAACCTGATACCGAGAGCATGCGAGAGTGCAATAGAAAACATGGTGATTTCCGATCATAGTCCGGTGAGTGTGAGGATACGAGACAACATCCCAAGTGGGACAGACAGTATCTGGAGATTCCCAACTTTTCTGACTAAAGACGCCAACTTCCAGAAGACACTGAGGGAGTAGTGGGAAGACTATAGGGTGACGAACAATGAGCATGACCGAGACTCACTCGCTATTTTGAGAGACAGCCAAAGCGGTTTTATAGGGACACCTACTGGGCTACACGACCTCAATGAAAAGGAGGACGAATGACCAGTACACTAAAGTTAGGGAGCAACTCAGAGTGACATACACGGCATTTGTGACAGATGACAAAAAAGTGATGGCATGAAGCAGGAGCCAACTTTGACTCGTGGGCTGACAGGAAAGAACGAATGTTTAGGTCGCAGATGGAGGTGGCTTTCCACAGGTACGGAAACAAGGTGGGGAAGATGCTGGTCAACCTAGCTAGAGGAAGACATCAACCTACGCTAATCCCGAGACTGAACAAGAAGAGTGGGAGCCAGACGGCTGACCCCAGGGAAATAAATGATAAACTAGGGGAATTCTATAGAGGGCTATACGAGGGGATCACAGAAAGGATGGGGAGGGGGTGAAGAGTGGCTACGCAGGGCGAAGAGGTCAAGCTTCTCTGACCAGGAACTAAAGTTCCTGAATGCAGAGGAAATGACAGCAGCTATCAAAGGGAACGGCAAAGCCCCGCGGCCGGATGGATTAGTTAGCGAATTCTATAAGATTCTAAATCCTCAGAACTCCCCCATGCTAGAGGGCATGTTCAACAATTGGATGGGAGGAGAAGGAATTCCTAAGCACGCCAACACAGCCTATATAAAGTTGCTACCGAAAGGGGATAAAGACCAGAGAGACACTTACAGCTACAGACCAATCTCGTTCATCAACTAAGATCTGAGGCTGATCACTAGGATCCTGGCAGACAGGTCAGCGGCAATCTTGCCAAAAAAATCACTCCACACCAGTCGGGCTTCATAAAAGGCCGATCTGCAGTTACCAATATCAGAAAAGCTATGCTGATAATGGACACAGTGAGATGCAAGAGAGAAGCCCAAGCAGATACCCCTGCTTTAATCACATTAAACGCAGAAAAAGCATACGATAACGTGGATTGGTCGTGGCTGGAACTGGTACTGGATCAAATGCGGCTGAAGGGGCGGCAACGAAGCTACATCCAGGTGCTGTACTCGAATCCACAGGCGAGAGTAAGCACACCGGGTTTTCTATCAAAAACATTTCCCTTGAGGAAAGGCCCACTGTCACCACTTTTTTTTTTTTTTAAATTACATTTTTTATTGTTTTCCAAAAAGACATCAATAACAATAGTTGCATAAACAACGGTATTAAATGACATAGATAGTCAAATACAATGTACACTTTCAGTTACCTGTAAAACTCTCCTTTGACAACAAATCCCCCGCCTCCTAAACCTACCCCTTGTCCCTTCCTCTCCCCCCCCACAGGTCCTCTACTTTCAATACTATTTTCTTTTTCCTACCTGCCATTTTTTCCTAATTACCAACAGATGAAATAGTTTATATACATTAACTTCACTTCTCCCCTCCTCCAGCCATAACTGTGGTGCATCTATCTCCCCCGAGTAGTTTATCACAACTGTAGAGGACCCAATATACCCTGCAAATCCTCTAGACTGTACCAAGTCGTGTTTTGGAAAGGAAGAACCAGCTGGCGTATCTCCTCTCTGTTTAATTGTGATGTAGTAAAAGTCTTCCATTTGGCAAAAATTTTTGAAGTTTTGCTATCCTTATCTCCCTCTGCATCCGTTTTCTCTAAAGTCATAGATGATTTTAACTCTGTGCTTAGTTGAGCAAGAGTGGGAGTCCTCCCGTCCAGCCACATTCTCAGGATGAGTCTTGTATAAGTAATTTCTATTGTGTGGAGTAATGTAACCTGCGGTTTGGCCAGTCTCATGTCCGTCGTCTTGTGGAATATCCACAAATTTCTATCTAGTAAGAAATGAGTGCCCAGCATGTTATTCGTCCAACCCCTCTCCCATCCATCTCGTATTGACTCGCACTCCCATATACCGTGGAATAAGTCAGTCTTGGGCATGTCACATTTCAGGCATGACTGTCGTCTATCTTGGTTAAGTCGCGTCTTGGACAGGTTGAAGCCCCATATTGCTCTATGTATCAACCTGAAGTGTGTATCTCTCCACTTTTCATTGTGGATATATTTGCGCATCTCATTCCACCCTGAAAGGATCACATCATTTATCCCTTCATCCTGTAGCCTAGTCTCGCAATTGGAGCATGTTCAGGAAGAATGTGATTAATGAGAGATGGAGGGACACCCAATTCAGAATTATTCACAGGGCGATATATGCCTTTAACCTCCCATACCGCCAGCCTAACTCAGAAAACAATAGGAAATGTCCGAAATGTGGGACGGACCGCACAGATATGTTCCATGGGCTGTGGGAATGTAGCGCCATACAAGTTTTCTGGAAATCAGTAAAAAACCTCAGTGTGGGTCTTGGGGGAGAAGACTGAGATTCGGGTCTGATGCCCTGAATCTTCCATTATGTCAAGAAAGAAAGGAGGAGGGTGGAGAAGTCACTACTCCATGACATTGCGCTTTTAGCAAAAAAATGTATCTTGAGTTGTTGGATCACAAAACCCCATTAATAAATGAGCTGGTGAACAGGGTTAAACAGCTACTACAGCTGGAAAAACTGGAAGCAGAAAGGGACAAAACCAAAGCAACGGAGCAGTTTTTCCATAAATGGAAATAAGTTTATTGAACAGAAATGCTCCTGAGACGAGATAGAGTGAACAGTGACCCCGTTTACACAGGCAGAGTGGTACTTGATAAGTGACTTTCAGGGTACTCTGGGGAAAGTAAAAATACGCTTCCCCTGAACTAAATCAATGTAGACATGGAGGGGTGTGCTACCTGGCTCGGGGTTTTGGGGGGAGGGGGGTGTTATCTGGAAAATGATGTGCCACGCACCTGGCGAGGACTGTGGGGTTCTTGGACTGGGCTCTCATCGTCGTCTGGGGCTGCGGAAAGTCATGGTAGCGTGACCTGGTCCGTGATCCCCTCGTAGGGAGAGCAGTTAATAAAAGGGAATTGGAAAAATGGATAAAAATAAAATAAAACAAAAAAAAAGTTTTGTCGTGATGCCACCCGTGGAATGTGGCCTGTATAGCCGCTGCTGCAGTCGGGACCTCTGAGGATGATGGGAGTAGCAGCGTGGATGGTTCAGCTCTCTATGGGAAGAGCGGGTCACAAGGGCAAACTTATAGTCTACGGATATGCAGGGATCGTTGTGGGTGCAGGGTTCAGTGTATGGAAGAACTGACAGACACACGGGTAACAGTCTCCTTTACCCTTACTGATGCAAGTAGTTGGTTCATTCAGGGCAGAATTCACAAGCGGTGTTAGGGATCCTGGGCCTGAAAGCTAGTTTCCACGCCTGGCAAGTTCTGAGGCCTACCTACTGCGCTGTTCTCTGTGAGCCCTGGCTGCTTGAAGCTGTGCTAAGACTCTGTTCTCACTTGTCTGTCCTGGCCATGTGACATGCGGCTTGAGCCCTTTTTGTGTTACTTCTCCTTTCACTGCGTCTCCTGAGCTCTGTGCTGCGGCTGTGTCTCCTGGCCTTTCTGGTGGGAGAGAAACTTAGAACCACCCGCCCTGCGGTGTTGGTTGCTGGGCATAAAGTCCCTGTTAACCTTGGACTCCGGTGTCCATACTACGCTAGGTACCGAGGCGAGCAGGCACTGCTCCACTCCTCACACCTTCTCTCCACTTCCCTGAGACCCTCACCTACGGATCACTCACACTGGCTAGTCAGTTTCCTTGGACGGGCCTAGCATGGCTCCCAACAGTAGGATGTCTTCTACAGTCCTCATAGGAACTGAACTGCCTGACCCCACCCCAAGACCAGAATTCATAGGGGACCTGCCCTGAACTTGGGTGTAGAGCTCCCCCTTCTGGCCTGGAGTTGGGAAGGTGTTGTGCATGTGTTTCGACTGAGGAGGGTACCTTTCCTTGCTTCCAAGCTTAATGTTGTGGCAACCGGACCCTGGGGCGCCACAGACGTATTCATCATCCGATCTACGAATGAGTAATGTCAATCTGTGTAACCACAACATATCGGCACTGATATTTGATATTGTTTGGATTAACAATGATAACTAAAAATGTTTAGAAGAAAATCAAGTCTTTCCGTGGCAAGGTGGGAGGGTGGGCTTTTTTGCGTTTTCACTGCATACAACACCTTGTTGTGCCCCCCAGATAGAGCCTAACTTTTAATCTGCCCTCACTGGGGTGCCAACTCCTTTTGTGTGCTGAAGGAAGCTGGTAATTTGTATCAGATAGACACATCACTTACGAGCATCATCGATACTCGCCGAGTAGAGAATAGTAACGATTACACTTGCTCAACACAAGACGTAACCCATGTATACACAAAAAGAATATATCAACTCCACAAAGATGCTATCCTTGGTTGTATTTGGTCCCAGTACCTTAACACAAGGCAACATTGCTAACTGTTGAGTAACCATGCTTGAAAGATAACGGAGGAGAACACAATGCTACTTCTACATCCAACTTTTCTTGTAGAACATGATCGTGTTGCAAGATCTTGATGCCAACAGGTGTATGGGACCTTATCACAATACAAGCTCAAAACCCAAACTTTTAAACAGTCAAGTGCCACCTTGTGTTTTTCTTTTCACAAAATGTTAATATCTAAAGATTTATGTCCCATTTTTCTCATAAAACTTCAGCAGCTCTAGAGTCTAAAGGGCTTACTACTTATTGAACCCACGATGTCTCAGAGGTATGACTAGTCATCAACATAATGAACCATTTCACGATTTGCATAAAAAAGCATTTTTGTAATAATTAGTTGCATCGTTATCTAAACTTCTGTTTAATTATGCATATGAAAAGAAATCCTCAAGGGAATAAAATCATCAAAATAAGTTTTGTAGTTGTGCTGATGGAAAATGGTTCTTGCAAAAACAATGGTCTTTTTGGTGTTTGGGTTAACACATTCACTATGTAATTACGCATTGTGAGGGTTACCTTTACCAACATATGCTTTCATCCACAATATAATAAGCCTGACTCAGAACAATATGTTTGTTCAGCAGTTATTTAAAGTTGCAGACAAGTGACAAATACAACATACAGTCCAATTAAACACATGGTTGTAGACTTCTACGTATGAAGAGTAAATATGCATACTATATCTGCTATGCCAGGAATATATTGTGCTCCAAGGTCATGTCTTCCCGATACTTGGAGAATTCACGGAACAAGATATTTACTACAGTCCAGTTAATATATGTTATTTGTGAGAGATAAAAGCTGAATGTAAGGTTGAACGCATTTAAAATAGTAATCCAGATATGGAAAATCACCTATGATTTATTAAGCAGCCAAACATAACTGGTGTACATTTCCTGATGAAGAAGCGGGGTTATGCTTCGAAACGCGTACAATAAACCACCATATGCTACAACGATCGCATTGAACTGGATTATATGGCAGCAGCACGGATTTGATACCATCTTTCCTGATATCCTACAATGGGAACATAGCACTGTGCATGCGCTGGCCATACAGATAATGGCAGTGGCCATGGTGCAAAATTTAAATAAAGTGGAGGAAAGCAGCCAGGGGAGGAATGGATAAAGAAGACCCGACCCACATAGTCCCACACCAACAAGGACATTTTAAAGTTTGGTCCAAAAATGTGGTTTACAGAGAAGTTTTTGCACAATAAAAACATTTTTTTTCAGGTAATGCTGCAATAAAAGTTAAAATATGTGGCAATAAAAATGTCCACCACCGGGAATAGAATGGGTTAAATGGCTAGTATTGCTACAATGAATTATGATTGAAGCTACCAAGAAATATAGACTTTTCAGCTTTAAGTGAAGGGTGTAAAAAAATTATTGCCTCAACTATTTAGGAATTTTACAACTCTTTGTTTTAACCATTCTCTACATATGTACAACCCTAACGGTAATGCCCAAGTGACTGGTTAACCATTTCATGGTCTTTGTGACTCTTACTTTATAGCAGAATATATAAAGTGTTTTGAGATCATTCCAGATTTGTACATGACAACCCTCAATGTGCAATCTAAAGAGGTGTCAGTGCAAGCAATACAGGCCATCATAAGGTTGAAAAAACAGTACAAATCTGTCATGGGGAATACACTGGCAAGACAAGAACATGAAAAAGACCTGCATTAAAATACTTCAACTGGATAATCTCTAAAAAATCTACAAGTTCTTCATCAAAAGACACCCTCATGCATGTAAGTCCAACTTTACTTTCAAACAACTTTTCATAACATACTGCGTGTCCATGAGGATTAAAACTATATTTGGCCACAAGATTGTCATGTGCAAACAGGGAAAAATGTCCACCGCATAGCGCAGCACGTGATGGTAAAAGGAAGTAAGGCCTTAGCAGTAAGAAGAGGGGGGATAGAGACATCTCCTGAAACTGTGTGTGTCTGTCCCTCACTACCCTGAACACCCTAAGCAGATCTTTTCCTTTGTCACGTACCTGGACCCTGTCTGTCACCTACAGGTAACCCTGGCTAGTGCACTAGCCAGTGAGAGTGCTAGCTTAGCCACTGCAGGTTATCAAAGAAAGGGATTGGTTAACAGACAGGGGATACAAAAGTATACACATACTTGGGAAGCAGCCAAACTCCAAGGCTACAAAATGTTCAGCCATTAGCAGATCTCCAGGAGCAACAGGAGAGCTCCACACACCAGGATGGTATTGAAAAGATTGAACTCACTCTATAAATACTTTATGCTGATGACACACAACTATACACATCATGCCCTAACCTTACTCCTGCTGTATTACAGAATGCCAATGACTGTCTTACTGCAGTTTCCAATATCATGTCCGCTCTCTACCTGAAACTCAACCTTTCCAAAACTGAACTTCTTATAATACTGCCCTTGACTAACCTCCCTAAATCTGACATCTCCCTCTCAGTGTGCGGCACACAATAACGCCTAGGCAGTAGGCTCGCTGTCTGGGTGTTACATTGGATGCTGATCTTTCATTCACTTCCTATATACAATCTCTCACCACTCTTATCTCCTGCAACTGAAGAACATCTCTAGAATTCGCCTCTTTCACAGGGTGTCCCCTGTGAGACTCTAAGCCTCCCTAGGTGCTCATTTTCACGCCCCGAATGATCCAGCCTCTCTGTCTGGTGTGATGTGGAGCTGAAGGCAGGACTAATGATTTGCATTCTGTGAGTGATAGAGAGGGGGAAGGGTAAAGCCTGCAGAAGCAGAGCACACAGACAAAGAGACCGTGAATCTGGAGCTGCATAACAACACGCCCTAAGGGCTAAAGAATATGGCCCCTGCTAATTATAATCACTAATGAGTAAGTATTAAAATGTTTTTATGCACTTTCACAGGATGCTTTTAGGAGACAAAAGGAGTGTGAGATTAGTGATAGGATGATGCAGGGACATGTTTTGTAGCTTAGGAGGCGTTCTGGAGGTGACAGGATCCCTTTAACTGGATTGATAAAAAAATAGTATAAAGAAGAAAGAAGAAATCCTCATGATCCAAAGCATACCACACCATCTATCAATCATGGTGGAACCAATATTATGGTATGCGAATATATAGCCACAAATGGAAAAAGAACAGTGATTTTTTACTGATTATGTGACTATGGATATTAGAATGATGAAATATTCATTTTATAAAGCTATGTACACAGAAAAAACAAAAATGTCTTAAATTGAATCTGTTTTCAAGTTTTTGTTTGTTTAGACTGAGAACAGCATACTGTAGGGGTTAAAACACAGAATTAATTGACATGTCACATGCCACCCCTTCTGCTGTTGTTTACTTAAACTGAGTGTTTTATCACTAGGATATATATGATCATTGCTTTGACTAGCTAGAATCATGGTGGCAAATTCGTCAGTTCACCTGACTCCTCCTGCAGTCTCTTCGTAATTAACAACTCACTGTGTCTGTCCTATAGAAAAGCACATACAGAAACACTGGCATGGTGGCGATGGGCAGCTTTTTCATGCTCGGCTGTATGGTTACAATCAGTAAGAATTCTGATTTGTGTGAGAACAGTTTGCACACAATAATCTAAGTGTTATATCATTGGATTCAGGGTCTCTTTGCCTACATCATGCTGCTCTCAGATGAGGTAGTAAAACCTGCTGACAGATTCCCTTTAAAATAAAGTAATGTAATATTCTCGAATGGTTGAGTCAGTCTTCTGACTTCAACCTGATTGAGGAGGAAAAAGCCCAGGAGATAAAGACCCAAGTAATGCAGGGATTTTCAAGTAAGTATTGAAAAAACTGCTTACATTTAATTATTTTTATTTATTTTACTTGCTTACATAACACCATTAATTTGCACAGCGCTTTACAGACCTCATCATTATAATTAGAATATTATATTGTCATCCAATCCTCTTCAAGAATGTGGAAATAAAGGCACCATGTAGAAATGATAATAATTCCTTAATGGTTAATGCACAATTTTTGCTAAATTATTATTTGTATAATTATTTAATGTAATTATTATTTATATTTCTTAAAAATCGAGTTTACAATAGACAATAGAAATCTCCCAGAGTTCACTGCTGCTTTACATGGCACTTTATTCCCATTCACATATAAAATTTATCACATAAGAGCACTACATGTTATCAGGTGTTTAAAAATGCAAGAGAGTGGGCGGTCAATGGGGAGGTCTATAAAACAATGCTTCAAGCTGTCCCTTTGAATAAACCGTTGGGGTTTCATAATTATTTAGACTTGCATGCTCTGCATTAAAATTTGAACACCTATTAAAACAAGGTAGTTTCTTCAAAACTGAGATCCAGACAGTGCCACATGACAATATCTTTCATTTACTAATGTATACAGCCCTAGTACTTAACTCATTGGCATCTAGAAAACTATCAGATGGTGTTTTGAGGAAACAGTAAGTGGTGCCCTGCAGATAGAAAAGTGTCCTGATGAGCCTCCAATGTTTATTTGCCAAGGATAAAAATTTGCGTGATCATGAGATTGCCAGACAGGTGAACGGTTCACGCTATACTATAGTTATCAGTAGAAATTAGCAAATATTTCAAGGTTCGGTTTGGTTCCGGTCACAGAACTTCTCGGTTTTGAGCAAACCTGTTCAGGTTCGGAGTTCAGGTACTTTAAGTTTGCAAAGCACTTGAGGAAGCATCGCTGTGGTCAGGTACAGTTGGTGCTTGGCCCAGTGCAAGTTGATCAGTTGGCTCACACTGAACCTAAAGGCACTGTTTTGGGGTGTACTATAGTTTTTAAAAAAAAAATAAAAAACCCTCCCTTCCACTCCCAAGTGTTTTACTAATGGCTGCCTGTATATGGCTGGGGTCACAGTTGCATTTTATACAACCGTTTTTGGAGACCTGCGTTTTCAAAAATGCATGTAAAAACGCACCCATAGGCCCCCATGTGAAAAAACGCATGCCCTAATAGCAAAAAAGCATGTGTGACTGTACCATGCGTTTTTGGTGCATTTCCAAAAACGCATGCGTTTTTTAATATGGGGCCTTATGGGAAGCGCATGCAAAAACGCATGTACAATTAGTGCCTTTCAAAAACGCATGCGTTTTCCATAGGAGCCCATGTTAAAAAAACGCAAGCGTTTTAGAAAACGCATGCGTTTTTTAACATGGGCTCCTATGTAAAACGCATGAGTTTTTGAATGGCACTAAATGGTACTAATTGTACATGCGTTTTTGCATGCGTTTTCCATAGGGGCCCATGTTATAAAAACGCATGCGTTTTCTACAAAAACGCTTGCGTTTTTCAAAACGCACCAAAAAATAGTACATGCACTATTTTTTGGTGCAGATTTACCATCACACACCTTAAAAAACCCATGCTGACATGACAAAACGCATGAGCTTTGTTAAATCACTAAAAAAAACTCATGTCAACTGTGACCCAGCCTATGGGCAGAGAGCTGAACTGGTAATCAGTGACTTCCATCGAGCTTCTGGTCAAGTTTGGGGTCATGAACAGTGCGCCAAAAAGTTTGGCTGCACCGTTCGAACCTGAAATTCAAAAGGTTCACTCATCTCAAGTTATCAGAATCCTTCACCTTTGTGTCCATCAGATGACCAGCACCGATCATTAAAGGGTTGTCCAACACATAACAATTGATTACCTACCTATAGAATATTTAAGTGAATGAGAAACAAACTACTCAGAGGATGCCACTAAACAATGTACAGGGCTGCTGTGTTCTGCACTGTAAGCCATCTAAGCGCCTGACACTAGCACACCCAATGAGCAGCTGAAATCTGCTACATCAGTGGCCAAATCTAAGCAATGTACAGTCCAGAACACAGCAGCCCTGCACATTGCTTAGATTTGGCCACTGATGTAGCAGATTTCAGCTGCTCATTGGGTGTGCTAGTGTCAGGCGCTGACATTGCTGGATGCTGCTGTGTATGTTGTTTGCCCTTAAGAGCTGCATGAGGAGTAGTTGTGAAGGTCCTGACTTGCCTCCTGTGTTGTGCTCCAGAGCTGCATTCAGTATCATGTTTAGCTGTTGGTTGATGTGTGACTCACCTGGAATCTCATCCCCCTGGCTTTAAATAGCTTTCCCACTCCTCTGTCAGATGCTGCTGATAGCGATATTTGCTGGCTGGGAACCCGGTGTTGGTGTTAGCTAAGCAGCGAGTGTCTAGGCTAGTACCAGTATGGGAGACCGGCTGCTGTTGGTGATGAACTCACCCTATTGACAGCTACGCAGGTGGTGGCTGGGCTCGTGAGAGTGTTGGTGACTGGCTGGGAAACCTGGTTCTGTTGGGTGCGGGACACTGGTGTCTGTGCACCACGCTCACACATGGTAGTCGGTTGTTCCCTTGCTCAAGCGTGACAGCTAGGTATTCTCATACTTATAAATCATCCTACAGATGGATAGGTCATCATTAATTGTTAAGTCCTGGACAGTCTCTTTAAATTGCCCATACAGCTTTCTAACTCTTATGGCAATGTCTTATCTCCTCAAAAGCAAAAGGATCAGTCTTCCCAACATCATCTGTTGGAGGACAATTTAAAGACACCAATATACATAAAATAGTCAGCCAGACCCACAAAAGATGGTGACTGCTCTAATGTGCATTGTGGAATTACACCCTGCAAATAAACAATAAAGATTTTCTCTTAATTCCCTCAAGTTGTGATCTAAAAAATGTAATATGGAAATTTGTACTCAATATATTAGATTAATTTGCTTAAACACATTTACCGTATATACTCGTGTATAAGCCGACTTTTTCAGCCCAAAAATTGGGCTGAAAAGTCCCCCCTCGGCTTATACGCGAGTATATACATGTGTGTGACGGGGACGGGGGCTCTGACTGGGGGCAGGAGGAGGCAGGAGGGGGCTACAGTGACACCGTGCGGTCACGTGGGCCCGCCTCATTAATATGCACGCATCCCCCTGTCCATCCCCGGCAAGGGGATGCAGTGCATATTGCCCCACACAGCCCCTGGCGGCCCCCGGCAGTGGTATACAGCCCGCCCCGCCTAGTACCGGGCCCCCATGCTGCGGATACAGTAGTTCATACAATACCATCTCTCCCTGCAGCGCGCGGCTCCTCCAGTCCCAGCCGGCATCTTCCTGTAGTGTCAAGTGACTGGCGCGTCACATGACACTACAGCAACAAGCCGGGCGGGAGATGGAGGAGCCGCGCGCTGCAGGAGATGGTAATGTATGAACTACTGTATGCTGTGCCGCAGCATGGGGGCCCGGTACTAGGCGGGGGGCTGTATACCACTGCCGGGGGCGCTGTATAAACCCCCGGGGGCCTGCTGTATAAACCCCCGGGGGCCTGCTGTATAAACCCCCGGGGGCCTGCTGTATAAACCCCCGGGGGCCTGCTGTATAAACCCCCGGGGGCCTGCTGATACCCCCGGGGGCCTGCTGATACCCCTGGGGCCTGCTGAATACCCCTGGGGGCCTGCTGTATACCCCTGGGGGCCTGCTGATACCCCTGGGGGCCTGCTGTATACCCATGGGGGCCTGCTGTATACCCCTGGGGGCCTGTTGATACCCCTGGGGGCCTGCTGATACCCCTGGGGCCTGCTGATACCCCTGGGGCCTGCTGAATACCCCTGGGGGCCTGCTGTATACCCCTGGGGGCCTGCTGATACCCCTGGGGGCCTGCTGTATACCCATGGGGGCCTGCTGTATACCCCTGGGGGCCTGTTGATACCCCTGGGGGCCTGTTGATACCCCTGGGGCCTGCTGATACCCCTGGGGCCTGCTGATACCCATGGGGCCTGCTGTATACCCATGGGGGTCTGCTGTATACGCCTGGGGGCCTGCTTATACGCCTGGGGGCCTGCTTATACGCCTGGGGGCCTGCTGATACCCCCGGGGGCCTGCTGATACCCCCGGGGGCCTGCTGTATACCCCTGGGGGCCTGCTGATACCCCTGGGGGCCTGCTGATACCCCTGGGGGCCTGCTGTATACCACTGGGGGGGCCTGTATACCTTACTGCTGGGGGTTGTATACCTGTGCTGGAGTCCACCCTCGGCTTATACGCGAGTCAATAAGTTTTCCCAGTTTTTGGGGGCAAAAGTAGGGGGGTCGGCTTATACACGGGTCGGCTTATACACGAGTATATACGGTACACAGCTATTCCCATCTCCTACGCTTAAAGCATATTCAAAGATATAACATGAATGTTTAGTACATGTGGATCTCATCAGCGGTGCTAACAACTATCTCAAGAACAGGACCTACACTGCTTTCAGTCGGGAGGAGGTCACAATCCTTATATAAATGAATGAAAACTGCAATCAAGACAAAGGCTGGGGTCACAGTTGACATGAGTTTTTTTTTTAGTGATTTAACAAAACTCATGCGTTTTTTCATGTCAGCATGAGATTTTTAAGGCGTGTGATGGCTCCCTGCGTTTTTGGCTGCGTTTTGAAATCCGCACCAAAAAATAGTGCATGTACTATTTTTTGGTGCGTTTTGAAAAACGCATGCGTTTTTTAATATAGGGCCTTATAGGAAACGCATGTAAAAACCCATGTACAATTAGAACCATTCAAAAACGCATGCGTTTTCCATAGGAGCCCATGTTAAAAAAACGCATGCGTTTTCTAAAACGCTTGCGTTTTTTTAACATGGGCTCCTATGGAAAACGCATGCATTTTTGAATGGTGCTAATTGTACATGGGTTTTTGCATGCGTTTCCTATAAGGCCCTATATTAAAAAACGCATGCGTTTTTAAAAACGCATGCGTTTTTCAAAACGCACCAAAAACGCATGGTACAGTCACACATGCGTTTTTTAACATGGGGGCCTATGGGTGCATTTTACATGCATTTTTGAAAATGCAGGTCTCCAAAAACGCTTGTAAAAAATGCTACTGTGACCCTAGCCAAAGTACAGATATTTTTGAACCATTAAAAAGCAGTTAAAGTGATGACTGATAAATCTATGGTGACAAGTGATACCAAATGCAGGTCTATGATGGAGAAATGTAGTTCACCCCTTTTAGAAGCAAAATTAACAGATAATGGGCCGTGTTCCCCATCTCCAGTCCTCAAGGCCCACCAACAGATGATATTTAAGTATTTTAAACCCCATCTCTATACTTCTTACTTGGATTCTTATATACAGGAGACTGCTGCAAGCCGTTGTAATCTGATACACTGGTTGTTGGTGATTGTGACTCTTCACAACCCTCCCAGGTGAGTGTGACCATCTCTTTATCTTCTATATATTACCACAGATAAACCCTATTGTGCGTCTTCTGTTTATTTCAGTATTTGAATCTTGTTTTTTTTTTAGAAATAGCCCCCCTCTTGCCCAGAAATGGGGTTCTCCTCATGCTTTAACTTGTGGTATCAAAAGGTGACATGTGGCGCTAAGGTTTCTGAGTTTAGTCTCCATCGCGCTATCAGTTTGTGTTATAAGTACAGGTACATTAATTTAATTAGCACTATTATTTTTACTTTTTAGCGGAATGTGTTTTGACAGCACTGAACATAATAAGAAAACTCTTCACAGTTTACAAGTCTAATGCTGGTTTGCATATCTTGATTTGCATAGACTATAATTTGCTATTAAGTAGTCAAAAATAGCACGTTACTAATGTTTTATTCTCCAAGATTCTTGTCTCGTCAATAGATTGATGGAGTTATATTTGATTAATGAGGAAGATGCAGTCTGTAATCCTTTAAGTATCACTGTATGTTTTCTCCTGGGTACAGATGCATTTTAGTATTATATCAGGTGAGGGGACCCAGTAGGCATTATTTTATTAGATACCTTTTCTTGTGCCAACAAAAACACTATCAGAACTACATGCAACCAGAAGACTCGATGCTCATTTCTGTGGGTTAGTTTTCTACACTCATGTTAGAAGACTCATTAAAATAAGTATCTGCTCAAGTCATCACACTTATCACAGAAATAACCATTCTGTTCTTGATGTCTTTCTGGGATCTTACTGCAGAAGTTGAGAACAGAAAACATGTCTGATTACTGGCATAGAACATGCAAATAGAGTCCGTGGAGCCTCGGTTAGGAGTCTCAAACACAGGACTAGCCAGATATCCCTCCAGGGAAGGACCCAGCCAAGGGGTGGCTCCTTGCGGAGAACACCATAACCACCATGTTAAGTGGCCCTTTTAGTCAATATCCAGCTCTTTTACAAGCTTAGAGATATGACAAGGGATAACCAAGGCCAGGTATCCATCCACAGACAGCTGTTTCAGGGTGTTGCCCCTCATCAGTGTGGAGTAGGATTCTGGCTAGGTGGAAGCAAGGCCTAGTAGACCTACTAGGCCTTGCTTCCACCTAGCCAGAATCCTCCTATAGGGGGCAGGATGGATGCGGGGGGCAGGATGGAGCCCGGGGGGGGGGCAGGATGGAGCCGAAAGGGCAGGATGGAGCTGGGAGGGGTGGCAGGATGGAGCGGGGTGAAAAGGATGGAGCCGGGGGGCAGATGGAGCCGGGGGCAGGATGGAGCTGGGGGGGGCAGGATGGATGCGTGGGCAGGATGGATGCGTGGGCAGGATGGATGAGGGGATACAGGATGGATGAGGGGGCAGAATGGAGCCAGGGGGCAGAATGTGATGTGGTGGTGGGCAGGATGGGACCGGGGGGCAGGATGGAGTCGGGGGGGCAGGATGGAGCGTGGAGCGCTTAGATATACTGAGCAGGTGTGAGGGCACTGAAGAGTTTAACTGAGGAGACAGAGTAAGTGAACAGAGCAGGAGGAGTTATGATGCAGCAGCAGGAGATGTCGGCGAATGGAGGGCTGAAGTAAATTTTCAAAAAGGGCGGCATTTAAGATAGCGTCTGGGACTTCCCGGACGCCTTATTGGATCCAGTCCTCTGTGGCGGCGACATAACTTTATCCAAGATAGCGTCCGGGAAGTCTCGCAAGACTTTTCAGACGGCATCTGGGATCTTGCGAGAGTTCCCGGAAGCCATTTTGGAAGAAACATGTCACCGGGACGGAGGAGTGGAGCCAACATGGTGGGGTCGGCAACGGAGCAAAGATCATCAGCTGGAGGTGGCGGCGGGGAAGGCGATGGGCCGGTGGTAAGTATGGCAGGCAGAGTGCATGGGGGTATGAATGGGGGTAGGAGTGTGGAGGTGCTGAGCGAGGAGGGGGGCACAAGGAGAGAGGAAGGGGGGGGACACGTGTGTGTGGATGTGGCAACTGAGGGGGGGAGTGGCTGGGCCATATTGGAACACACAGGGCGTGTGTACAGGCAACTTCAGCAGGATGTGACGTACCATACCGTTACATCGTGACGGAAGTTGCCTTAGGCTTTTATTATAATAGATGATTTAGGAACTAAACCATCACATCAAAAAGTACAGTACTAATACCGAATGTCAATGGTACTATTTGACCGCATGTTTGCACAATTCTAAACTACGTATTCTAAATTAGTGGTTTTCCTTTGCTACGTAGGCAATATGTTAGTCCAGTCTAGATGACCTAAGTGGCAGCATGACGTGACCGCTAACAATCCTTTACCAATCAGCGGTCGTTTAATAGCTGGTTTACACTGGCAGGCCAAAATAGATGTGCACTGAGCAATCAGTAAGGCTAGGGTCAGACCTGCGTCTGCCCTGAGCATGGCCAATCCGTCAGAAACTTAGTTCCTGGCAGGAGCAGTGCATAGCATTATCGGCATGCATAGCAGAGCGCACAGGAAACGCAGTTTGCAGCGTTTTCCTGTGTCATCTTCAAAAGAGCATATCCGGGGATTGTCTGTGGAACCGGCAGCTGCGGTAAGCATGGATTTACCATAGCAATCCATAACGCTATGCGCTGAGCCTGAAAAGTTCTAGGTTTTGAATAGATTCATGAGGCTCAGGGCAGATCCAGGTCTGACCCTAGCCTAATAGATCGCTCAGTGTAGACACTCTGCCATAATTGTGAGCAGCACAAGTCCTGTTTACACTGACGAGTTAGGCACCGTCGAGTACATTGAACTTTTACCTGCACAAACGATCATTTCAACTGATGAACAAGCATTTTGTCTTGTAATTACTTGGCAAGATGATCGTGAAATGAGACTTTTTAAGAACTCTTGTTCATGGTTATCTTTCGGTGTAAATGCAGCTTAAGAAGTCAGGTTTGTAATGCATGCTTTACACCGTGTAATAGAATTAGCACCATAAGAAATGTATTCACAATAGACACCATAAAGAGGAGAATTGTGCTTTAAAGTTGTCAAGCAGGTCACAATAAAGAAAAACAATGCTACAGGCTGTAAGAAGAAAAAACAATAGATTAAGTGGTTTACAACCGCCAACGGCTATAGTCATTACTGAATACATATGTTTCCATGTGCCACTTGTTTCACACAGTTCCTGTTCTTTTGGCATATACCTCATAAGTTGATATATCTCTGTTTATTTTCCTAGGATTCTTAAAGAATCTGGATATACAGGAAAAGTTGTTATATATTTACCCACATTTCACAGTGGAAAACAAGGGATGGTTCTATGGATTTAATTACCTGACTGCCACATGAATGCCAAGATGGAAGCAATGTTTGCTTTTCAGTTAAAAACCAACATGAGTCTATGTTGTTAGTTTTCGCTGGATAACTTTACAGCTGAACGTCTATTTAGCAGATTCTTAGATTCCTACAAAAGATACGTTTAGAAATAATAGTTCCAGCATCTTTAAAATGTTTTCATAAGTTCTATTCTTTACTACCAGCAATACTCACATAATGTATATGCAGAATTGAAGATATTTCAGCAGTCTACAGACTGCTCCTTATGGCTATTAAGAAGATAACACTAGAGGGCTGTGATCATATTCCCTACACTCAGAACTTTCAAACAGAACCTGAAAACCCATCTCTTTTGAACAGCCTACAGCCAGCATTGACCCTACCGCCACCAAAGCTTTTGCTCCACCACCACCAGAGCTTTTGCTCCACCACCACTGGAGCTGGAGCTCCACCACTACAACCAAAGCTGTCACTCCACTACCATCACCGGAGCTGGCGCTCCACCACCACCACTGGAGCTGGTGCTCCACCACCACCAGAGATGACCCGACTTACTGTCTCCCTCACCATTACCCCATAGAATGTAAGCACACGAGAGCAAGGTCCTCTCCTCCTCTTTACCATTCTGTCACTGTTAGTTTGATCATTGTATTTTTCCCTTGTTTTGTATGTAACCCTTTCTCATGTACAGCACCATGGAATCAATGGCACACTATCAATAAATAATAATAATCATACTTGGTCATGAGGCCTCCACAGAATGGTCAGGAGAGCAAAGCAATAAAAAAGTCAAAAATGTAGGGGGCTATTTCACAGCTTTTCCCCACATCTGCATGCTTCAAGTTAATTCTATGCCTGTTCTGTTGTTAAAAAGCTACAATGGCATCAATTCACATAGGCCCTGAATCAAACATTTTATGTCAGAATTCTGGTGTAAAAAGCTTTAAGAAGTTAACATTTTTTAAAGCAGCGAGCATTTGTGCAAAAATTGCCCAACTTTTGGCATTTTCACTCCAGTTTTGCAGGTGTGACCGGAGAACGGCACTACAGCTCATTTAATTCAGGACAAGTGGTGGCATTCCTTACTCTAGTCCTTAGCTAGAGTAAGATTTGTGGCAAGGCACACGGAGGCACACATCACTCCTCAGACATGTCTGACTCATTAAGAAGTGTCCATGTCTTAAGATATGTGCCTTAACCAAGAACGACTCACTCCAGCATGCCCTCTCCTAAAGAAAACTTGTCGGTCTTGGTGAATCGGGGCTATAGGTCTTACATATGCATAATTCTAATTTCCATGAATCTACTTTTATTATATTGTAGAACATTCAAGTTCCTATAGCATCTAAATAATAAACTACCTGGATTTAACAATTGACTCTTAGGTAGAGCTAAAACAAGTGCTGTCCTTCAATTCTATGCACGTTCTTACTTGATAAAGTGCTCTATACTTTTGACTTGTTTTCTAAGTTACTTTCAACATTGTGCAGGTGATAGAGCATGACCTTGTCTGTATAGAAAGTAATTAAATATTTTATGGCTATGGAGCTTCTTACAGCTGTTCAATGTAGACATCACGTTCACGCAATTATCCCTCAAGATTTCAATATGATAATAAATTACTTCCAAATAAGTAATATAACATATCTATCTATCTATCTATCTATCTATCTATCTATCTATCTATCTATCTATCTATCTATCTATGCTATTGTGTACATAATAAATTCACACAATGATTTTTTTTATATGTATTGATTTTAGGAAGTGTTATTCTTTTAGCTAATATACATGCACAATATAGAAAATAGTATGACATTTGGTTATTGAAAATACTTGAGATTGATAGATACGATATATAGATAGATTCCACTAATTATTACACATTTACCAAATAAATAAATGACTGTATATTATAATGAAATTAAAATAAAACATAACATATGCCAACGGATGAGTGGATTACAGTAGACAATGCCACATTTTTTGGCCTTTCATTTTGTCCCCTGAAGGAATGAGTTAGCTAAGGGTTGTGTCTACACAGCCTGTAAAAAGGTAAACACAAGTACAGATCCCGCAGTAAAAAATAAGGTAAGCTCATGATAAAACATAATAAAAAAAAAAAGACATAACTCACCAGAATATTCCTAAGGAAATCCATCATGATTCCAGACAGGATTACCGAACCTAAAATTATCTTTAACCACCGGGGAATCCCGCCTCCGGGCCAGTAGACAGAGTCCCGACAAGCCCGGCACACACTTTTCTCCTGTACCTGCTCTCTGAGCTTCCCATGCAATGTTTGAAGAGTTAAAAGGGTGGGTCGACTGCCAAGGCTGATCACAAGAAACAGGTTGTGCAGGAAATAGATTTTAAGGCAGTACAAAAAAAAAAAAAACCTCACCTGGATTTGGTGAGCGGTCTGTGTAAATGTTCATAATCACAGAACACCTGAGAATAGTTCAGAGCCAAGTATACCGGTGGACAGCTCCTTTTACTGGCATAACTTGGCAGCCACAGTAGGAGACAGTAAATCTGACGGAAATACTGTCAATGTGTTCAACGGCACAAAAATCTTCTGTGTTGAGGTTTCAGATTATATCAGAAGCCACAATTAAAATACAAGGGTGAAGTCTGAAGTCAAATCTACATGTGGATTTTTTAGTGAACTTGAGCTAGGTTTACTAAAAAAATTCCAAAAACTAAAAATCTACTTTGTCTGAACATAGCCTAATAAATATAATTTGGAAGTCTTTATTAGGACCTAAGCTTTCAACCTTTCAGACATGCTCGGACTGGTGCACAGGTGGATAGGAGAATCCTCCGGTGGACCCCCTTGCTTTAGTTGATCACTAAGGGCTCGGACATACTCATCTGAGTTTGACAGACGAGACTTGGAACAGGCTGGAGCAGTGACCCTGAATGGCCTCTCTCTCCCTGGACGGGGAATGCGATGATGCACAGAAACACAAGCAGCTGTCATTCCAGTCCAGAGAGAGAGAGGCCGTTCAGGGTCACTGCGCCAGCCTGTTCCGAGTATTGTCCATCAAACTCGGATCAGTGTGTCTGAGCCTTTAAGCTAGGCTCAGACCTGCGTCTGCCCTCAGCCTGATGATTCGGTTAAAAACTTACTCTCAGGCAGGCTTAGCGCATAGCGTTACCAGCATATAAAGCTATGCGCCGCCTCCCTCTGCGTTGCTACGGATACCTGACTCATAGCGCCCCCACCGGCTTCACTCACAAGCACCAGATATGCGCTATTGCAGAGTGCACAAGAAACGCAGTTGCAGCGTTTTCCTGTGCGCTCTGCAAAATCGCTGATGCCGGATATTTTTCATTGACATAGTAAGGCTAGGGTCACACATAAGCCCTGGATCCGTTATTGGCATCAGTTTTTTAACTTTATTTTTGCAAGTCCAAAAACTGATGCTAAAAACAAGTGTGACTGCATTGTTAACAAAAGCTATTTGTTTTTTTTTACTGGACACAAAAAACACAACGTTTTTGGGTGCAGTAAAAAAAAGATCAGTTTTTTTAACATGAGGCCCTATGGGAAACGGATCCGTTAACAAATGGCACATATAGGCACCATCTGTTAACAGATCCGTTTTTGCTAGCATTTTTTTGGCAAAAAATGGCAAAAAATGGCAAAGTGCAAAAAATGCAGAGCTGCACAGAAGGTTCAAAAAACAGCCAAAAAAATGGATTTGTTATTGAAACCAGTAGAAAAAACTGATTGGCATGTGTCATCCTAGCCTATGTCAGTGAAAACATCTCAGCATGCTGCGATTTGCCATTCAGATGGGATACCACTCACCTATTCAAGTCTATGGGTGCATGTAAATCATTGAACAACACACAGATTAAATCAGAGTGCTGTCCGAGTTTGTGATCTCACAGAATGGAGAAGATGGAGAAATGTTGTTCTCCATCTTCCCCCAGTTTGCTCTTATTCTCACATCTGAGTGAATAAGGGTATGTGCCCACTGGGCGTTTTTGCCGCGGTTTTCCTGCGTTTTCCGCATGCAGAAAACCATTGGTTTTATGGTAATGTATGCTAATCTGTTCCTGCGGTTGGGCTTCCCAGCAAAACCAATGTGTTTTCAAAAACGCTGTGCACACATATTGGTTTTGCAAGTGTCAAGAACTGTCAAAGGCCAGGATCACATATGACGCGCACGTATCCCCGCCCCTTTCATGAAGCGGCCGCCCTGAAAAGACAGGGAGAAGGCCAGAGGAGGCGGCCATCATCATTCCATGGGCGGCGGCAGAAGAACAAAACCCGGCCCATAGAGGGAGCGTGCAAGAACTACAATAATGCCGTAACTATACAACTTTATTACTGTAATCTGTGGATGCCACATTTAGGGATAATGCTAACAGAGGGGTGCAGGCACCCCTCTGTACAGATACGGGGGGCGGGAGGTAGGGGAACTTGCACGGAGCTCCGAGGAGCCCGTGCCATAGTGGGGAATTGTAGTAGAAGCCCACCGGAGTGGGCGGCCGGTCTATAGGGGGGTCTAAGCCCCCCTATAGACCTGAAACATTCCTTTAGTTAGTTAATTTAACTATTTAATAGTCATAGGACAGTTTGCTGATCCCGGCAATAGCCGGGATCTGCAAACTATGCAGTTGCCGGATGGCTCAGGATTACACATCCTGAGCCATCCGGTTACTGCAGTGCGGTATTATGCACACATTTTTGTCAAAAAATGTGTGTGCCCGCCATTGCATTCACCGCATCCGGATACGGATGGGGTGAATGCAATTCTTGTTTTCAATGTGACCCCAGCCAAATACCTGTGTTTTTTTTTGGTGCAGATAGCAAAGAATGGACATGTCAATTCTTTTTTGCGTTTTTGGTGCAGTCAATGGGAAAAACGCTGGAAAAACGCAGCATCAAAAACGCAGTAGAAATGCAGTAAAAACGCGCAAAAAACGCAGACAAGATCTTAGCATTTCTCCTGTCAAGGACTCTAGGATCCTCAGGTTTTCCTGCGTTTATGACTGCACAAAAAACGTCCTGTGGGCACATACCCTAAGATCACAGTAAGGCCGGGTTCACACCATGGCCAGATCCGATCCGGAGCTGTCAGGGGTGAACCTGACAGCCCCGGACCGGATTTGGACACAGAACCAGAGGGCCAAATATGCCCTCCAGTCCGGTATGCAGCCAGATGGCTCATTTACAGCCGCAGCTGCTGATAATTCAGGACCGTGGCTTGCAGGGAGCGAGCCGTGGTCTTGAACTGTCAGCAGGGGACAGCTCTGTGGTGCTGAGGATCCAGGAGCATCTGGGAGGATTAGCTTTTTTGCTCCGGACACAAAAAAGCTGCATGCAGCATTTTTGTGTCCAGAAGAAAAATCCGAATCCTCCTGGATTCTCTCGGACAGATGGAGCCGGATGGCAGATAGCTGTCATCCGGCTCCATCCGGCCCCATAGCATACTATGGGGCGGAAATCCGGTCCGGGGCTGTCCGGTTCACAATGGACAGCCCCGGATCGGATTGTGCCGTGGTGTGAACCTGACCTAACCTGACACTTGGATCACTCTCTGGTCAGAGTTTGATTTCAGTTTCATTTAAATAATTGATCTGATTCTCTTGGAAGATACAAACTATGGTTGTGTGACCGCAGACAAAATCTCATGTCCATGTGGAAAGTATGTATGTGCAAGGCCGGGTTCACATCTAAGGGGTGTTGAATTTGGCTTGCATTGCGTTAGCGCATGCAAAAGCATGCAAACGCAATTCAACTGCAATTGAAACGCATTTGCAAATGCACCCATTATATCCTATGGGCGAACGCAACCCGAAATGCAAGCGCAAAGTGGGGTTGCTTGGATTAACGTATGCGTTCAAATGTAACCCCACTTTGCACTTGAATTTGGGGTTGCATGTGCATTCGTTCACCCATAGGATATCATGGGCCATGTTCACCCACATGCGTTTTTTTGCCCATCCCTGCGTTTTTGGGCTGTTAAAAAAAACGCAGGTGCGTTAACGCAGGGTACATTTGAGTGTACAAGCGTTTTTGAGCCAAACTTGCGTTTTTTCCCCCCAGCCCAAAAAACGCTGCATACAGAGTTTTCGGGTGCTGTAAAAAACGCATGGGCGGTTTCCCAAAAACGCATGCCTTTTTTAACAAGCTTTTTTAACGCAGGGCACATTTTTCAATTGCACCCCCCCCCCCTCCCCTATATAATCAAGAAAATACAAAAAAAATTTTTATGATAGCACCCCCCCTTGCAAAACACTATTTTTTATGCCATGCATTTTTGTTATTTGGGTGTTTGGTGAAAAAATGACTATTTGCAAAAACGTTTTCAAAGCTTTCACACACACAAGGCACATTTTTTGGCACTCTTAAAAAAACGCAAGTGGTTTTAGGAGTGCTAAAAAAAACGCAAATTGTGTGTGAACAATGCCATGGGTGTGTTTGCAAATGATTTTCAATTGTAGTTGAATTGCGTTTGAATGCTTTTGCATTGTGTTTGCATGCGCTAATGTTGTGCAAACACAATGCACGTAAATGCAGCAACGCACAGATGTGAAAAGGGCCCTAGTCTATCCAGTTTACAGATCAGACACATAAATAACAAGCAGCTCCTGCAGATGAGCGCACACTGAGCAAGATGTCTGCGATTTGCTGACATGACTGGTCTGATAAGTTCAGTCCTTGTCTGAACTTAGCATTGAGGTGGCCATCCTCCTGACTCCTCAGACACATAAATGTTCGGTTTCCAAAGGTGACTGTATTTTTGATAGGGCGAGAAATTGAACTCACAGCTAGAGGTTTCTAGTGGACATTTATCTTCGGCTAGGGTCACATTTAAAACATGAATTGCATTCACCGCATCCAGATCCGGATGCGGTGAACGCAATGCCGGGCACACACATTTTTTTACAAAAATGTGTGCAGAATACCGCACTGCAGTAACCGGTGTGACACGGTTAGCCACGCCCCTTTCTTGACGCGGCCGCCCTCACAACACTGGATGAAGCCCAGAGGGGGCGGCCATAATGAATGAGCGGGCGGAGGCTGCTGCACACAGCCCCGCCCATGGAATTCCCTGGACTCTGCCTACGAGAGCACGTAATTATGAACTTACATGTAGACTTTAATAATACTTCGTTTTTGCCACATAATACAAGAATAACTGTGCAAGAGGGATGTATGCACCCCTCTATAGTGATACGGGGGGGGGGGACTTTGGTTGACATGCACGGAGCTCGGAGGAGCCCGTGCCATGGGGGTAATTGTAGTAGAAGCCCACCGGAGTGGGCGGCCGGTCTGTAGGGGGTCTAAGCCCCCCCTAGAGACCTCAAACAGTCCTTTAGTTAGTAAATTTAACTCTTTAATAGTCATAGGACAGTTTGCTTATCCCGGCAATAGCCGGGATGCGCAAACTATGCAGTTGCCGGATGGCTCAGGATTACACATCCTGAGCCATCCGGTTACTGCAGTGCGGTACAGAGAACCGCTGCGAAAACTGCTGCCTGCATGATTTTTAATGCAGGCTGCAGTGCCGGACACGGACACCGGATGGCTTGTGAAGCCATCCGGTGTTTAGCATAGGCTCCTATGAGGAGCGTTTCCTGGTCCGGTTTTGAGCTTTTTGAAAGCTCAAAACCGGATCAGGATTCTTAAAAAAAAACGGAGATGTGACCCTGGCCTTCCACTGAATTCAAACATGACCAATTCTTCCATCCCTCAATCTACTAGCATATCCCAATACATTACAATAGCATCAAAAAGCATTACTTAATAAATCAATATTATATTCTCCCTTTGATGTCTCGTGGAATACGGCAGCTTTTAACCCTTCATTCTCCCTACTTTAATTTTCTGAGCTAATGACCTTTGGGTTTTCATTGTCTGTTAGCCATAGTCATCAACATTAATATAAATAAACACTTGAAATAGATCACTCTGTAATGACTCTATATAATATAGGGGTTTCACTTTTTGTATTGAATTAACTAATAATTATAATTAGAGCACAGCCACGATTTAGGGCCACTTTACACACCAACTTATCTGTCCAACTTCTGAACAACTTACTGGTTGCAGTGAAATCATGGACACGTTGCTCCATTTTGTGGCTGTGTACAAATGGAACAATGTGTCCATGATTTCACTGCAACCAGTAAGTTGTTCAGAAGTTGGACAGATAAGTTGGTGTGTGTAAAGTGGCCATTACATTCGGTGCAGGACGGCTTCTCCCTGCATTCACCTGCTGAAGATCGTTTCCGACTCTGCAGCAATAAATGATCATGCTGCAAAGAAATGGATGCGCTGCAACCCGCACCTGAAATAACGCTGCGGAGGGGAGAAGCACAGTGAGCATGGGATTTCTAGAAAACCCATCCACTGTGCTGGTACTGAATAGTGCAGTGTTTTGGAAGCAGCTGTAATGCTACGTTCACACGGTGCGCTATTGGTCCGCTTTGTACGGATACGCTATTTGCAGTGGAATGCAGTGAAACACATTGACGTTATATGTCGCTGCCAAGTCAATTCATTTCATTATTTGGCATTCACACGCTGCACTTTTTACCAACCTGCTTTTGGGCTGAAAAACAGATCTATAAAAAGAAGTCACATGTCAATTTTGTGGCGTTATTTTGCTGTGCTTTTCACTCCCCTCCCCGCGCTCCCCCGGTGATCTCTCTTCATACCGAGGCCATGACAGGCTGCAGGGTCCTGGAGGCAGCGCTCGCTGCGGCCTCCGGGAAAGACAGGAAACCTATGGAGATCACCGGGGGTGCGCGGCGAGGTGAGTGAGCGCAGGTGAAAAGCGCAGCAACGTTCACTAAGGCTGCCTTCAGATTTGCAGATGCCTCCGCAGCGTTTTGCGGAGGCATCTGCAATCATCTGCATGCAGACGGCAGCCCCTTTGTTTATAATGGAGCGCACGGCGGTCTGCAGATGCTTGCAAACCACCGTGCGCACCCATTCACTCCTATATGTGATCTGTGCGCAGGCGGATACCTGCGTACAGATCACACACTGTCGTCCGCACCAGGGACGCGACATGTTGCGTCCCTGGTGCGGGCGGGAGTGTGTGATTTGTACGCAGGCATCCGCCTGTGCACAGATCACATATAGGAGTGAATGGGTGCCCACGGCGGTCTGCAAGCATCTGCAGACCGCTGTGCGCTCCATTATAAACATAGGGGCTGCCGTCTGCATGCAGATGCTTGCAGATGCCTCCGCAAAACGCTGTGTGTGAATGTAGCCTAAGACACTGCTATTCTTGATTGTGCGCACCCAGTGTAAGGCTGGAATGTTGCAATTTATTACACAAAATATCAGAGATGAAGTGGACAAATGTGTATCATGTAAATATGTCACCATCATAGTGACAATAGATATTCCCACAGCCTCACTTCATGCTTTTATCTTCATGTGTAAAGTGGCTCTCATATATTCCTGATCATACAATGTTGAAGCTGTGATTCAATAATGTTGTAAATATTTATGGTAATAAAACTTCGGTATTTTACAGATGGAATAATTGGCTTTTATTTGTAGCATTTTCTTTCAATACAAAATCACCACATTCTTTATTTTTTAAGCCTTTCATTGTTTTTAAAGACATTTTCTGGACTTTTCTCCTTATTGATGAAGTTCTTTACATCCTGAATAACCCTCTTTTTGCTCGTGCTGCACCAAGCTTCAGGATTAACTGTAACCACCCTCCTTAAAGGAATCCCTCTAAAGACACCCCGGAGCCCTAGGCAAAAGGGGTACATGATGGTGGCGAGGGGTGGACCCAGAACTCCTGTAGCCTGGTTGTATGGCAGGGTCTGTGTAGATGTTATCAAGAGATCTTGCTTTAAGAGGAAGGGGTAATGTATGAGAGTGAGGTATGGGTGTGCCTGGTGACTCATTGGTGGGGGGTGGGGCCACTACTTTGAGAAGGACGGCATTCTTTCAAGAGACTTCTTTGAAGAAACATTAAGGGTATGTGCACATCAGTCGTTTTGTGGGCTGCTTTTGGAAGTTTTCCGTCGGCGTTTTCCGCTCCGTTTTATGTTAATTTATGTTAATCCAACCCTGCGTTTGGATTAACATGCTAGTCAATGGATTTTAGAAAACTCTGTCTTCACTAGAACGGTTTTCTTCTGGTCGTTTTCAGTCAAAACTGAGTTTTCTCAGTCAAAACTGAGTTTTTCCACCGGTTTTCCAAAAATAGAGCAAGTGACTTCTTTCCTCCGTTTTTCCAGCGGTTTCAGCTGATCAAGTGCACAAAAAACTCAGTTTTCAAAACTGCTGAGAAAACCGCCGAGAAAAACGCTGTAAAACTGGGCGGAAAACGAGCAAAAAACGAGGGACACTGCTGAGCACAGAAAACTCAGTTTCTGCTAAAAAAACCCAGGTTTTTGGACGGACTGCAGAGATGCACAAACGTCAGATGTGCACATACCCTAAGGATCCCCTCTGCAGACTCAGGGAAGTATTATCCTGGGGTTATTACTTCACATTATAGATTATCTGACCTCATTCACCACAGACATCATATACCAGTGTAATATCAGCTCCTCCACCACATATAGAGTCAGTATTACCTCAGGAATCCATGCAGCCACATTCTCCTCACACTGGAGCTGCTGTCCTGTTCCTCACAGCAGGCAGAGCTGAGATATCACATGTCTGGGGGATTCTACACATTCTTCATGACTTCAGGAGCTGATTTAGATTAAGGATGTCTGTGTACAGGTCCCTGCATCACTGTGTTATAGTGGGGGGACAGAGCATGGCTTCTTATGCCTGGCATGGGCTGTAGGTGAGCTTGGTATAAGGACAGAATATGGCTTACGATGCCTGGCATAGGCTCTATATGAGCTGGGTATAAGGACAGAGCAGGGATTCCTGCATGTTAAGAGTCTGCAGATGTCGGGGAAGGCGGCTGGAGGATGTCTGACTGGATTCTGCACTCAGATCAGTGTATTATTATGCTGAGACTCTGGTGTGTTTGTGTGTTCCCCTCCCCCCTCCTCCCTGTGAGGAGTCTGGAGCCTCTGGCTGTGGACTGTACCAAGGTGTAGGGGGATCATGAAGGTTCAGGTTCCCACTCCTCACTGTGTGTGTGATCTGTGTGTAGAATTGCAGGTGCCATATACTTATGTATATAGATCAGGGTGACACATATTTTTCTTGCACACAGCTGCTGTTATCCCTCCTCGGTATATACCTGTGATCTGGAGGTGACCCCTATCTCTGCTATGGATGGATCCTGCTGTGGAAGAAAAGCTGTCTATGCAAGTGATTTCTCATGGACACAGATCCTGGCTCTCATCAGTATACAGTATATGTGTGACTTATAATAGATCTCCACTTCAGCTTTACACAGATCAGGCTGTGTACGGAGATCTGTCATCATCAGTATACAGTATATGTGTGACTTATAATGGATCTCCACTTCAGCTATATACGGAGATGTCATCATGGACTATTTGGAGATGACTATATGCTTTTTTCATACATTAAACAATGACATGTGGTCCCAGCTCAGCACAGGCAGGTCTGTGAGTGGACACTGTCCAGTGTGATGCTGTAGCAGATCGGGGGTCCTTAGAGTTGGTGACATTGGTGGGGGGAGTCCGGTGCACGGTCCCCCCTCCCTGAGGGAATATACAGGTGATCTGGCATTTTGGCTCTGGACAGGGGTGGTCCCTGGGAGCCGTGGTGGTTACTTGCCACAGGCAGTGGCTTGGTGCCCTTGAAGCTGGGTAGCACGGCTGGGGGGCAACATATGTTATTTTACATAGGAATTTTTACTTGCCTGATCTTTTTTCCTTCAAGAACCCCTCTCCCCATTCCAGTTATTATAGATTCCTGGGGTACAGAGGGGGGTAACTTGGAGTTGGTGAAAGTGGTGTGGGGGTAGTCCGGTGCACGGTCCCCCTCACTGATGGGATATACAGGTGATCTGGCATTTTGGCTCTGGACAGGGGTGGTCCCTGGGAGCTGTGGTGAGAATTTGCCACTGGCAGTGGCTTGGTGCCCTTGAAGCTGGGTGATACGGCTGGGGGGCAACATACGTTATTTTAAGTTGGACTTTTTACTTGCAAGATCTTTTTATTGCAAGAACCCTTCTCTCCATTTCAGTTATTATAGACTCCTGGGGTACAGAGGGGGATCCTTGAAGTTGGTGCCATGGGTGTGGGGAGGGGAGAGTCCGGTGCACTGTCCCCCTCCTGATGGAATATACAGGTAATCTGGCATTTTGGCTCTGGACAGGGGTGGTCCCTGGGAGCTGTGGGGATTATTTGCCACTGGTAGTGGCTTGGTGCCCTTGAAGCTGGGTAGTACGGCTGGAGGCAAGGTATGTTATGTTAGGAAGGAATTTTTTACATGCCAAATTTTTAGCTTCAAGGATCTCCCTCCACATTTCAGTTTAGATTATGGTAGTATGGGTTTTTTTCATGCTACGTATGTGACTAAACAGCCGCTGTTCCGGAATTATCAGCTCTGCAGAAGAAATCACAGGCCCAGTTCACCCCTGACTCTCAGGGTTGGATGTAAATGGAGTGACGGCCTGGGGTACAGACTCCACAGTCTTTTGCATGTTCACCTATGGCGGCAGGCTGCTAACATTACAGCTACATGTTCTCATTCTTACCATTTATGTGCAGCGGTGCCTAGAAAATAAGTCCTGTCTGTATCCAGAGGAGCAGGCAGCCTCTCATTTATGGTTACACCACACAGGACAGCATCACCCATCGCTGGCTGCACCCAACTGACCAAAGTTTCTACCATTAACGGTTGTCCGTTATGATTTGACACTCTTAACTCATAAGTAGGTACACAGAGTCTTTACCCTCAATTATCCCAGGGATCAGATCAGACAATTTATGATCTGTTTCTTTTAAACAAGGATTTAAAAAAAAAAAAAAAAAAAAAGAATGTAATTTTCATTTCAACGGGTCCTTGAAGTTACTTATTATTGGGTAAATAGGAGTAACTATCTCGGGCGTATTACCCTGGTATGGGAAAGGGAACATGTGACGCCCAGGTTTTTGGAGTGTTACCGTCACAGGTATTGACTCCTGGTTTAGAGGTGGGTCCATCACGGGACTACTCCCGGGTATGACGGAATAACTATCTGATATGGTCTCCTAGGGTGAAGGAGTGATCATCAGGATGTTAAACCCCCCCCCCCCCCCCACCTCTGATATAAAAAAAAATATATATATATATATATATATTATATATATATATATATATATATATATATAAAGTGTGTATCCATACATATATCTTATATGACTACTTTTTCATTATACCCCCACCCCACTTTTATGGTATGGGCCCTGGGGACATGGTAATTCAGTTTGCATACCTACAAGAATAATTTGGCTCCACCAGGCTGCACTCAGCAACTGGGGAGGAAAACCATCAAGCTGGACTCAGTAGCTGGGGGGGAGAAAAAGAGGTAGTTGTGTTGTTCAACATAATATCTGTAGCTTCAGGGACCCTCTGTCTATTGCTTTCATGAGTCTTGAGAATCATGAGGTTTGGATTCTGATTATCATTGTAATCAACTTCTATTTCGTAAAAGGGGAGACCTGGAAGTTGATATTAAAATTAAAAAAATAAATAAATAAATATTGTGGTATTGGGGAATTCATAAGAAGGTATCCCACCTGGATATATTTTGAGATGATTGTTATGGCACTAGGCTTTTTGGTGGAACTTGGGGTAGTGTCCAATGGTATGGCTCTGGACAGAGGTATACCCTGGGAGCCATGGTGGTTATTTTGCCACTGGAAGTGGCTTGGTGCCCGTGAGCTGTGTAGTATGGCCGGGGGCAATATGTGTCATGTTAAACAGGAATTTTAGGTGTGACAATTTTAGCTACAAATGACTTCCGCTCAAAACAAAAAAAACAACAAAAAAAAAAAAACGGGTTCAGCATCTGGGATGGACTGGTCATGTTGCGGTCAGGTTTGGACATTTGGTGGATTTGACTCTCATTTTGGCTCATGATTTGGGAGTGCCTGGCAGGTTTAGGACTCTTCATGGGGAGGGTCTCTAGGAGTCCGTGATGGTGGTCGTTTTTCTGGCAATACATGTGCCCCATAGCTGGTAGCTGTGGCTAATAAAGGATGGTTATTCACTTGGTGACGTTTTTCGCCAGGTTTTTTGTAGCTCCTGGGACCCTCCTCACCTTTTTCCAGGTAAAAAGTATTGTTTGCATGTTGTACGGGCGCTTGATATAAGCGGATACCGGGACAGTAATTAAAGGAGTTAGCACAACATATGCCTATTCCAGGTGCCAGGGGAAAAAAGGGAGGGGTGAAATATTTATCAAGTGACAATACAATTAAAATAAATAAAGGGGTGTGGGAGGCTTATTAATACTTTCATAGAGTTTTTTCCTATAGATTAATCACATTATATCCAGATGTTACGGTGCGTTTTGGGTCCGCTTTGTAGGGATAGCTATTTCAGGGAATCAGTGAAACACATTACGTATATTCGCTGCCAATCAATTATTTCATTATTTGGCATTCCACGCTCCTTTTTACCAACCTGTTTTGGGCTGAAAAAGATTATAAAAAGAAGTAACTGTATTTTGTGGCGTTATTTTTGCTGTGCTTTCACCCCCCTCCCCCCCCCCCCCCGGTGACTCTCTTCATACCGAGGCATGACAGGCTCAGGTCCGGGAGGCAGCGCTCGCTGCGGCCTCCGGAAAGACAGGAAACCTAGGGAGATCACCGGGGTGCGCGGCGAGGTGAGTGAGCGCAGGTGAAAAGCCAGCAACGTTCACTAAGGCTGCCTTCAGATTTGCAGATGCCCCCGCAGCGTTTTGCGGAGGCATCTGCAATCATCTGCATGCAGACGGCAGCCCCTTTGTTTAAAAATGGAGCGCACGGCGGTCTGCAGATGCTTGCAAACCACCGTGCGCCCCCTTTTTCACTCCTATATGTGATGGTGCGCAGGCGGATACCTGCGTACAGATCACACACTGTCGTCCGCACCAGGGACGCGACATGTTGCGTCCCTGGTGCGGGCGGGAGTGTGTGATTTGTACGCAGGCATCCGCCTGTGCACAGATCACATATAGGAGTGAATGGGTGCCCACGGCGGTCTGCAAGCATCTGCAGACCGCTGTGCGCTCCATTATAAACATAGGGGCTGCCGTCTGCATGCAGATGCTTGCAGATGCCTCCGCCAAACGCTGTGTGTGTGAATGTAGCCTAAGACACTGCTATTCTTGATTGTGCGCCACCCAGTGTAAGGCTGGAATGTTGCAATTTATTACACAAAATATCAGAGATGAAGTGGACAAATGTGTATCATGTAAATATGTCACCATCATAGTGACAATAGATATTCCCCACAGCCTCACTTCATGCTTTTATCTTCATGTGTAAAGTGGCTCTCATATAATTCCTGATCATACAATGTTGAAGCTGTGTTCAATAATGTTGTAAATTATTTATGGTAAATAAAACTTCGGTATTTTTACAGATGGAATAATTTGGCTTTTATATTTGTAGCATTTTCTTTCAATACAAAATCAACCACACTTCTTTATTTTTTTAAGCCTTTCATTGTTTTTAAAGACATTTTCTGGACTTTTCTCCTTATTGATGAAGTTCTTTTACATCCTGAATAAACCCTCTTTTTGCTCGTGCTGCACCAAGCTTCAGGATTAACTGTAACCACCCTCCTTAAAGGAATCCCTCTAAAGAACCACCCCGGAGCCCTAGGCAAAAGGGGTACATGATGGTGGCGAGGGGTGGACCCAGAACTCCTGTAGCCTGGTTGTATGGCAGGGTCTGTGTAGATGTTATCAAGAGATCTTGCTTTAAGAGAAAGGGTAATGTATGAGAGTGAGGTATGGGTGTGCCTGGTGACTCATATGGTGGGGGGGGGCCACTACTTGAGAAGGACGGCATTCTTTCAAAGAGACTTCTTTGAAGAACATTAAGGTATGTGCACATCAGTCGTTTTGTGGGCTGCTTTTGGAAGTTTTCGCCGTTTTCCGCATCACGTTTTATGTTATTTATGTTAATCCAACCTGCGTTTTGTTAACATGAGTCAATGGATTTTAGAACTCTGTCTTCACTAAACGTTTTCTTCCTAGGTGCGTTTCAGCTCAAAACGAGTTTTCTCAGTCAAAATGAGTTTTATCCACCGGTTTTCCAAAAATAGAGCAAGTGACTTCTTTTCCTCGTTTTTCCAGCGGTTTCACTGATCAATGTGCACAAAAAACTCATGTTCTTCAAAACTGCCTGAGAAAACCGCCAGAAAAACCTGTAAACTGGGCGGAAACGACAAAAAACGAGGGACATTCTGCAGCACGAAAAACTCAGTTTCTGCTAAAAACCCAGGTTTTGGACGACAGAGATGCACAAAGTTGATTGACTTACCCTAAGATCCTTCAAGACTCAGGAAGATATTATCCTGGGGTTATTACTTTCACATTATAGATTATCTGACCTCTCATTCACCACAGACATCATATACCAGTGTAATATCAGCTCCTCCACCACATATAGAGTCAGTATTACCTCAGGAATCCATGCAGCCACATTCTCCTCACACTGGAGCTGCTGTCCTGTTCCTCAACAGCAGGCAGAGCTGAGATATCACATGTCTGGGGAGATCTACACATTCTTCATGACTTCAGGAGCTGATTTAGATTAAGGATGTCTGTGTACAGGTCCCTGCCATCAACTGTGTTATAGTGGGGGGACAGAGCATGGCTTCTTATGCCTGGCATGGGCTGTAGGTGAGCTTGGTATAAGGACAGAATATGGCTTACGATGCCTGGCATAGGCTCTATATGAGCTGGGTATAAGGACAGAGCAGGATTCCTGCATGTTAAGAGTCTGCAGATGTCGGGAAGGCGGCTGGAGGATGTCTGACTGGATTCTGCACTCAGATCAGTGTATTATTATGCTGAGACTCTGGTGTGTTTGTGTGTTCCCCTCCCCCCTCCTCTCCTGTGAGGAGTCTGGAGCCTCTGGCTGTGGACTGTACCAAGGTGTAGGGGGATCATGAAGGTTCAGGTTCCCACTCCTCACTGTGTGTGTGATCTGTGTGTAGAATTGCAGGTGCCATATACTTATGTATATAGATCAGGGTGACACATATTTTTCTTGCACACAGCTGCTGTTATCCCTCCTCGGTATATACCTGTGATCTGGAGGTGACCCCTATCTCTGCTATGGATGGATCCTGCTGTGGAAGAAAAGCTGTCTATGCAAGTGATTTCTCATGGACACAGATCCTGGCTCTCATCAGTATACAGTATATGTGTGACTTATAATAGATCTCCACTTCAGCTTTACACAGATCAGGCTGTGTACGGAGATCTGTCATCATCAGTATACAGTATATGTGTGACTTATAATGGATCTCCACTTCAGCTATATACGGAGATGTCATCATGGACTATTTGGAGATGACTATATGCTTTTTTCATACATTAAACAATGACATGTGGTCCCAGCTCAGCACAGGCAGGTCTGTGAGTGGACACTGTCCAGTGTGATGCTGTAGCAGATCGGGGGTCCTTAGAGTTGGTGACATTGGTGGGGGGAGTCCGGTGCACGGTCCCCCCTCCCTGAGGGAATATACAGGTGATCTGGCATTTTGGCTCTGGACAGGGGTGGTCCCTGGGAGCCGTGGTGGTTACTTGCCACAGGCAGTGGCTTGGTGCCCTTGAAGCTGGGTAGCACGGCTGGGGGGCAACATATGTTATTTTACATAGGAATTTTTACTTGCCTGATCTTTTTTCCTTCAAGAACCCCTCTCCCCATTCCAGTTATTATAGATTCCTGGGGTACAGAGGGGGGTAACTTGGAGTTGGTGAAAGTGGTGTGGGGGTAGTCCGGTGCACGGTCCCCCTCACTGATGGGATATACAGGTGATCTGGCATTTTGGCTCTGGACAGGGGTGGTCCCTGGGAGCTGTGGTGAGAATTTGCCACTGGCAGTGGCTTGGTGCCCTTGAAGCTGGGTGATACGGCTGGGGGCAACATACGTTATTTTAAGTTGGACTTTTTACTTGCAAGATCTTTTTATTGCAAGAACCCTTCTCTCCATTTCAGTTATTATAGACTCCTGGGGTACAGAGGGGGATCCTTGAAGTTGGTGCCATGGGTGTGGGGAGGGGAGAGTCCGTGCACTGTCCCCCTCCCTGATGGAATATACAGGTAATCTGGCATTTTGGCTCTGGACAGGGGTGGTCCCTGGGAGCTGTGGGGATTATTTGCCACTGGTAGTGGCTTGGTGCCCTTGAAGCTGGGTAGTACGGCTGGAGGCAAGGTATGTTATGTTAGGAAGGAATTTTTTACATGCCAAATTTTTAGCTTCAAGGATCTCCCTCCACATTTCAGTTTAGATTATGGTAGTATGGGTTTTTTTCATGCTACGTATGTGACTAAACAGCCGCTGTTCCGGAATTATCAGCTCTGCAGAAGAAATCACAGGCCCAGTTCACCCTGACTCTCAGGGTTGGATGTAAATGGAGTGACGGCCTGGGGTACAGACTCCACAGTCTTTTGCATGTTCACCTATGGCGGCAGGCTGCTAACATTACAGCTACATGTTCTCATTCTTACCATTTATGTGCAGCGGTGCCTAGAAAATAAGTCCTGTCTGTATCCAGAGGAGCAGGCAGCCTCTCATTTATGGTTACACCACACAGGACAGCATCACCCATCGCTGGCTGCACCCAACTGACCAAAGTTTCTACCATTAACGGTTGTCCGTTATGATTTGACACTCTTAACTCATAAGTAGGTACACAGAGTCTTTACCCTCAATTATCCCAGGGATCAGATCAGACAATTTATGATCTGTTTCTTTTAAACAAGGATTTAAAAAAAAAAAAAAAAAAAAAAGAATGTAATTTTCATTTCAACGGGTCCTTGAAGTTACTTATTATTGGGTAAATAGGAGTAACTATCTCGGGCGTATTACCCTGGTATGGGAAAGGGAACATGTGACGCCCAGGTTTTTGGAGTGTTACCGTCACAGGTATTGACTCCTGGTTTAGAGGTGGGTCCATCACGGGACTACTCCCGGGTATGACGGAATAACTATCTGATATGGTCTCCTAGGGTGAAGGAGTGATCATCAGGATGTTAAACCCCCCCCCCCCCCCCACCTCTGATATAAAAAAAAATATATATATATATATATATATATATATATATATATATAATATATATATATATATAAAGTGTGTATCCATACATATATCTTATATGACTACTTTTTCATTATACCCCCACCCCACTTTTATGGTATGGGCCCTGGGGACATGGTAATTCAGTTTGCATACCTACAAGAATAATTTGGCTCCACCAGGCTGCACTCAGCAACTGGGAGGAAAACCATCAAGCTGGACTCAGTAGCTGGGGGGGAGAAAAAGAGGTAGTTGTGTTGTTCAACATAATATCTGTAGCTTCAGGGACCCTCTGTCTATTGCTTTCATGAGTCTTGAGAATCATGAGGTTTGGATTCTGATTATCATTGTAATCAACTTCTATTTCGTAAAAGGGGAGACCTGGAAGTTGATATTAAAATTAAAAAAATAAATAAATAAATATTGTGGTATTGGGGAATTCATAAGAAGGTATCCCACCTGGATATATTTTGAGATGATTGTTATGGCACTAGGCTTTTTGGTGGAACTTGGGGTAGTGTCCAATGGTATGGCTCTGGACAGAGGTATACCCTGGGAGCCATGGTGGTTATTTTGCCACTGGAAGTGGCTTGGTGCCCGTGAGCTGTGTAGTATGGCCGGGGGCAATATGTGTCATGTTAAACAGGAATTTTAGGTGTGACAATTTTAGCTACAAATGACTTCCGCTCAAAACAAAAAAAACAACAAAAAAAAAAAAACGGGTTCAGCATCTGGGATGGACTGGTCATGTTGCGGTCAGGTTTGGACATTTGGTGGATTTGACTCTCATTTTGGCTCATGATTTGGGAGTGCCTGGCAGGTTTAGGACTCTTCATGGGGAGGGTCTCTAGGAGTCCGTGATGGTGGTCGTTTTTCTGGCAATACATGTGCCCCATAGCTGGTAGCTGTGGCTAATAAAGGATGGTTATTCACTTGGTGACGTTTTTCGCCAGGTTTTTTGTAGCTCCTGGGACCCTCCTCACCTTTTTCCAGGTAAAAAGTATTGTTTGCATGTTGTACGGGCGCTTGATATAAGCGGATACCGGGACAGTAATTAAAGGAGTTAGCACAACATATGCCTATTCCAGGTGCCAGGGGAAAAAAGGGAGGGGTGAAATATTTATCAAGTGACAATACAATTAAAATAAATAAAGGGGTGTGGGAGGCTTATTAATACTTTCATAGAGTTTTTTCCTATAGATTAATCACATTATATCCAGATGTTAGGAATGTTATTACTTATTATTAGGGATGTTCTATGTACATAGAAGTTTATAAGTTTGCACACTTACTCTTTCTTAGATCATTCCTATATCATTCTATTTTATGGGCTATTCTTGTCATATATTTGTCATTTGCTTTTAATTGTAAGTGTTTTTTATGACATCGCTGAAGTGTTTTTATGTATGATTACAGGTAAGCCCACAGGTATATGAGTGTGTATGTTTAGGTGTGTATATATATATGGGTATATATGTGTGTGCATATGTACATGCTTATATGGACTTGCTTGTGTATGTGTCGTATGTGTATAAAAATGTATGTAGGTTTGTGGGTGTGCACGGATATAACTTAATGTCTTGTGCTTGGGGATTTGGTGATGGCTTTACTAGGCACAGTTGGTGGGGGCGAGTCCATTGAGGTGTCAAGTGGCCTCTTTTGTGGCGGGGTCGGAGTCAGGTGGAAGTTGCAGACAAGTTAAGGTGGACTAATTTTAACTAATAGAGGATGTAAAACCTCATGGTGGTGAGCAGGCTTGGCTTTGGTGGCCAGCCTGAAGGATGTGGTAATGGTAACGTCATCTGGGGCGGGCACAGTGGTTAAGCACGGAAGTGAGGATAATAGGGCATTGGTGCCCTGAAAGTTTACTGGCTCTGCTCGAATAGCAGCCAATACGTGCCGCCCCCTTTATGGCTGTCTGGCCGGATGCTGGATGTCAGACAGCTGGGGATATCACAGTACTTGTGAATCCCAATGTAATAGCACTCCACCTGACTCCTACTGGGATTGGTAATCCTGTGATTTAAATAAAGCTGTGGCCATTTGACATCCAAAAATAATGTGTGGCGTGTATTTATTAGAGTGTATGATTTACTATATGTATGGTTGTTAAAAAGTGGAGTGGGGGTCCATCCCCAAGTCCAAACATCATGGATGTGGCTCATCAGGATGGAGTCGTCATTTGTCTTACACCTGACTACTGACCATTTCTCTTCTCAAGTTTTCCTGTAGCCTAAGGAATTAGAATAATGAATCAGACTCTTCTTTAGAGAACGAGACATTTCTGTCATAGTGACCAGACCTATGTTTCTTCTGACTCTAAGTATTAAGTAGCCACATGAGCCAAAGGCTGGATATTTGCTAAATTATGTAAAATAGTCACATCATACATTATTTTAATATGACTGGCCCAAAATGATGCATTTTGAGAGTTTCTTATATATACTTGAAATATTATTGTCAACATGTGGCACCTTTATGGCTAGGCGCCACAGGGAGGAATTGCACCCCAAACAGAAGGTGTAGTGCCTCCTTAGTTATGGATTTGGGGTTTCCTTGTAGAGTCTGTCCTAAGCACCCATACAATAGCCCCCCTTGGCATAGAGACCGTATATTCAGTAGGTCCAGGGGGCGGTGATTAAAGTAGAGCGGGAGACTTGAGTGACAGTTGAGTTAGTTCTAGTCAGACAGTGCTGGGAAGGCATCCGGAGAGGATGCACTTGACAGCATTCCTGGCAGGAGGGCGCCTCTTAGAGAGAGGTGACCCGGGAACCGGAGGGGATGAACCAGGCCTGGTTGGAGCCAGCTGGGGAAGTCCAGGGTCGACACCGGCATACCGGAGCCAAGGCAATCAGTGGTCTATCCCTGGTTGCAAACCGATAAGCTGTGGGACCAACAGAAGGGAGCCATAGCACCACAGACTGTACCTCAACCTCAGTCCTATATTGGGTCCAGGACACTTTAAGGAAAATGACCGAATTCTGGTGGTGGAAGGATTAGCTTGTTGCCGTTCCCGTCCGTATCGGTAAGGAACCTAATGTACTTAACTGTAACAGACCAGTGGGCTGGCGTAGGAGCTCTGTAGAATGGTTATAGAGGTTAAAGAGGAACACAGACCCCGAAAGCCATTAAAAGGGACCATCAACAGACTCAACAGTATCACCTTACAATCTGTGGCTACGTTCCCATTCAATCAGACTGTGACTGTGTACTGTATCATCTCCCCGGTACCAGTAAAGTGATGTTTGAGTTGAATCGGTGTCTGTGATCCTTTCCTCCGGCGCCTGGAGGGCCTCAGATTATCAGAGGGGTAAGAATATGACTCCCCCCATCCATCCCCGCTGTCCTGAAGTAAAGCTCCACCTGTGGGGAGCTGTACTATTCTGAGCTGCACCTCCATCACCTCAGTGGCCGGCCGCAGCGCTAGTATCCAAATTACCAGGTACCACAGGTGGCGTCACGATACCTTTCCTTCCCCCTCTATCATCATCACTCCCCACAATCCCCGCCATTGAGGGTCCAGGGCACGGAATTGGAACCGAACAAACGTGATCCTCCCATCAAAGCGACCATCTGTCCCGGTATCCAAGTACCCCCTACCCTGTCAAACTGCCTAAAACATACTACAATTTTCATGTGCTTTTCTACTGCAACTAAAGCAGCCTATTACAAGCATTGACACAGTATATACCATAGGCATATTATAATGTAGGCAATGTAGGCTACCGCCAGGGCACTAGGCTTTGGGAAACTCATGGCCATATTGCCCTTCATTATAAGGTTCCCCCAGTGCACATTTCCAGCAGGAAGCTTTCTTGGAACTATGCTGTCAACACTACAGAGTGGCAGCAAAGCCCAGGGGAGCTCCCAATTGCTGGTGCGATGACATCATCAGCCATCGTTGCCATCAGCAACACGCTGGCAGGGACATGGAGACAGGTAGCCCAAACAGAGTGACGTGGAAATGGGAGTGAGGTGAGTATGTTTTTTTTTTATAAGTGTATGGGATGTCCCTAAGTATGGACTATGTGTCACGTGCTGTCTCGCGCTGATTATCTGTGGTCTATTCTTGATGCTGCTGAAACTTTAACTGTGTGAAATTGCCTCTAGTACTGCATGAGTTAATTCCAGTTCTATTGCTGCGTGCTGTGTTCAGTCCTGGTCATGGTGAAGTTAATGTGTGCGTCTCCCCCCCTAGCCTTTAAGTAGCCTCTCCTTCCACCAGGTGTTGCTGCCTATAGAGTTTCACTCTATACCTGGAAGCCGTGCTGCGCAGACAGTGGCGTAACTTAAGTCTGGTGTGGTGAAAAGCGGGGGGGGGGGTGTTGCGCACTACCAGGGGAATGCTGCTTACCGTGGGCTCCCCGGGGTGGAGCGTCCAGGGCTAAAACCACCGGCAGCAGATAAGAGGAGAGGCAGGGCAGGATCAGTCGCAGGAAGCTTCCCCTCCAATTGCCTCCTCTCCTCTTTACACATGGGGCTGCGACCCTACAGGTCCGGGCCCGGTCTCAGCCATGACTACTGCGACCGTGATCGTTACGCCACTGTGCGCAGACCTGTTTATTTGTGCTGCTGAACACTGACTTTGAATTTGCTGTACCCTGGATCAGTGGTGGGAGGTGAGGGGGAATAGCGTAGGGTTGGTGGAGGAGTTAGGGAGAGGATGGAGACCCAAACCCTCTCACCTTCAGAGATACCTTCGGGGTGAGGGCTATTCAGGGTTCCCAGTCTAGGGTCAAACTAGTTTGCTGGTCATCCTGCCTGTAACTGCCATTCCCTCACCAGCATTTCCACTACACGATGACACTATGTGGAAGCTCATGCTGTATGTAAGAGGCTATATGCAGCTCATGATGTATACAGGGGCTATGTGGGACCATACTGTATATAGGGGCTACGTGGAACTCCTGCTATGTATAGGGTCAATGTGCAGCTCATGCTGTATACAGAGGCAATGAGGGGCTTATATGTATATTGGGGCTATATGGGGCTCATACTGTATGTAGGTGCTATATGGGGCTTATGCTGTGTATAGGAGCTATAGGGGGCTCATACTGTATATAGAAGCTATGTGTTACTCATGCTGTATATAGGGGCTATGTGGGGATCATCCTGCATTATGCAACTATGTGGGACTCATGCTGTATGTAGGAGCTATATGATTAGGAGAAAAAGAGAAAAGGAATGGCATAACTCAAGCACACCTCCAAAAATTAGAAAGTTAATATGAATGTTATTAGAAAAATGCAAAAAAAAGACATACATAGAATAAAAAAATTAAAAACAACCACTAGCACCAGAGATGGCTGACCATAAAGTTTAAATATACCCCTGCTCACAAAATATAAATAACACACATGATAACAATAAATATATGTGGGCACCCAGAGAAACACATAAGGAGCCCCTATATCTAGAGACCCTATATCCAAAAACAGCAATAAGGCTTAAATAAATACTGTCATAGAAAACAATACAACATGAAATATGTCATCTGCACTGGTACAGCTATGCAGATAAATTAACAGCATAGAGAACGGATAGAGAAAATCCAGAGAACTAGCAATAAAGATACCAATCTTGGAGTGAGCAAGTGAGACTCGTCCTAGTCCATATAGGGGCTACGTGAGGCTTAAGTGTATATAGGAGTTTAGTGGGGCTTATGCTGTATATAGGAGCTATGTGGAGCTCATGTTATATGTAGGGGCTATGTGAGGCTCATGCTGTATATAGGGGTTCAGGGAGGCTCATGCTCTATATAGGGGCTATGTGGAGCTTATGCTCTATATGGGAGCTATGTGGGGTTCCTGCTGTAATAGAAAGCTATGTGAGGCTCCTTCTGTATTAGGGGCTATTTCGGGCTCCTGCTGTATTAGGGATATGTGTTGCTTCTACTATATATAGGGGATATGTGAAAATCATGCTGTATATAGGGGCTATGTGAGGAATATGCTGTATACAGGGGCTATGTGAGGTTTATGCTGTAATAAGGGGCCATGTAAGGCCATGCTGTAAATAGTGGCTATGTGGTGCTCGTTCTGTATGTAGGAGCTATTAGGGGCCTATGCTGTATATAGGGGCTATGTGAAGCTCATGCTGTATATAGGGGCTGTGTGGGGTAAGAAAGCTCTGTGGGGGCTCATGCTATATATATGAGCTATGTGTAGGCTCATACTCTATCAAGGAGTGCTGTGTTCTCATAATGTATATAGGGAGTGCTATGTGTGGGTTCATACTGTAAATAGAGAGTGCTGTGTACGGTTGCACTGTATATAGGGAGTGCTGTGTGTTAACTCATAATTTATATAGCGGGATATGTGGGAGCTTATGCTGTATAAATGAATGCTATGTGGGGGCTCATACTATATTTAGGGGATGTCAACTTCATTCTTCTAAATATTTAGTATTACAATTATATTACAATAAAACAATAATTAATATTTTAATATTACTATTGAACAGAATTCATTTCAGCCTATTGGATCGGCCTCCACAACAGTCACAGTCTCTCATGTGTACCCTTGGGAAAATTAATTTCCCACCCTGCTCTATTATGTATAGTGGTATGTTACATATAGTGCTACCGCTTTTCACATTTTGCGTCTGCAGATCTGCACCTTTGTGCTAATCATATGACCTATTACATGATCTATCAAAAGATGATCATGTGACATGTCACATGAGACACTGGATTGGGGGCCCTCACCTTCAAAGCTCACTGGGGCCCTGTGGTGTGCTGACAGCCTGAGCTCAGCACTGTCACTGCCTGAGGTAACCTGAGACTCCGATCAGCTATATTGTGACCGCTGCGTAGGCGCTGCCCCCTTATATGGCCATCTTCAGTGTGTGGAGATCAAGACGGATTTCCCTGACAACCAGCATATCAGGTTTACAAACAGCCCAGTGGGGACATCATCTGGAAGGTTTTTTAAACGTTTTCTTCCAGACTTATCTTATGAAGTATATTTGAAAGTTTATTCTAATCACTTGCTCTACATTATTATTGAATACAAACTTAAGCTGTGGTTCCACTTTAAGTGGTTAAGCTGTAGTACCCAATTTTGGCTATCAGGTATATTAGAAAGAGACACAGATATTCTATATTTTGCTATTTGAGTTATGTGACAAAACATTGAAATATTGATCCACCAAGAAATACATATAAATATCCTTTTAGTTATTGGCCGGCAATTTTCAAGAATGGAACCCATCACCCTTATATGTTAGGCCTTCATCACTGTAATCTGTCTCCTGAATCCACAATAATGAAACTGTCTCTTGGTTTTATAGGAAAAGTATTGCAGTTGAAATAATAATCCCTCTGCAAACAGCTGTCTAAATTCAGCGTCTGCACAACTCATGCTGCTATCAATATGGCACATTTATCAAGTTTATTGTTTACTGGGATGTTAACCACTTTGCTGATTGAAGAGCCGACCACACTGAGCTGTGATATTCTTCTACTCTGGAAAAAACAACATGTCCAACCCTTACGATTGAAATTTATTGGCCCCACAGTTGCTATAGAGATTGGATGGAAATTATGCTGGAGGATTGTTGAGGCCGTTACAAAGGCTTTTGTTTTTAATACAAGGGACAATGAATACATTTCTTGCTATAAAGTCACCACGCAAAATTTTGCAAAAACATCAAAAGGCTTTTACATAAAACTGTACACTGGGAATCATATTAGGATTAGGATCAGACTGGCAAATCATTATTATTATTATTATTTTTTTTTTTTTATAGCGCCATTGGTTCCGTGGCGCTGTACATTAGAAGTGGGGGTAACAAGGACAAATACAGTACATATGAACATATGATATATCATATCTCATGATCTTCCCATGGGATGAAAGCTTTGATACAATGAGAGGCTTCCAATAAGAAATAGAAGAAACCCAATTAGAACTAATTGTAAAAAGGTCAACAAAGATGGCTACCCACTGGGTCATTACAGTAATGGCCAAAGCCAAGAGCAAAGTCTAAAGGCCCCTTCACACACTGAGACTTCCCAACGATCCCACCAGCGATCCCGACCTGGCCGGGATTGCTGGAAAGTCCCTTTGGAGTCGCTGGTGAGCTGTCAAAGCAGGCAGATCCATCGAATGACGCAGCAGCGATACGGACCTGCCGAACGACCTCGCAGGTCATTGGAGATGTGTCAGACAGCAGCGATTGACGACTCCACACCTATTATTAGGGGGTGGTGTTTTGGCGCTGAACACACCTAGGTGTCCTTTAACACGCCCCCTCAGCTCCGATTGGTGATCGCTAGTGTGTTGTGATTGGTGACCCCAAGCTTGAAAAGATGTCCAAAAGTACAAAGATCACTATTTGATAACGCCAAATTGCGCCTACCGCATAGACTTTATAGTATCGCAGCCTGGAGAACTCTAGGATCTACAAACCAGCACGCTGAGGAACAAAGTAGCTTTGAAACAAAGGACGAAAGCGCTAGTAAGTTGCCCTTTTTCAGCGAAAGCTGCCAATCAGAATGCAGCAGTGAACACCAATCGAAGCTAAGGGGGCGGGAAAGGGAACGCAAAAGCACGCCTACGTGGCCGGGTTCAGAGTCACTAACGAAGTCGTTGCTACGGTGTCAAACACAATTTATCCATGCTGACCAGCGGGAGACCAAGGACCAGAAAATGGTCCTGAGCGACGTGTCGTGATTAGCGACTTCACATCGGAGCCAGGTCGCTGGTGCATGTCACACACTGCAACGTCAGCTGAAGAGGTCACTGTTACGTCACAAAACCAGTGACGTTGCAGCAACATCGTTAGCGATGTTGTAGTGTGTGAAGGGGCCTTAAGAAATTATACTTTTTTGGCATTGAAATCACCAAGGTCACTACTCATAGGCTGAATCAGAGTTAACACCAAGCCATTAAGCAAGAATCATACATGGCATTGGCCAATAGAGCTGGGTCATAGGTTGTAGATCGGCATAGGTCAGGATGGTTAATAGGAAAGAAAATGTGCTCAAAATAACATGTCAAGTCAATACCATACAGAACAGAAACCAGCACTCCTTTGCAGACTCACAATCAGATCTTATCAGTGAGAACTGTAGGAAGCGCCTGGAGCATATTGGAATTGGCTGAGGCTGAAGCCAATTGGAGCTGGTAGCCATTTAATATGTCAGGATCTGAAGCATGTGTAAGACTCAGGAGGTTAGGAGCAGGATGCCGATCACCATAGGAGATTTAGCAAATTATTACACTGACTTCGAATCATTACTTGCACTAGGTCTAAATCATATAGTTCATTTATATCGCTATTTAACTGTATTAATATGCTGTTATCAATTATATAAATACATCAATTCCAACATACACCATTCACACACATGAGTGGGGTCTCTAGTTCGTCTATTAGGCCCAAGGACACTAGCCTGATGTTGCCTATGATCTCATGTTTGGGGAGATACAGATTACACAGGTAGGATTTTTTTCTGTCAATCTTAATGGATTCTGAATATTCATCTTTCTTTGCTCCATAAAATTAACATTCATGTTCAGCTCATGTCTCATTGTCTGTGGCTTACTGGACATTATCTCAGAAAAATAATGTAGGGAAGATGAAGGGTTAAGAACTGTGCTGCCGAATTCCACGAGACATCAAAGGGTGACTATAGTATTGATTTATTAGTCAACCGTTTCAGGGCTCCCTGCAATGCCCTTACACATGGCAATATGACATTGATTGTCCTGAGGAAGGGGCCAGGGAGCCCTGAAATGCGTTGAATAAATCAATATTATATTCTCCCTTTGATGTCTTGTGAAATACAGCAGCGCAGATTTTAACCCTTCACCTTCCCTATTTTAATTTTCTGAGATAATGACCTTTGGGTTTACACTGGCTGTAAGCCATAATCATCAACATTAACAAAAATAAACACTTGAAATAGATCACTCTGTGTGTAATGACTCCATATAATATATGTTTCATTTTATGTATTGAATGACTGAAATAAATTAACTTTTTGATGATATTCCAATCTCCAAGTTGTCCATACTGCAGAAGACAAAAAACTGGTGCAATGCTACATTATATGCATTATAGGAATTAGAAATTTCACCCTATCAATCATTAGAAGTCTTCAATATGAATCTGTACAATCCCATAATATAGGCTCAATAGGTTGTATAGATCTGTAATAAAGTTGTGTTCATAAGGCCTTAGGATTTGTGATCCATGTGATAATAAAGGAAAAAAGCATGGATCCTTCCTTGCAGTACCCTTGTTGGGCCCCGATCTTTTCACTGAAGCATTGCTGTGCGTCGGGTCAGTTACCTGGTTATCTGTGCTGTTGGGAACGTCACGTGACTACCAAAGCTAATCAGTGGCCACTAATTGGCTGCAACCTTCACATTCTATTCAAATGAGAAGAGAGAATCTTTCTTTCAGTGGCCACTGATTGGCTGTAGTGGTCACCCGATCTCCCTCATGAGAACAGTGGCATACACAGGCAGTGTTGCTTCAGAATGGTGGGGTCCAGTAGATCAATTTCCATTTTTTTTTTGTTGTAATACCCGCATGCCTCCCTTGAAAAAAATGGATATTCTTTTTCAGTTACTGCCAAATATGTATTATTTGTTCTCATACATACTGTACATCCACCATGCAAGTAAGTAGTGACTATATGAAGTGGGCTCACAGGGTGTACAAGCAATCAGACAATTGCAGATTTAAGTCCCTTAAAGGGACTAATAAATACAGTCAAATGTAAAAAAAAGTTTTAAAGAGCTTGAAATTTGAAGTGTGAAGGAAATATGTATTTGTAGTATAATGTATAATTGTACAATAGCAGCAGGCGGTAGTAAGGTAACATTGATCCCTGTGCACATCTACACAAAAGAGGCATAACCTCTCCTTATCTTGATTACAGGAGCTGAGCACCAGGAGGGGTCTCCATGAGAAGACAGAAGATAAAATTTGTCTCACCACTTCAAGCCTGAAAAGAACTGACCAAATGGTGCTGAGTGTCAAGGCCTGACATCCTCTAATGTCTATAGGAAAGGGGATACTTGAAAAAATCCACTCTATCTGGGACATTCCTTGGCATGGAAGAGTGGCTCAAAAGATTATTTTGGTAATCTTTTGCGAAATGTCTCTCTCTATTTGTATGCAGTATGGTAGTGACAGGTGTATTTACACATTTATTTTTTCAGCATTTTTTGACTGTGCTGGCTCCCCGTTTTCTCCTTGAAAAAATAGCAGTATACTCATTACTACATTAACCAGAGTCTAGTCACACACCTGAGATTAGAATATTAAATTAAAGATCGTCCTGGAAACCCACACCCAAGACAAAACATAAAAGAGCTAGGTGAAACAAAAAGATAGTTGGTCACAAGTGGGTGTCAGACGATACTAACGTGATCCATATTTCATTTCTCCTTCCCACCAAGGTAATAGAAGAATGACTTTAGACTGGAAGTTAGGTATTTTTGCATTTCTCCCATTTTATTTTATGACTGTTTTGCATATCTTTGTGTCCTTTTATTTTGATCTCTTGTATCTTTTTATCGTAAGCACTGTAATTTTTATATTAAATCTAAAAACTTTAATATGTTTGATCCTTGTATCTCTAAAGAATCCATAGCCTTATAGAGAGTGTGTGACCATGTTGATTGTTAGATAGTAGTATATTTCAAGGAGTCATGACTCCATGTGTTTGATGAGTGCAAGTAGCGTGTTGTGTACCTGGAGTGTGTAGACTGTGTCGGGGTGTGATTTGTGTTCACTTTATAGCCTAGAATAGAGGTTGAGTGTTGGACTGAGTGAGAAGTGATAAATTAACCCTTGCAGACACACCCAGATCATGTGCTGAGAAGCGCGTACATCAATGTAGTAAAAAATATACATACGTGGTATTGCAATGTATATACAAGTCTGATGAATTGAAATATAAAAATAGTAAACACCATAAACAGATCAAAATTGTAAATGCCAAAATAACATTATTTTGGCCACTGCAATACCGGAAAAAAAATGCTGTAAGAAGCAATCAAAATGGTATAACTATCCCAAAATGGTATCAATAAAAATGTTGCCGCACCCTGCAAAAAAATATGCCCCCCACACATCTCCATCAACCCAAATATAAAAACACCATGGGTCTCAGAATTTTTAATATTTTTTACAATTATCTGATTTGTTTTTCACAACTAAAATAGTAAAATACAGGACGTTTGTTATCTCCGTTATTGTACTGATGATGAGAATCATGTTACTCTGATGTTACCTATCAATAGTGTTATAGAAATTCACTCGGATCTCCTACTGTACTGATTTTTAGGTTTAAAATTAGTTATGAGCGAGCATTAAGATGCTCGAGTGCTAGGTACTCAAAATGAGCAGGTCAGATGCCCGGACAAGCTCTATTTTATTACTGAGTATAATGGAAGCCAATGGGAAACTTGAGCATTTTTCTGGAGTAATGATCCAGAAAACTGTTCGAATTTCCCGTTGACTTCTAATACAGTAATAAATATTGTGGAAAGACTAAAAAGACACTCACGACTCTACATGGCCACAAAAAATGACATGGAAGCTTGGTCACCACATGTACACGGCACTATTAGACTTGAAGATGTGTTTACAGAAAGAAGTCATTGAATGTATTGTGCGGCATGTCATTTTCTCAATCATTGGGGTGAAGCACTCATTAAAGGGAACCTGTCAGCTTGATTTTGCCCCCTAACCTATCACTACCTGTTCCTGCACCTTCACGTCGCAGGATTTTATTACCATAGAAATATGTAAGTTATTAAGTTGTTTTTTTACAAACATTATAGTGTAGTTTTAGGTCAGAGAGGGATGGCTAGGGATGTGCTAGCAAGGTGCAGGGACAGGTAGTGGTAGGATAGGTGGCAAATCGAGCTGACAGGTTCCCTTTAAAAACAAAAGACATAAATAGACATTAACTTTCAATCACATGTTGCAGGTAAAAGTAACATAAGGTCAAGGTGATATATTTTTTGGCCTTTTTATTGAAATAGGTAGTACAAGATTAGAAAAAAAACATATCTGCTTTCTGCTGTATTTAGAACCGCAGCCCAGCCACACGCACTGCAATAGAGTTGATACCAGACATAACACGTGGGTTCTTGTGGTTATATTTCTGATAGAAAGGAACCATATTTTTCTAAATATGTATTTTTTAACAAGTTCCTTAAAGATGTTGTCCAGTACTTTGATGTAGAAAGCCTAAGCATACGTTATACAATTAATAACTGATATGTGTTGGTCTGATACTCAGTATCCCCACAGATTATCTGGTAGAAGGTTCCATGGAAAAGAACAGTATACAGAGCTGAATCACTACATATCCAAAGAGAAGTTATTGTCTGATCTTGGATATTGCAGCTGAACTCTTAAAGGAAACCTATACCCAGGTTTTTTCAATAAACACTGCGTACATCTTCAGTAAGTTTCCAGGCTGATCTGTATAACCTTTTATTATACTCACCTACAGATTGGTCTTACTTGCACCTAGTCTTGATCCTCCGTCCTCCTTCTCTGCTTCGTGTGGATGATGCGCCCTAAGTCATCAATACAGTGACTTGTAGTGCAGTCCTGTGCACGCGCACTTCTCTCTGCCCTGTCGAGGGCAGAGCAAAGTATTGTGATGCACATGCGGGGAAATGTCAAATAATGCCCTTGCATGCGCACTACAATACTTTGTTCTAACTTCAGCAGGACAGTATAAGTGTGCATTCAAAGGAGTGCAATGAAGCAAAGTGTGTGGATGACGTAGGATGTATCATTCACACAAAGAAGCGAAAGTAGACGGTGGCCACATGCAGAAAAGAGGTGCTGGATGAAGAACAAGGATGGACCAGAATGCCCCATAGGTGAGTATAATAAAAGGTATTTTTTATGTTATACAGATCTTACCGCATTCTTGAATGCTTTATTTACGGGTTTACTCGTGGTGGCCACAGTTTATAGAAAGGGAAGAAAACATGGTGACAGGTTCCCTTTAATGAAGTGTATGGCAGCTTGGCTGCAGTACATTGCTGCTGTATAAAATCCTCCAAGATGCTTCTGTATGTGCTACAGAGACATAGGGGAGCAGGACCTCCTCTTCTCTGTATTTACTGTGCATGGGAGACACCATTGCAACTAGAGGCAACTGAAACATAAAGAGCGGCTGCAGCATGCGAGGACAACTGGAGAAAAATGCAAGATACAAGTGATATTGAGTCGGTTGACAGGGTAGGGGGTACTTGAATACCGGGACAGGTGGTTACTTCAATGGGGATCATGGCTGGTCGGTTCCCGGTTTCGTGCCCTGGACCCTCAATGGCGGGGTGGGGGTGATGATGATGGGGGAATAGTAACATGACACCACATTTGATACCTGGTAATAGGGTTACCAGCGCTGCTGCCGGCCGCTGAGGTGATGTAAATGCAGCTTTGGTGGTACAGCTCCCCACAGGTGGAGCTTTACCTCAGGGCAGCGGGGCTGATGAGGGGAGTCGTAGTCCTCACCTCAATGGTACTGTAGAAGCCATCCGGGCGTCAGATAGATGGAGACCGGTCACCAGATCAGCTCAAGCAGTTCTTTACTTGCACCAGGTGGAAAATTATACACGGTACAGTCTGGTTGAACGGGGTTGGTAGCCGCAGATTTTGGAGGACTTTCCAGAGTCTGGCAGTGGTGCCCTTAATATAGCGTTCCTGGTCCTGTTTCTCTCTCTCTGAGCCTTCCCCTTTTGAATCAAGTCTCTAGTCCTTGGGGTCTATTACCTAAAGTCTCTTAATTGTCGGTGTCGTGGACCCAGCTGCGGGACCGATGTTGGATTTCTTTATGGGTTCTGTGGCTCCCTTGTGTCTGGCCCTCAGCTTGCCGGTCTGCAGTCAGAGATAGACCTTTGACTAACTGCCTTGGCTCCGGTATGCCGGTGGTGACCTGGGTCTCCAGCTGGCTCCAACCAGTCCTGGATATAACCCTCCGTTCAGGTTTGGATCACCCCTCTCCTAAGAGGTGCCCTCTTGTTACAGCCGCAGGGTCACCTGCATCTGCCTTGCTGCTCTCCTCACACTGTCTCCTGACTAGTCTCCTAACTATCACTCCTCATCTCCTGCCCTCTAGGTTCCACCCCCTGGGACCTACTGAATATACGGTCCCCTGTACTAAGGTGTCCTGTTTTGTGGGTGATGGGTGCAGACTCTGTTGTTTCCTCTATATCCGTGACTACGGAGGCACTATACCTTCTGTTTGGGGTGCAGTACCTCCCTGTGGCACCTTGTCATAGGGTCCCCACAAATATCATGGACATAAATAGTGTTAGTCTTCATGTACATGACAGCCTATTCCATTTTGGTACCTGCAGTAAGGTTTGTATTTCTTCAATATTGTAATAAATACCTGGATTTCTCCACAAGAGAGATACTTATTAAGCCTAAAAGATCTTATCTTATAAGAAACTCTGTTTTCTAAAAATATTCTTTAAAGATCACACTATTAGAAATAATTAATAGTCGCTCTTAGGAACATTTGGATCTGGGGTTGCTGAAATAGTCTAGTTTCACACTATTATTTCAATACATCAGTAAAAACTCTCCTCCATTCTACTACATCTCCTCCAGGTTCTGTATCTGAGATAATTACAGATTAAATCAGCATTTATTTTTAGAATCAATGGTAATTAACAATGTATCAAAATCATTCTGTGCTGTCAAACTTACAGAAGTACAATGTGTCACAACAGAGGTTCACGTCGACATGATGAAAAATACCATTATTTTATGTGAGCTGTAGCAGGAGTTTGGCTTTCTTAAAGTTTTCAGGAAAAGCAACTAAATGGTTTTCATCATGTACAAAAGAGGCAATTAAATGAAAATGTCAGCACAGGATATGGAAAATGTCTTTTTCTTCCCTCTTGTCACTGCAATATACTGATGCATCACAGGTAACCCTAATGGATATCAGACTTCAGAGAAATATTAGGTTATTCACCCTCCGGTATGGTTTACCTGAGACCTGGAAGACCTTTGAACCTAATGAATCAACATGAAAAACTTTTCATCTCTCAACAATAAACAGTCCATCTTTGAAGTCTTAGAACAGGCCATTAATATTAGGTCATTTGTCTTCCCTGCCCCCTCCTTAAAGGTTCTAGTGTTTCAGTATCTAGTGTTTATTTACAAACAAGTATGGTCGACCATCTCACCGGTTTGTTCGTTAATCTATCAGTGATCTGTAACTGGTCAAAAGATTCCGGAATGGTTCCACTTTAAAATACTCTTCAAAAACTGTTTTAAGTAAACGCTCTGAAGACTATTCCTCCTACTTATTTTATGGGAAATCTTTGAACTTTTGGGGCGTTTTTTAAAATGTAGATGTTTTGTAAAATGTTTGGTGGAAAAAACTTCTTGGAAGAAGATCTTGAAGGAATTAATCTGTTGTAAACTAGGTATTGTTATATAAAAAGGCTGCAAAAAAAACCCAAAATACTCTAGGTCTCCTTTTCACACCCGTATAAAAAATATACGTGATGTACTGTAATGTACTGAGTGTCATCAGTAATATCTGTGTGTCCATTTCACACCATCAAGTGTCATCTGTGATTTTCATGGATGGATAAGGAAATGAAGAAATGACAAAGCTTCTCCTATACTTTATAATGTTAAAGGGAACCTGTCAGGTGGTTATGCCCCCCAGCTATCACTGGCTGTAGCTGCAGCTTCATAATACTATTCTAATCATCGCTGTCTGAGCTCATGGTGTAATTAAAGGTGAAAAAGAAGCATTTATACACTTACATTTCCTCAGCTTGGAGGACGGGGACTGTTTGGCAGGTTAATAGTTAACATTTCAGCCTTGTGCCAGAACATGTTGGGAGACCTGATGTGATGTCACAACCATGTGACTACAATAGGCGGAGCTAAGTTCTCCTAGAACATAATACGTTCGCTGGCTTAGCTCCGCCCACTATGGTCACATGATCGTTACATCACACAGGTCCTTTAGCCATCCAAGTTAAAAGTGAGTTAACTATTATCCTGCCAGACAGTCCCCCTCCTCCAAGGTGGGGACTGAAATGTAAGTGTATAAATGCTTTTTTTTCACCTTTCACATTACAGTGAGCTTAGACAGGGATGATTAGAATAGGAATAGGAAGCTGCAGATAGCTGGGGGACATAAACCAACTGACAGGTTCCCTTTAAACACATAGAGCACACTGACGGTACATTGATGCCACCCGTGTGCTGTACATATTTTTCATGGACCTGTAGACTTGGTACTGGCTATTGATATCTGTGCTGCTGGAGAACACACTGATATGTCTCCATGTGTTTTGCATGGATTGGCAACCTGTCTAATATCACGGACATGTGAGCAGCCCCATAGGTTATAAGGGGTACTTGTGATATCCCTGAAAAAATGGATGCCACACTAAGGAACCATGGACTTGTGAAGAAATCATTAGGAAGTAAACAAATAAACTCTTCGAAAACTTATTTGGGAACTTTTCAGGAAATAAGAAAAAAACTACACCAGAATCTCTCCAAAAAAGGAGCATATCCTGAATCGAGTTCAGTTTGATAGTTTTTGATTGCCTCAATCTGAACATATCCTTGGATATCTGCACATAATGTCTTTTCTTATGGGGATGAATCCATCAAGAGGAAGATGCATCAGGAAATTTCAGCGCTATATATTCTCAAGCATCTTTTTGTAGTAATCTCCTGAGAACATTAAAAAATGGTGACACTTTTGTTACTGTTTTTTCAGTGTTTTTGGCACACCTTTTTTTAACTCCTGTTTTCCAGAATTCTTTAAGGCCCCTTTTACATCAGCGTTTTTCGCTGATTGCGGCAGATCCGGCAGATTACCACATCTGCCACCTAACGGCCACACTTGCGGCAATTCCCATGAACTGTCTATGAGGCTTGCGGTCGGGTGCAGCAAGTGCATTGGCAAAAAAAAAACACTGCTGACCGAATTTTTTTTCACTGCTGCAACTGCCAGATTTGCCGGATCGCGGCAAAACTACAATTGCCGCACCTGACGCAAGTCCAATAGACAATGCATGGGGCTTGCCACAAGTGTGCCGCAAGTGCGGCCGTTAGGTGGCAGATGCGTTAAATCTGCTGGATCTGCTGCAATCAGCGAAAACAGCTGATGTGAAAGGGGCATCACTCTATTAAACAATAAATAAAAAGCTTTTTATCAAAGTAAAAACAATGATAAAATGCTCTAAAAGACACTCAGGCTGTTTTTGAGCCTTACAATAATTTCTAGTATAAGTATATAGCGTATTAGGACCAGAAAATGCCCGAAGAAGGGTTCAGCTTACGTCTTTTGGCATCTTTGGGAGACTGAAGCAGTTAAATGACGCTCAAAAGACTGAACAGGAAAACATCAAAGGCTTTTCTTTATGCAACTTTACATGAAAATACATGAGAAAGTAATGGTATTCCAGTCTTCTCAAACTAACTACTAAACTGTACATTTCCCTTGCTCCTGGTGAAGAACCTTTGGAGAAGTGGCTTCTCTAGTCCAAATTTTTGGGTTTGACCTCAACTATTTGGATTTTTGTCAAAAACTGTTAATGTAACGTCAACCATTTATAAAACCACTATTTCCTCTCTCTCTGGTTCTAACATTACTATCCTTAGATTGATGAATAAGCAACAAACGTTTACGCTGAGTAAAATAGGACCCAGGAGGCAGGAGAATTCTACAAATCCCATCCACTTTGCAGGAACTGTAAGATGCTGCATTTTTGATGCACTAAAAATACGCAGCATCGAAAACTCACCGCATACTGTTCGAGAGAACGTAACCTTATAAATCTCCTTAGTCCAGATAAAGGTTAACAGACTGTTTTATAATCAATAGTAACGCAGTCAGAGAATGACATAGGATGTGATAAATGACTGTCCAGCTCAACTCTAGTCTGGAAAATTCTCATTGTTCCCTGTAGGATAGAAATGACAGAAATATCAGCTACACTAGGATAAATGTGACATATATGACAGTGAGGCCCATAATATTATATTATACATGTAGTATAAAAACCAAAATACATTAGGCATACCAGGCTGGTTATTTAAAATCACTTATATGCAATGAGATCAAGTGAAACAATACATGAAAGTAGCCTATACTTTGCCCAGAGGCTCTTACAGACAATAAGAACTTTATTGACTATGCGTTTTTCAGATGCCTCTGCCCAGTCACCAAACTAATATCAGTATATTAAAGTGACCTTCCAGTTTATGATAAAAAAAACCTCAATAAATGCACAATTTGATTTTCTAATGATTGATTTTCAGGAGCACAGCGCTCCCCAGCCTCCCAGATTCCTGTTTGACAAGGGGCAGTGTGATTTACAGCATGGTTGTGTGGCGCCCCTGTGGACTGGTCACCACAGTAATGCTGCACCTACTCTGTAAGTGTGGTGTCACCGTTCCCAGGTGAGGGGGTTGTGATCCTAAGACACAGAGTTTGCATACATCACCATTCCTAATCCAACTGGGAAATTCGGGCGGACACTTTTTAGGGAGGGCCCCATTTCCTGGCTGGAGGAGGGGTTAGCAAGAGTCATAAAGGGAGTGAGAAACAGGAAGAAGGTGTTCTGACTGCAGGAGACGTCCTGGGGACTGGAGCCATTGAAAGGCTCATCCCAGGAAAGGAGGGAACCAGAGAAACTTGACGTTGAACAGGCAGTTCTAGGGTGCACAGGAGTGGAGGAACCACCTGTGACACCTGAATCCACTGCCAGTTGCTGGTGAGTGGAGGGACTGGGTTGCAGAAGTTGACCGTCCCCGAACTGGTGGGAATGCTGCAGGCCTCACCCAGAAAAAACGGAGGCCACTGTTTCTGAAGGAAAAAATCGTGGATACTTGCCGAAAAGGTGGCCAGACCTAGGGCCATGGGACTATAAGTGTAACCCATGCAAACACAGGCGGGAGAGGAGGATAGCTAGCATGGTGAGAGAGCCTGGACAGGCTTTAGAGTGGTGTCTTGGAGGAGCAACCCTAATCAACTGGGGAATAACCTGGCTGCACATTGGAGGAGCACAGTACCCAGCTGGGTAGACTTGGGTGATCACCAAGTAAAGGTAAAAAGAAATACAGCCCAGGTCTCCTCAAATTATTATCCGTGCTCTCCTGCCTCACTACACAGACCCCATAATCACTTCAATAGACTTTACTACAATCCCTGGGGCCACACTCTACCTGTGGGAGCGATACCATCTGGGCTGCCACTCCATTGGCCCCAGTGGTCCTACAGCAGCGCTGGTCACACAGCCCAGAATAACCACAGGTGGCCTAACAAACTTATCCCTCGTACATATTTCCCTTTATTACACTCCCAAGGTCAAGGAGCCGGGTCACTGCCACTGTGAATGACCCACCAAACCCACCAGACCGGTTAAAGTACCATCACACGCCGCCATATCGCGGGAGATTTGGTTGGCAATTCCTGAATTCAGCGATGTGGAAACCACATTGCCTGTGCATATTAGCGTGTGACTGGGAGATTCTATGGCGAAAATCGCTGGTGGAGCGTCGCCTGATTGCCCTGCACTGCAGAGAAATCAGGCGTCATCCACCAGGAAATTTCAGCGCATGGTGGCGTGTGACACAGTGATCATGAAAGAAATCAAGTAGGCGTGCTTGGATTTTTGTGTTTTTGCGGCGATTGTTAGGTGATGCTGTGTTCCGATTGGCTGGCCATTTCCGAGGTGCCTTATTTGATGACCCGTGCGTTCACACAAGGCTCACCAATGGGAACGCAGTTACGTCCACCAATCTCAGTGATAGGGGTGCGGTGAAAAACACTCTAGCACGCCCCTATCAAAACAATATGGCGATACTGTGATGTGTGAACCGAAGATTGCTTCCGGTTTCCTGCAGCCGATTTCCAGAACGCAGGATCGCCATAGAACGCAGGCGAGATCTCTATGTGTGACAGGTCAACGGCGATCTGAGAAAAGTTCCCGAAACGTGCACGCACACGTCAAATTGCCGGCGATATGGAAGCTATATGGCGGCGTATGACGGTACCTTTACCGAGTACCACCAGCCCTGGTGGACGTCGCAGTTGTGCTGCTGATGGAGTGCAATGCCAACTTCATAACAGCATGAAAACTCTATGGAAAAAAGGTTTCCACTTCTTGACTAGGAAGATGGACACTTCTAAAGCACGAAAAGGTGGCCAGTAACCTAGGTATCAACTTTGCAATTATAAATTTCTCAAGTTTTGAGAATGGAAAGGGTTATATTTCTTAAAACAAGTAAGCTGTAAAGTTGCTGTTTACAAGCACATCACTATAATTAGGGTGTCTGCTCCTATATAACGATACTCTCAGATTACATAGCAAAAACTCTGTGGCATATTCATTTTAAATTGACCAGATTGCTGAATTTGTCAAGTTCTGAGCCACTGCAGTCTTCAGATGCAGCAGAGACAAAGCAGCCTCTGCCTGGAGCACCAGAGAGCACAGCTTGGGCCAGAGGCTAAAATGTAAATTAATCTAGAGGCCACTAAACTACAGTAAGCAGAAAGTCAGAGACATGAGAGTGGGGCGCTCTTTCAGAGAATGATTAAAAAAACCTTAGATATCTAGTGTCCCACTTCTTAATCATTTTGGCACAGTTTTCTAACTAAATGCATGCCAGCTTCTTCACTGTTGTATATACTATGGGCTTGTCACTCTAAGAACAGGGAGAGTGTCTCAGACTACAGTATGCAAACTGCTCTCCGGTAATCCTAGACACTGGCCTTTACTGTTGGATGGACCATCTGAGACCTAAAGGGAGTGTTGCAGAATTCCATAGAACAGTGGGCATACTAAAGCTTCAGACACTCCCATTACTTGGCCAGTCTACTGTAGGAAGGTGTGTCCCAGGTAGCCAATATGCAAATTGTCACTTCAGGGAGGAAGTAGACAAGCTCTAGGGCTACCTATCAAAAGTAGCAAAAATTTACTCTTTAACGAGCCTTTCAATATGATTTGGGATTTATGCCATATCAGAACCCCAATCTCCAGATGCTGTGTTTCAGGGTGATTGCCCCTCATCAGTGCAAAGTATGGGATCTGGTATGACAGTGTGAAGGGCTGTGACTAGCTCAATGGAATAGCTATTCTTCTTATGGAGATTAGCACCTCACATAGAATAGTCAAATAAAGAGGGGTACTGACAATCAAAGAAAGTTTGACAGATAGACTAAAGAAGAGGGTGCCAGATATTTTTAGTTCTGCATTATGCACTTATTCTTACTTTTTTATGTGAATCAGAATATTACTTATTTAAAAAAAAACAACTTATAGAGCAGTTTCCTACTATTTTAGATAAAGTACACACTTATTTGTCAACCATATAAAGACATAACATTTTGGAAAATGTGTTTCCATGGGTTTAAAGAAAAGAAAACTACGGAACAGAGGAAACTGTATCTGTGGAGATACAATGTGTCCTATTTTATTCATTCATTGCCACCGCCATGCAGTAATTGCTTTCATTGTTTAATTAGCTGCATGGTCAAGGCGGAATATTCATAAGTAGCAAGGAAAGAGGTGGTAATTTTATTAATGAAAACATAAAAGGTATTACAGACCAACCAACGCTTTCCAGTAAGTATCCAGCCGATAACACTGCTTCTTTTTTCCATATTCACATAGTAAAAGAGGAAATGTTTATAAAATATAGTTTTCAGTTTGATGTTAATTCATTATCGTTACAGGGTTGTCCCTGGGCACCGTCTTTCCTACTGATAACAGTAGTCCTGCTGGGTCGTCCTCCCTATGGCTCCATAGGTGACTGCACGTCCTAGAAGGCATTAAATACATCTTCCCTAGGACACTGATGTAGTGTCACCATGGGAAATCTTCCAATATAGATTAAATTATGTAATCAGGCTTTTCGCAGGACACAGTCAATGGTAATAATGAGGACAAAATGACTGTGATTGGCCTCTTTTGATTGTGTCTTGAATTAAGGATACATGAAGATAATACAAATATTGCAGATAACAAATAACTAATATTTCAATGTTTCCTAATGATCCTTCATCACAAGAATAAGGTGAATTTAGAAGCCCTCTAAATACTCATGTATCCATTCTGTGAGTTGTACAAATGTATAGTGTCTTGGATTATAGACAGCTCGGTGTCTATAAACAGTTTGAAGGTAGAGGAACAAAGTATAAATTGATGATCAACCAATATTATAGATTTTTTGTATTATAGGGAATTCTAAGGCAAAAACAGGATAAAATCAGACAAGGGAAAACCAAAACTTAGTCACAAAACATGCACACCCAAAAGTAAAGACAACAAGAGTAGCAGGAGGAAAAAGCAATAGCAGGGAGCTACAGAACAAAGCGGGAAATCTTCCACAACCGCATCAAGCAAATAGCACAACTTTCACTGGAATCTGAAAGGAACACCATCGAGTGTAAATGTGGAAGATCCATGCTGCCGTCAGATAAACCAGATCATACAGTTAAATGGATGAGGATTGGTGGCTTTATTCGATGCGTTTTGGAGCATCAACCTCACTCCTTCCTCAGGAAACCAACCGAATTCCAGAGGAAGGAGCGAGGTTGATGCTCCGAAATGCTTTGAATAAAGCCACCAATCCTGATCCGTTTAACTGTATGGTCTGGTTTATCTGATGGCAGCATGGACAGTCCACATGTAAATTCGATTGGTGACTTTAGTAAGGGCAGTTTTGGTTGAGTGATGCGGTCAGAAGCCAGATAATAAAAGGTCAAAGAGGGCGCAGTAGGAGAGGTGGAAGGACAGTTCAAGATGGACATGCTGTTCCAGTAGCTTTGAGGCATAACGGAGAAGTGATATGGAGCGATAGCTAAGCACAGAGGATGGGTCAAGGGAAGGCTTTTTGAGGATTGGTTTGATTGATGCATGTTTAAAGGATGAAGGAAGACACCAGTTGTTAGTAAAAGGTTGAAGAGATGTGATAGAGTTGGAATGAAGACTGTGGTGAGGTTGGGGATGAGGTGGGACAAGAGCGGCTCAAGCGTGCAGGAGGTGAGATGTGATCTTGACAGAGGAGAGGAAAAGTTGATGTCATGGTGGGGAAGCTGGTTTTGGAAGAAGGGGGCTGAACAGTTATGAGGAGCGGCTCTGGGGACTGCATGCCAAATCTTTATCTGATGTTATCAATCTAATGCTTGAAAGTCTATAATATCAATAAGGTTTTGTTTATTGCTGTTTAAAAGCATATAGCTGTCCTGACCCTTGTATGAAAGGGATACATAAGAAGAATGTGAACAGAGCCCAAGATCAAGCCTCTAATTTATCTTATTCAGTAGATAAGGTCAATAGTACTCTAGAAGGGCCGCCTGTTTGGTGCTCACTATGCGGTATGGTGGATATACATGATTTATTTCTTATTGGCATTTTGGATGCTGTACTTTTCTACAGTAAAAAAGACATTACAGATGCCTAGTATATGAAGATATGATCTCTGCAAGATGCTTAGTATGCTCCTTGTAGATGTCAATGATCTGCCCAAGAAGAAGCACATGAGTGCGTGAAACGGCCACCGTCATCTGGACGTCTTTACGAATTCCCCTATCTGTGGTTTTTATCCATTGGATGAAATAATGTTTGATTTCATATTGAGTGCCACATTTTATAATTCTTCTGTCAATATTATACAAATGACTGTATGTATGATTGAGCACCATCGATCACTAGCCCTTAAGTGTCCGAGTTTAAGATAAAGTGGAGCGAGGTGTACTTTTGTCTCTGGTGCTGGACTCTTTATCTATAGTGGATTTAAAGAGGACCTGTGTTCTGATATAAAAAAAAGAGTTAAATGTCTTGCAATATTCCTTGAGCTTTCCTGATTATGATGTTTTTTTTTTTCATTTTTGAGCTTTTTTGCTCCATTGCAGGATATTCACCTTAGCTGCTTTTGAAGTGCAGTTTGTGAAATTTCTGCTTGCAATTCAACAGGAATTTTTTTACAGATTTCTCCGGGGTGTGCACTTTCACACCTTCTCTCCAGATGCTGCCAATCAGATCACTGCAGAACCTATATCAGCTGATAAGCTGTAATAAACCACATCTACAAAGTACTTGAGGACTGAAGAAATGCCCCATTGAACGTCAAGCAGAGATTTCACATAATTAGCTCCAAAAGTAATATATATGAATATCTCTTGAATGGAATAATGCAGAACAATACCAAAAAGGACCAGTATTAGGACAGTTCAGGGAATTTTGAAAGGCATTTTATTTTTTAAGCAAATGACAGATTCTCTGTGATACAATGTGCACATGATATTTTTTAATGCCTTGTTTGATGGCAGGATAAGTGATGAGCCCAGGGCAAGGTGTACTTGGATACCAGGCCTGGGTCTGATGGTTTTAACTGGGGGAATCACGGGTGGTCGGGTTCCCGATTCCGTGCCCTGACTGTCATTTGTTAGATGGTGTGGGGGGGGATATTTACAGGGGATAAAGAGTATGTGACGCCACCTGTGGATCCCAGTAATTTAGGTACCGGCGCTGCAGGCCAGCCGCTGAGGTGATGATGGGTGCAGCTCAGTGTGGTCCAGCTCCCTACAGGTGGAGCTTTTACCTCAGGGCAGCAGTGATTGAGGATGATGAGAGGAATGAGGGGGGTAGTGGTTGTTCTTACCACTCCGGTGAGATGCTGGTAATGGTCTCCGGGCCCCGGCGAGAAGAATGACAGAGACTAGTTCAACTCCAACTCCACTTTACTGGGTAACGGCAGATGTTAATGTGAAACACGGTACAGTCTGGTTTAACGGGTGACTGTTGCCGGTTCAGGGTCCCCTTATGGAGTCTCCAGATGTTCAAGGGAGAAGAAACAGAAAGTCCCTAAGAAGCGATACAACCTCAATTATATGTTTCAATATTAGAAAATGTATTTAATGAAAAGACCACACAAAGATGAACACACAAGAATAAAAACACTTAAAAAAGCCAAATACAGCATATAACAATTCGTATGAAAAGGGTATTCCATAGAAAACTTCAACACCCTTTGCAAAAACCCGGTTACAGAACAGAGCACTTCATAGAAAATGTTTATACATAGTTTTAACTCAAGGAGCACATAGAAAATTCATATATGTAAACCCCTTACTGAGGTTGTCCCTGATTTGAGCTCTTGGCACCCATTTTTGCTATTGAGGGTTCTTTTGTTTTGTTTTTGTTTTGGTTTATTTGGTTCACCTGTTTACCTTTTTACCTTTAATTTGAGTACCCCCCCCCCCCCCCCCCCCTTTTGGATGCTCTCCTACCACTTTACTCCCTGATCCATCTCATCCCTCTCAATTTCCCTTTCTCTTTTGGCTCAGCTAATTTGGCTCCTATGTTGTTGTATTTTTGCTCCAAAACTTTATTAAATTTAGTTTAAGTTAATTTATTCTACTATGGGTAATATTCCTCTATATCTATATAGTTACTTCCCTGTACTATTCTACACCTCTATACGCACTGTCCTACAACCTTTTTGCTAGATTTCCTGCGTTGCTGCGCTGGTCATCTGACTCTCTGTTTTCCCTCCTTATGTATCTCATACAGTATTTTAAAAATCCATGGAGAGATTAGATTTCTCCTCTATCTGGTAAATATTCTCTATAAATGATTATTATAATTGTGCTCTTTGCTGATTACTGATGGGGGAATCCTGTCCCCTTAATAAGTAAGATCGCTTGATGAGATTTATCTTTCTCATCACGGACTCCCGGGCATGCGCATTACGCTCCCGGCGCATGCGCATTGTGACATGTCGCCTCTATATGCGGGCGGCCATGTTCCGGGAGCCTGACATGCGCATAAGCGTGATCGCGCTTGCGCATTCTGGACGTGGGAGGGACGGACTGGCCACCCGATCTCCTCCTACACCCAGCTGGGGATGGTATCTTTGATTTGAGGTGGCTGCCTTATAAACATGACTTTGGACTGAGATGGACACCTTCCCCTGACGAAGCTGCCAGGCGCAGGCAGCGATACGCGTGGGGAGCGCCTTCCCTCACACCCTTATGCCCTCAGGAACTGGTAAATCTGGTTACTTGATCTTGTAACCCTTCATCCCCCTCTTTCATGTGCTGGTTTACATTGGTCTTATAGGACCTCCTCTGGATGTCTATTGAGCATACCTCACTGCTGTATGGGTCAAATTGCTGCTCTAACTAGGCACTATTAACCCTTGATATTATGCTGCTAAATCATGGTATTACACTGAAAGGTTATGTGCTGTGCTGTTGGGCATGATTATTGTTATCAGGTGCAATTGACTGCATATATATATTGTTATAGTGAGGATTCCAGATAAAAGTCTTATATGTATAGAGATGTTTTCTTTATCTCATATCTACACTTCTATAATTGGTTTACATATAGGGAGCCCTTTGGTGCAATATATGGGTCATGTTTCTCATATGTCTGCATATAACTATTTGTTTACATATATGAATTTTCTATGTGCTCCTTGAGTTAAAACTATGTATAAACATTTTCTATGAAGTGCTCTGTTCTGTAACCGGGTTTTTGCAAAGGGTGTTGAAGTTTTCTATGGAATACCCTTTTCATACGAATTGTTATATGCTGTATTTGTGGCGCCCCGCAACGAGTGCGTCACAAGAGGGTATTGCAGCCACAAATGCAGCCGCAATATCCTCTGACTCAGCAATGATCCGGTTAACATAGAGATCCAACCCAACATGCAACACCTAGAACAGGGGACCAATCATAGGTCCTGGGGGGTGGAGTGTTAGGGTAGTGTAATAGAACACACAATAATCTAGACAGTTGAGAGAAGAAAAAGGATCTAGAACCTGACAAGAGCAGACTAGAACTTGGAGAGGAGCGGGGGCTCCGCACCCCGTGCGGGCCCCTGGGCCGTCACCGGTCGGGTGTCAGCACCTGAGGCCTTAACCACCGGGATTGGGCATTTCTACACGGGTTCCAAAAGACTCCCGTGCCCACAACTCACAGCCGGTTCACTGGTACCGAAGCTGGCAGCAGTTCACCTCTGCCACGCGAACCAGAAGAGTGGAGGAGCAGCTTCAAAGGAGCACCCCACCACCAGCCAGTTTCCAGTCGTCTAACCAGCGGTGTACCCACTGAGGGATCCAAGGCTCCCCAAAGCATCCAGAACGTACAGCATGGATAGGGCATTGAAGCAGCCTCCCCGTACCCGACCTGGTATTCCTGGGCGACGCTGGCAAGAAACTAAGTAGGTAGAATGGAGAAACACTGCGGATCTCTAAGGGACACCATCACTGCTGAGTCCACCTGGTCTACTACTCAACCACTGTATGCCATGTACTGCCTACTGGTTACAGTAAAGACCCGTTATAGAGACTTTCTGTGTCTGTGCCTCCTTATGAACTGTCCGTCCGCACAACAAGGTAACCGCAGCTGCCGCACAACATCTTGAGCAGCTCCAGCCCCCGGGGATCACCGCTCAGCCTGTGGGGAGCGTAACATCTTGCTGCTGTCCATCCCTCGGGGGTTCCGCAGCGTCGGTAGCCCTTACCGAATCTACTCATAGGTGGCGTCACGAATAAATTAAAACCCCTTTAATCTGTTCCACCAAAACGTCTTCACTTTTGATCTGCACTACACCGGGCCCCACTACCGGCAGGCGCGGTCCACCCGTGACAAGGAGGAAGGAAGCATCGCCTGTCTAAACCGGAGTCCCGGCCACGGTGAGTCATATTTGGCTTTTTTAAGTGTTTTTATTCTTGTGTGTTCATCTTTGTGTGGTCTTTTCATTAAATACATTTTCTAATATTGAAACATATAATTGAGGTTGTATCGCTTCTTAGGGACTTTCTGTTTCTACTCCCTTGATTAACTCTTACTGTCCTAGTGATCCCTAGTCCTTCATATATATATATTATACTTGGTGGTGCCCTCCCCTCTACACTCTTCTAGTCTCCAGATGTTCCTTCTCAAGTCTTTCGGGGTCTAATCTGTTCTTCTCTTTCACCACCCTTGCAGAGCTCTCCCGCTAGTCCCCTGATCTCCCACGGTGGAGCACGGGTTTCCTTTACCGGACCGATGCTCCTGTGATCTTGGACCTATTATGGTACTGAGGGACGAGGTACCTTCTTGTGGCGCTAACAGCTACCCGGTGATTATAGGCCCGCAGCTCATCGGTTTGCGGCCAGAGATAAACTGCTGACCGCCTTAGCTTTCCGTGTTGCAGGTGTTCCCTGGACTGAATCAGCCGGCTCCAACCGGTTCTGGTCTGTCCCCTTCTGTCCTGGGCCCCCTCTTGAAGATGGGGATCCCTCCTGTCAGAGCGCTGTCAGGCACATCCTCCCTGACTGCCTTCCCAGCACTATCTGAGGTAACTGTCACTCAACTACTTCTTCACTAACCTAGGCTCCACCCCCTTTTGGACCTACTAAATAACCAGTCCCTTTCTACTAAGGTGACCTAGTCCTGTGTGTGTGTGTGTAACTTGAGACTCCATAAGTTAAACCCTAAACCCACAACTTACAGAGAAACACATTTAAGTGTAATACCTCTCTGTGGCACCTAGCCAGAGGGGCGCCACATAAGATCTTGCGAACTGGCTAAATTGATCCTTATATTAAGAAATCACACATTTAATATAAAATATACTATTTATCATTGCCTTTGTGACATGGAATAACATTTACAGTTAATCTGTATTCACCTTTCAAACTCTCATCAAGCCATTGGAACATTATGTAGACAGCTTCTTTGCCGTTAATGGATATATTAATCTTTTTTGTCTTGGAATGTGAATTATAAACGTATATAAAGCTGAAAAATGAATAGAATTACAGCTCCTGAAAAGAGACTTGTAAAACTCCAGCTTGTTTATTGCTTGCTAGGTCTGCAGAGGCCCAGAGGACAACACATTACCGTATATACTCATGTATAAGCCGACCCGTGTATAAGCCGACCCCCCTACTTTTGCCCCAAAAATCTGGAAAAACCTATTGACTCGTGTATAAGCCGAGGGTGGACCCCAGCACAGGTACACAGCCCCCAGCAGTGTGGTATACAGGCCCCCCCAGTGGTATACAGGCCTCCCCAGTGGTAGTATACAGCAGCCCCAGTGGTAGTATACAGCAGCCCCAGTGGTAGTATACAGCAGCCCCAGTGGTAGTATACAGCAGCCACAGTGGTAGTATACAGCAGCCACAGTGGTAGTATACAGCAGCCACAGTGGTAGTATACAGCAGCCACAGTGGTAGTATACAGCAGCCCCAGTGGTAGTATACAGCAGCCCCAGTGGTAGTATACAGCAGCCCCAGTGGTAGTAAACAGCAGCCCCAGTGGTAGTATACAGCAGCCCCAGTGGTAGTATACAGCAGCCCCAGTGGTAGTATACAGCAGCCCCAGTGGTAGTATACAGCAGCCCCAGTGGTAGTATACAGCAGCCCCAGTGGTAGTAAACAGCAGCCCCAGTGGTAGTATACAGCAGCCCCAGTGGTAGTATACAGCAGCCCCAGTGGTAGTATACAGCAGCCCCAGTGGTATATACAGCAGCCCCAGTGGTATATACAGCAGCCCCAGTGGTATATACAGCAGCCCCAGTGGTAGTATACAGCAGCCCCAGTGGTAGTATACAGCAGCCCCAGTGGTATAGTAATAGCAGCCCCAGTGGTAGTAAACAGCAGCCCCAGTGGTGGTATACAGCAGCCCCAGTGGTAGTATACAGCAGCCCCAGTGGTAGTATACAGCAGCCCCAGTGGTAGTACACAGCAGCCCCAGTGGTAGTACACAGCAGCCCCAGTGGTATACAGCAGGCCCCCAGGTGTACATATAGCAGCCCCCAGGAGGTACCCAGCAGCCCCCTGGGGGTACACAGCAGCCCCCAGGGGGTACACAGCAGCCCCCTGGGGGTCCCCAGCAGCCCCCAGGGGGTACACAGCAGCCCCCAGGGGGTACACAGCAGCCCCCTGGGGGTCCCCAGCAGCCCCCAGGGGGTACACAGCAGCCCCCTGGGGGTCCCCAGCAGCCCCCAGGGGGTACACAGCAGCCCCCTGGGGGTCCCCAGCAGCCCCCAGGGGGTACACAGCAGCCCCCAGGGGGTACACAGCAGCCCCCTGGGGGTACCCAGCAGCCCCCTGGGGGTACACAGCAGCCTCCTGGGGGTCCCCAGCAGCCCCCAGGGGGTACACAGCAGCCCCCTGGGGGTACACAGCAGCCCCCTGGGGGTCCCCAGCGGCCCCCTGGGAGTACACAGCGGCCCCCAGGGGGTCCCCAGCAGCCCCCTGGGGGTCCCCAGCAGCCCCCAAATGCTGGCACTCGCCCCCCCCATGCAAGGGCCCCCCCGCTTCTCTTACCATTCCGGACTTCTGATCCGCGCCGCTCCTCGGTGCTTCATCCTCGCTGCTTCATCCTCGCTGCTCCGTCCGTCTTCTACATCCGGGATCCCCGGCCGCGCGATGACGTCATATGCCTGCGACGGCCGGAGATCCGGATGTAGAAGACGGACGGAGCAGCGAGGATGAAGCAGCGAGGATGAAGCAGCGAGGATGAAGCACCGAGGAGCGGCGCGGATCAGAAGTCCGGAATGGTAATATAACCATCCCGGGGGGGGGGGGGGCCCTTACAAGGGGGGGGGCGAGTGCCAGCATTTGGGGGCTATATGCACTGGTTCCCCCTGCCGCTGATTGACAGGGGGAAGCAGTGCATATTTAATGAGCGGCCCCACGTGACGGGGCCGCTCATACAGCAGCCTCCCCCCGCCTCCTCCAGCCTCCACAGCCCCGGACACAGCCCCCCCCCCCCCGTATTGACTCGTGTATAAGCCGAGGGGGAGACTTTTCAGCCCAAATTTTGGGCTGAAAAACTCGGCTTATACACGAGTATATACGGTACATTTCCTCCTACACTGAGGACGTGAGCAGGAAAAAAGCAAATCTCCTCCTGTGGTTCTAAAATTAATCTTTATGGACTGGCACAGTGATAGGAAAGAGCATTTATTTCTATTTTTTCTTTCCTTAATTCTGTTTTAATTAGAATTGCTTGCCTTAGGTATTGAGTAAAGCACGGTTATCTACAGACATTCATAAGAAACAACAGGATAAAAACATTGTTGTTGCTTTCCCCTGGCCAATCTTATCTGCAGAGGGGAGCCAGATTCCTTATAGTGGATACTCCGCTGGCAAGACGGCTCTAGTCGCGGCTGCAGTGAGGTGCTCCCAGGAAGCAGTCCCTCCACTTTTGGTTTGCTGAGCAGCAATGAACGACTTGCTCGCTTCGGAACCAGTGATCCGGTTGTTGGTGGGCGCGGGTGTATTTTGACCCATTAGATAGTCACCCAGGTTCCAGTTTGGAGCACCTGGTAATGGCGCCAACCGGTAGGTGGTCTGCAGGGCTGCACAGCACTGTGCAGAGCCCCTTCTCCTACGTTCCCCTCCCGACCACTTCTCTCCTCTCTTCTTCTACACTCTACTCCTACATTCCGCCCACCAGGACCTGATTGGCCCTCTATTCTAATGGTGCAAGTAGTGTATGGAGCTCTGAATGTTAACTGTGTCATTACTGAGGCAGAGAGTATTGCATCTTCAGTCAGGGATGCAATACCCTCCTGTGACGCACTCGTTGCGGGGCGCCACACTATACACATGTAACTGGGCACAATATCCAAAGATTTAGATCGTAATGTACTCAGAGTTGTGTATAGCTATGGACGGTCAGCCTAGAGAACCAATATCTTAGGCCCAGTTCACATCTGCCTATGGGCTGCGTTTGGCTGCCCTTGTTTTTCCATTGCAATTTTACCAAAAAATGCAATTGAAATTCAACCAAAATCACACCCATTGGTTTCAATGCAAAACGCATGTCGTTTTCAGGAAACACAAAATGAATGCGTTTTTCCAAACACAGCCCAAAACCTTGCAATGCATGCAATGTTTTGGGCTGCGTTTGAAAAAACGGATGCGTTTTGCATTTCCTGAAAATGACATGCATTTTGCATTGGATTTGCAATGCGTTTTTCATTGAAACCAATGGGCGCGTTTTTGGTTGCGTTTCAATTGCGTTTTTTGGTAAAAATGCAATGGAATCGCAAACGCAGCCAAACGCAGCTCATAGACAGATGTGAAAAGGCCCTTACACATTTTTCATAAAAGAGTAGACTTAAGGGGTTTTCCCACAAAGTTAATTTTAACTAGGGATGAGCGAGCATGCTCTCCGCGTACTCGCCAAATACTCACGATGCTCGGCGAGCAACCGAGTACCGTCGAGAGCTCTGGCTCATGCTTGGCTCCCCCTCCCTGCATGTTGGCGCTCTTTACAGAGAATGTGCCTTTGCCATTCACCTTTACCACCCCACCATCCCTCATTCACATAAGCCCCTCTCTCCTTCCCTCTACTTAATTGATCTCCCATACTCTCTTCAATTTACTGAATAATCTCAGACCACCATATTCCAGGGCGTTACATCACAAATAAAGTCACAATTACAACAACTATTTGCCTTTTTTCTTTTTACTGCTGCTTCTGTCAAGTGATATATCTCCAAATCCTGGTCCACCCTCCACCAACTTCAACCCCTCTCCGACCTCACATAGAAACCCCACTAATATTATTAACATTCCCTGCACACCTTCATCTCCCTCTTTTAATTGTGCTTTCTGGAATGCACGGTATGTATGCAACAAACTTACCTTCATTCATAACTACTTTCTCACTAACTCTCTTAACCTCCTGGCTCTCACAGAAACCTGGATCCACCATTCAGACACTGCTTTCCCTGCTGCTATGTCTCATGGCGGCATACATTTCTTTCATTCCCCGAGACCTGGGAACAGACATGGTGGTGGATTTGGCTTACTCCTGTCCCCAGAATGTACCTTCCAGGTCATCCCTCCAGCCCCATGACTCTCATTCCCCTCTTTTGAGGTCCACACAATTAGACTCTTCCGTCTCCTCCCCCTCAGAGTAACAGTCGTATACCGCCACCCAGAGTCACCCACCCATTTCTTCGCATGACTGCCTCATTTCATGTCCTCAAAATTACCAACCCTTATTTTGGGAGACTTTAACATCCCCATAAACAGCCCCATCTACCCATGTGCATCCCAGCTCTCAACCTCTGAGACACACAAGGATGGTAACACCCTTGACCTGATCTTTGTCCGGCTCTGCATAACCTCCTCCTTAGATAACTCACCTCTTCCCCTCTCTGACCACAACATTCTCTCCTTCACGCTCACAAACTCTTGCCCATCCCACACAGAACGACCTATCGCACATTCAGAAATCTACAGGTCATTAACCCTCATACATTCACAGACTCTCTACACTCATCATTGTCCACAATCTCCTCATTCTCCTGTCCCGATCTGGCAGTAAATCACTTAAATAACTCTCTCAGAAGCACCCTGGATCAAGTAGCACCCCTTACCCTCAGAACCTTCAAACACAGAATTAAACAGCCCTGGCTAATATCACAAACTTAATTCCTCCAGCGATGCTCTAGGAGTGCTGAACGTCTATGGAGGAAAAGCCGCACTCAAGAAATCTTCATTCACTATAAATTCATGCTGAGAACTTACAGCTCTGCCCTTCACCTTGCCAAAGAAACCTACTTCACCACCCTGATCTCCTCACTATCCAACAACCCAAAAAAACTCTTTGACACCTTTCACTCTCTCCTCAGTCTTAAAGTGCAGGCTCCTATCACTGACCTCTGTGCAGATGACCTGGCTTCCTACTTCACAGAGAAAATAGAAAACATCCATCAGGAAATCAACTCCTAACCTCAAATCACTGTTACCCTTACCTCTCCCCACATTTCCTCCAGCTCACTCTCCACTTTTGACCCTCTCACAGAATAATAATAATAATAATAATAATAAAGCTTTATTTATATAGCGCCAACATATTCCACAGCGCTTTACAATGTAGGGTTAGAGTACAGAAAATATAATACAGTAAGTAATTACAGTAGAGAACAAATACAGTACAATAATTGGATACAAAACAATAGGCATAGAATCAATGTAACAAAGAAAATACAATAAATAAAGCAAGAAATGAAGGTGACCCTGCTCAAAAGAGCTTACAATCTACAACGGGATAGGGTTGCACAAGGTACAGGGGTTTATTGCACTGATGGTCCAGGCATCTTGAGGAAATAGGGCATAGAACTAAGCTTACATGGATGGTCATTACACAGTCTGTGTAGACCTTTTTGGTTTGGTGGAGTTTGTAGAAGAGTAATGTCCAGAGGGTTAGCCCATTCACTGTCTACAGTGCAAAGGACTTCTATTAGGGAGTATGATAGGCCGCCTTAAAAAGATGCGTTTTTAGGGATCGTCTGAAGCCATGCAAGTTGTGGATAGTCCTGATTTCTTGGGGTAAAGCATTCCAGGCTCCTCTCTTCCTCTTGTCCCTTCACATGCACTGCTGACCCCATCCCCTCACACCTACTCCAGTTTCTCTCTCCAGTGGTCACCACTCACCTAACCGAAATCTTCAATCTCTCCCTCTCCTCTGGCATCTTCCCCTCCTCCTTCAAACACTCTATCATTACTTCATTATTAAAGAAAACTTCTCTCGACCCATTCTGCACAATCAACTACAGACCAGTCTCCAATCTCCCCTTCATCTCTAAACACCTGGAGCGCCTGGTCTACTGCCGCCTCACTCATTACCTCGCCACTCACTCTCTTCTAGTTCCATTACAGTCTGGTTTCCGCCCCTACATTCTACAGAAATTGCTCTCACCAAAGTGACCAACGACCTTCTGTCAGCAAAATGTCTCTACTTACCCTTCTTGATCTCTCTGCAGCCTTCGACACTGTTGACCACCATCTCCTACTCTCTATGCTGCACTCCATCAGCATCAAAGACATGGCTGTCTCCTGGTTCTCTTCCTATTTCTCTGACCGCAGTGTTTCATTTGTTGGCTCCACTTCCTCCCCTCTTCCTCTCACTATTGGGGTCCCTCAGGGTTTAGTCCATGGACCTTTCCTCTTCTCTCTCTACAAGGCCCCGATTGGACAGACCATCAGCAGATTTGGCTTTCAGTACCATCTTTATGCTTATGACACACAACTATACACTACTTCCCCAGACCTTACTGCCGCTCTAATGAAGAACACCAATGACTGTCTAACCGCACTTTCCAGTATCATGTCCACTCTCTATCTGAAACTCAACCTCTCCAAAACAGAACTTCTCTTGCCTGCCCTCCACTACCCACCCTAAATATGACGTCTCTCTCTCAGTGTGTGGCACCACAATTACACCTAGTCAGCAGGCTCGTTGTCTGAGTGTTATGTTTGACTCTGATCTTTCCTTCACCCCATATGTACAATCTCTTGCCCACTCTTGCCGCTTGCACCTGAAGAACATCTCCAGAATTCGCCCCTTTCTCACCTTGGAAACCACAAAAACCCTCACTCTAGCCCTGATTCACTCCCGCCTTGACTATTGTAATTCTCTTTTAATTGGCCTCCCCCACTCTAGACTCTCCCCTCTGCAGTCCATCCTTAATGGAGCAGCCAGAATCACCTATCTAGCTAACCGTTACTCGGACACTTCTGCTCTATGCTAATCACTGCACTGGTTGCCTATACACTAAAGGATCAAATTCAAGCTGCTTGTTCTCACACACAAACATCTTCAAAGTGCAGCACCTCCCTACATCTCCTCCCTCATCTCTGTCTATCACCCTACCCGTTCTCTTCGCTTTGGAAGTGACCTTAGGCTCACTTCTACATTCATTCGAATCTTCCATTCCGGGCTCCAAGACTTCTCCCGAGCTGCACCAATTCTCTGGAATGCTCTACCACAAGAAATTAGGTGTATCCACAACTTACATAGTTTCAGGCGATCCCTAAAAACACATATTTTTAGGACGGCCTATCATGATCCCTAGTTAAAGTCATCTAGACAAAGCCTATCCGCTCCACCAGTCTCAAGTGGATCAAATAATGGTTAGTGGCCAATCATGCTCCTCCTATCTGCTCCCCATCTCTTTAAGTTGATTATACCATCACTGTAAATAAGCACCTGTACCTTGTGTCACCCCCACCTCATTGTTAGATTGTAAGCTCTTATGAGCAGGGCTGTCATTATTTTGCTCTAATTATTGTATTGTATCATGCTTGTATTATTTTTGTGCTGTATTTTCTGATAACTGTTTCTTATGATAGTTAAATATGATCCTCTGTATTGTAAAACTCTGCGGAATATGTTGGCGCTACATAAATAAAGATTATTATTATTATTATACAGGCAGGCAGGGTATATAGAAGACTGCAGTGTAGTACAAGAGGCTGTATTCCAGTCACATCTTGGGCTGGTGTATCAGGCTTCTAATATCAGTTCAAACAACAGTCGTTTTGAGGATTAATCTAGCCATATACAGGCAGGCAGGGTATATAGCAGACTGCAGAGTGTAAACTCCTTTTCAGGAATAATCTAGCTGTATACAGGAAGGGTATATAGCAGACTGCGGTGTGTAAATCCCTTTTCAGGATTAATCTAGCTGTATACAGGAAGGGTATATAGCAGACTGCGGTGTAAACTCCTTTTTAGGATTAATCTAGCTGTATGCAGGCAGGGTATATAGCAGACTGTGGTGTGTAAACTCCTTTTCAGGATTAATCTAGCTGTATACAGGAAGGGTATATAGCAGACTGCGGTGTAAACTCCTTTTTAGGATTAATCTAGCTGTATGCAGGCAGGGTATATAGCAGACTGCGGTGTAAACTCCTTTTTAGGATTAATCTAGCTGTATGCAGGCAGGGTATATAGCAGACTGTGGTGTGTAAACTCCTTTTCAGGATTAATCTAGCTGTATACAGGCAGGGTATATAGCAGACTGCGGTGTAAACTCCTTTTTAGGATTGATCTAGCTGTATGCAGGCAGGGTATATAGCAGAATAAGGTGTGTAAACTCCTTTTTAGGATTAATCTAGCTGTATGCAGGCAGGGTATATAGCAGAATGAGGTGTGTAAACTCCTTTTTAGGATTAATCTAGCTGTATGCAGGCAGGGTATATAGCAGAATGAGGTGTGTAAACTCCTTTTCAGGATTAATCTAACAACTGTATACAGGCAGGGTATATAGCAGTCTGCAGTGTGTAAACTCCTTTTCAGGATTAATCTAGCAACTGTATACAGGCAGGGTATATAGCAGTCTGCAGTGTGTAAACTCCTTTTTCAGGATTAATCTAGCAGCTGTATACAGGCAGGATATATAGCAGACTGTGGTGTGTAAACTAAACTTCTTATCAGGATTAATCTAGCAGCTGTATACAGGGAGGGTATATAGCAGACTGCGGTGTGTAAACTCCTTTTCAGGAATAATCTAGAAGTATACAGGCAGGGTATTTAGCAGACTTCGGTGTGTAAACTCCTTTTGACGATTGATATAGCAGCTGTATACAGGCAGATGTTCGGGTGCTCGACCCGAGCACCGAGCCCCCTGTTAACCTATAGGAAACCCAAGCATTTTTCCAGCAGTACCCCTGACAGTCTGCATAAACCCTAAAAATGTCACAAATATATAAGAACAGTGCTCAAATGATATGGGAACAGCATGGGGAAGACCCTTTTAAGCATTTCTGACTCCCAGGTCACTGCTGTGAACAATGTTGTCTGAGTATTACACCACTTTTACGGACTCAGAAAAAAGCCTCCAAAAATAAAACCAAAATGGATTTTCCTGGGGAAAATATTAAGGGCTCATACTCACTTGTAAGACAGTGTTGGTGTATTATTTTTTTTATTACATTAAAAATGTAAAAACAAATTGAGAGCCACTCCGATGCGCCTTTGAAAAAAGGTGGAGGAGGGCCTCTTGAAATAATGTTCCCATTGTTAGGAAGTGGGTCTCCCATAGTGTTGCTCTATGCAGGGCTGCCAAAAATTGGGAGGCACTCCAATGCCCCTTGGAAGAGATGTATAGGAGGGCTTCTTTAAATACTGTTCCCATTATTAGAAAGGAAGTGGGTCTCCCATAGTGTTTCCTTATACATGGCTGCCAAGAATAGGAGGGCACTCCAATGTCCCTTGGAAGAGATGTACAGGAGGGCTTCTTTAAATACTGTTCCCATTATTAGGAAGGAAGTGGATCTTCCATTGGAGTGCCTCCCAATTTTTGGGAGCCCTGCATAAGGCAACACTATGGGAGATGAACTTCCTAATAATGGGAACATTATTTAAAAATGCCCTCCTCCACGTCTCTTCCAAGGGGCATAGTTATTTCATTGAGAGAAGCTAATTCAACATTGATGATCGTGTTCATTCACACAATTAGATTTTATTAGATGGATTTTTTCTAATAGATACCGGTAATTTATTTTTGTTTAATTGAATGAATTAACAGGTCTGATGGCTGAGTTGCTTGGAGACAGTGTGTACAGTAAGGAAAATTTTTACAGTAGTAACACATTATAAATGAAATGATTACTTTAAGACTAAATGTTTTGATCATAATTTTGTAATATCATTTATCCTTGGTAGCAAGTGGCATATTCAAAGAACACAGCACTTCATAGGCCAAGAACAGGCAGTTTTAAGCCACAAGACAGTTAGAGTTGGTAGAGATGAGAAGACCCAAACTAAACTTCAGTGTTCAGGCCGCCACAGACTTTACAAAGAAATCAGTGTTTGGGTTTGGAGTTCGGGTGTCTTACATCTGCAAACCACTGGAGCGAGTATCACTGTACTCGGGTACAACCGGTGTTCAGCCAAGTGAGAGCAACTTGCAGCGCCTGAATGACTCACCCTAGGAGTAAAATCAGTGTTATCAGAAGTAGTGTGTACAAAAAAAAGACAAAACTCCACTCTCCCCTGGAAGTGCTTAGTTTTTGGCTGGCTGTATGTGGGTGGGAGAGCATAACTGCCCAATTAGTGACTTCCAATAAGGTTCGGGTCAAATTATTTAGAACAGAACTTATAATAGTTGGTCACATGAAGTGATATGTGATATGTTTTGCAGTATTAGATATCAGAACTTTATGGAATATTTATGGACTATAACAACCATGATATAGGCCTTATATCTTAAAACTTACATACCGATTGTTGTTTATTATAAACAGATCTATACTTGGCATGAACACTGTTCTTCAATTAAAGGGACTCTGTCCAGTCATTTTTCATTATGATACTAATATTACTCTTGAATAAGGCTTGGACAGTTCTTTTAAAAAATTGTAAATTATTATTCTACACTTTCTAATTTCCATGCTATAAGCATTTTCACACCCTACAGCAGCTCCTGTATTAGTCTTCTCCATTATATTCACAGCCGAATAGTCAGGCTGCTGTATAGGTGTTATTTAAATATCCACACCCACCCAAGCTGGTGTTCTGTCCCTCCCCTCTAGTCCTTTGTACTGGGTGGGGGGAAGTGTTTTGTTCTGCACTGTGTGCACAGCATAAAAGATTTCTATTATAAGAACATTGGTTTCCATGCAAGCATGTAATGTGTGTATCTGTTGATCAAATTATCACATTTTCTTATAACCATATAGAAATATACTGCACACACTACACAAATGCCTTTGATACACGCAATGACATGAAGAGATGCACTAAGAGTAAACATCTCTTCCCCCTCCTTTCTGCTCTGCAATGAGTCACACAGCATAACAGACCACAGGAGGGCAGGACAGTATAATGATCCATGAATATTCATTCATTGGGGAGTGGGCAGCAGAGAGTTCACTGTGATTGACAGATAGAATTAATCTTTTATTTTGAAGTTTACAGAGGATTGGAGAAAAGTATAAATAATAGAAATACATGAATAGAGAGAGCTTAGAGAAAGGAATTAGAAAATGATAGCAGTTAAGTGTTGATTTTTGACCTGACAGATTAACTTCAAGAGATAAAGTTGGGTTGAGTTCAGGGTGAACCCACATATTTCCTGTGATTTGTAGGTGACAATGTGTGACAGAGATGACAGGACATTACTCTATGGTATATTTAGACAAAAAGAAAATCGTTGGACACTCATTTCTTAATACCCACCTAATGAATGAGCAAAATACTAATTCGTCAGGTGATCAAATCATTTATGCTGACAAAAAAATGAATCATTATTTCCAGCACATCGACCTGCATGAAAACATCATATGATGCCAATATCATGATACTGTATTGATAAGTTAACATACTAAGGATCATGATGACCCTGACAGCCGTGGACAGGATCAGCACACAGGACTGGAGGGCTAATATGCCCTTCAGTCCGGTGTGCAGCCACACGCAGTTCCTGCTGCTGATAAGTCAGGACAACGGCGCCGTGGTCCTGACCTGTAAGCGGCTGCAGCTGCATGCGGCTGCACACCGGACGAGAGGGCATATTAGCCCTCCAGTCCTGTGTGCTGATTCAGTCCACGGCTGTCAGGGTCATCCCGGACAGCCCCGGACCGGATCGGCCGCAGTGTGAAGGCACCCTAAAAGACACAAATGCAAGCTTTTGAGTTGGATCAGATAAATTCCACAGACATACTGTGATCAGTGTTACATTCCTCATGAGGTGGCCGGACTAGCAAAAATTATCAATTTGACAAGTGTAAAAAAAATTATCAGCAATAGACACCAGTGTCTAAAAAATACTGAGATCCATTTGTCAGGATACAGAGAGTTAATGCCAGTGGACACCTTGATGTGAGTTGATGACAGTCTGAGGTCAACTATGTGGGGAAATGCTCAAATCTAGGACAAGAATATGTCCTGATCTGCAGTCTCTGATATACAAGTATAAGTATTTTCCTGAGACATCTTCACAGAACAGGGCAATGTAGTAAGATCTGACACCAGCACAGTAATGATCTTTTCCGATACATATTGTTTTAACATAAGTTCTCATATTCCATGTAGCGAGAAGAGATATCCTTATACTTTTTAATGAGGTCCAAAAGTCACATAGTGAATAATCGAACAAAAATGTAATCCGGTACTCTACTAAGTATAATAAGAATCGATACGACCAAAACATTCACAAAATAATGGGACACATGAAAATCTAAAAATAATGTTTCATAGTAAAGCTTGATCTCAATACATGGGAATGATCTTTGCATATCCAAAGCAAGATGAGATGCTGTAAGATCCTCGTAAGATGTGTGAATATGATATCCAACATTTGTGTGAGACGGACAATTATTTCTCAGCTGTGTTCAGCCCTTTACGTGTTTTTTTTATTTGGTATACCTTATTCTTTGGTCCCATATTTACATGAACCTACTGCATATTTTTTGCCTTTCATATTTTCTATGCTCTGGTCTATACATCAGGTTACAACATTTAGAAATAATAAGCAAAACCAAAAAGGAAATGATGTACGGTATTTTTTTAGACAAGTTGTGCACATGCCGATCACAGAATGATTCGCTGTACATCCCAGAGATCAGCAGTAAATTGTACCACCACAAAGGAAAATGAGCATTATCTGGCACTCAATCAAAAACTTCAGAAATAATCCAGGAGTAAGGCCAAAATATTTTGCAGTCACAAAACAAACTTTATTGACAACATGGGTCAGCTTTAAAAAGAGATGTTACATATAGCAAGCACACAAGCAGTAACCCAACCAATATACATCACATAGGTGCAATCCAATATATCTCTTGGCCAAATAGCCCACCTAAAATAACATTGCCACATACCCCAAAATATAAACCAAGTGGTAACAATCAAAATATAGTAAAGGCAATGGACTGGGTCAAGATAACTACCTGCTTGTGGCTGCCTCCCCTGACGCGCGTTTCGCGTTAGCTTTCTCACAAGGGGTAGTTCCTCAAATGATTGCGATCCTTTTATACCCCATCAGGTATAATGGCGTGTGACATCACATTCTGGGATTACCAGGTGTCATAATCACCTTCAGTTCCTGTATGCACGTGCAGCCTAGCAACCAAATCACAAGACCAGGCGCAGCCAGTCACCGGCCGCTGCGTCATCCTGCTTCCTGGCAGTAAGCGCAGGGAAGGAGATGCGCGGCCCGCCTCTAACGTGCGTCACTGTCAGTGACGTTGCCAGACAACGCGTCCCAGACGACAGACCACATGACCAGACGCGGCTAATCACAGGCACTCAATCAATTGACTATCCATTTAAAGGGAAGAGGTCAGGACCCCTCAGCAACCAGAACCATGAGCAGTTCTGGGTGCATATCTGAAATCCCTGCCTAAAAGTCTCAGCATAATGCAGTGTACATAAACTGATCTTTAGAAAAAGTATTTCTAAAGATCATATATTAGATGCTACTTAGGGCATCGAATAGTTGAGGGAGTGTTTGTTCTGTTGATTCGTTGGCCACTTAGCACGTGATGGCCACTTTCCATGTCCCGATATCGTCGTCCAACTCCGATAAAAAGTCACGTGGTTCGTGCGTTGGCCCCGATATTGTTCGTGCGTTGTGCGGTGTAAATGTACAATTCGATGCAAGAACGATGACAAAACGATATCGGGGGAGAAATGAGCAGGCTCTCCAACTGCCCGATATTGGATGACGATCTTGCAGGATCGTGCTGTGTGACAGCCCAACAACGATTTGGAGTACAACTTCCCCTATTCTCTCCCATGTTAAATGGTCATTCCTGGATCGCTCATACAAGGGGGCGTAGACATCGCAGCTGTGTTGCCTGCCGATATGGCGCTGTGTAACATCTCCTATGCGATCTTGGATTTCTCCCCAAAAAATGTACGCTCCTGCGCTGTTGTATCCAACATCGAAACGATGTTGGGACGTGTAAAGTGGCCATTATCTCATCATTGTAGGCGTGATATCATGCTTTACAATATTGCATCATCTGCATCGCTCACCATCACAGCAAAAGGTGGCTAGTTTGAAGAACCTAGAATATAAGACATATTTTTAGTTGTTTCACACTTTTTTGTTAAGTATATAATTCCACATGTGTTAATTCATAGTGTTGATGCCTTCAGTGTGAATCTACAATTTTCATAGTCATGAAAATAAAGTAAACTCTTTGAATGAGAAGGTGTGCCCAAACCTTTGGTCTGTACTGTATACAGGAGGCTGAACAAGAGAGGGCTGGAGGTGGCACAGAGAGGGCTGGAGGCGGGGAGGACACTAGCAACAGCAATGACACATACAGGAGGCTGAACAAGAGAGGGCTGGAGGTGGCACAGAGAGGGCTGGAGGCGGGGAGGACACCAGCGACAGCGATGACACATACAGGAGGCTGAACAAGAGAGGGCTGGAGGTGGCACAGAGAGGGCTGGAGGCGAGGAGGACACCAGCAACAGTGATGACTCATTACTGAGTAAGTCCCTCTGGACTTGTTCTCTGTACACTTTATAAAGTCTTTTTAACAACTTATATGGGGGCTAGAGACATAGGGGACCCCTTCCCTTAAAGGGATCCTGTCACCCCCAAAACACCTGTAAACCTATTAAAACCTGTCCCTAGAGCATATTAACACTTTCCCTACACTCTTTTTACCTCCTAAATGCAGTAAGTGACATTGGATAAAAACGTTTTATAAGTACCTGATTACTGATGATAATGAGTGACTATCTATTCATAGTCACTCATCAAGACTGCCCCTCTGCTTCATATCACGCCTGAATAGGCGTGATCTACTGCCCAGATTCAAAATCGCGCCTCCCTGCTGTGCCCTGTGTCGTCCGAGGCTGCTGTGTGGCCGGGTGACGCGATCCGCGTCATTCGAGGCGCCTGGTGACGTATTTACAACCGGCGCCGCACTGTCGGCTTCAAAATGCGCACTGCGCATGCCCAATGCGCATGCGCAGTGCGCATTTTGAAGCCGACAGCGCGGCGCCGGTGTAAATACGTCACCAGGCGCCGCGAATGACGCGGATCGCGTCACCCGGCCACACAGCAGCCTCGGACGACACAGGGCACAGCAGGGAGGCGCGATTTTGAATCTGGGCAGTAGATCACGCCTATTCAGGCGTGATATGAAGCAGAGGGGCAGTCTTGATGAGTGACTATGAATAGATAGTCACTCATTATCATCAGTAATCAGGTACTTATAAAACGTTTTTATCCAATGTCACTTACTGCATTTAGGAGGTAAAAAGAGTGTAGGGAAAGTGTTAATATGCTCTAGGGACAGGTTTTAATAGGTTTACAGGTGTTTTGGGGGTGACAGGATCCCTTTAATGCAGCAGAAATGCTGCATTCAGTGCTGCATTCAGATAGCATAGCACCAGGGAGGTGACAGGTCCTCTTTAAATGGAATTTTATTTAATATGCGAACACAAAGTAGCAATAATTTGTGAAGAGTGAAGAAATGATACACTGTTATCCAATTATTGTACAATATAAATCTTAAAATTGTCTTGTGCATTTGTATTTAGCCCTCTGTCGTCTGATACCTTAAAAAGAATCCTGAGTAACCACTTGCCTCCCGAGGTCACCAAATTAGTAAATTGATTCCACCTGCGTGTAATTTATTCTCAGCATAACTATAGCTGTACTGTGAAGACTTCAGAGGTTTGTTTGAGAACATTATGCTGGGTTCACATGTAGTGTATTCGACCGCATATTTATGCAGTTTTTGCGTGCATTTTTTGCAAAAAATTACAACTTCATTCAGACACCGCGCTTTTTCCAGCGTGCTTTTCCCAAGCCCATTTTATAATGTGGCCTATGGGAAAAGCGCACCGAAAAAGGCGCAAAGAATTGACATGATCATTCTTTTTGCGGATGTGCTGTGCAGTGGCAGTCTGCAAAAAGATGCCAGAATACACAGCATCTAAATGCATTGAAGCAAAGCCATCGCTTTTGCTGGAAAGTGTTTCCAGCATTTCGTTTAACTGTATTTACGCTAGCGCTCAAAAGCGCTGTCTAAATGCATGAATATGCGGCAAATACGCCACGTATGAATGCAGCCTTAGGTATCAAATGGCTTCATGAAAAACAAGGACCAAATAAGACAGGTCAGGCTTAAAGTTGCAGAGAAGACTAAAGCAGAGTTAGGTTATAAAATAATAGCAAGACACAGCTTTTTGGTAAAGCACATCATTCCGCTGATTAACAAAAATGGAATTAGGCCTACAAAAAAAATATTTACATTCAGATGTGAGGGAGATTCAAGGATATTTTGGGGCTTGTTTTGACACCTCTGGGTGCTTGACTGTGGGCAAGACAGCATGAAATCTGAAGATTACCAAAGGATTTTGGTCGCAAAGAACTGCAGTGTCAGAAAGCTGGGTTTGTGCCCTAGGTCATGGGTCTTCCAGCAGGATAAAGACTCCAAACATAATTCAAGAAGCCCCCAGAGATGGTTGGAAACTAAGCGCTGGAGAGTTCTGAAGTGGTCAACAATGAGTTTGGATCTAAATCCCATTGAATATCTGTGGAGAGATCTTGAATCTGCAGTTGGCAGAAGACGTCTCAAATATGAGAAACCTGGAGCAGTTTGTGAAAGAAAGAAAATTCCAGCTGAGAGATGTAATGGTACCGTGACACGGGGCGATCTCTTCGGCGATGTCGCCGGCAACTTAGGGGCGTGGCTAAGTAGCGGCAACATCGCTCATGAGTTGCCGCGTGTGACAGGGCGATAATAAGGCGATAAGTTGCCTAAGCAACATCGTCAGGTATCCCAACATGTCTGCCTGCATTACCCTGTGTGACGCCACAACTGCGATGTTGCTGGCAACTTCCCCCATAGACTTCCATGTTATGGATCACTGCCAGGGTGAAGTTTAACCCTGGCTGCGATAGTTGCCGGCAAGATTGCAGATGCGTTGCCGGCGATATCGCTGCATGTGACATCGCAACAGCAACCATGGCAGCGCCAAAAAAGTGTGCGCTCCCGTGAGTTGCTGGCAACATCGCCGCAGAGATCGCCCCATGTGATGGTACCATAAGGAGTTTTCAGTTTTTTTTGTGTTGTTCTAATACATTCAAAGGAAATAAACATGTGTATAACAAAATGTGTAATTGCAATAATCTCCTTGGAGAAATACTTCATTTTCTAGAACAATTTCAAGGGTGCCAGTACTTTCAGCCATGACTTTAGTCATCTCACGCTCCGTTACTGTGCCAGTTGTCCCAGGGATTGCATGATATTGTTATGCCATGTGAGCCCTGCAGCCAATCAGTTGCCTTCAGATGAACCATCGATGTACAAAAGTTAGCATGCAGTCAGCCATTAGTGGCATTTATTATACAAGTGGACTTCTTCATTTTAACAAAGGTTATGTAGGTAGATTGTAGCGACCGGTCGTAAGGCTGCGGGTGTGTGTGTATGATTTTTCTCAACAGAATCCCCATACTCAGGTTTAACCGATAATAACGTTTCTTTACTGTAAAACATATTTATATCACAGTCAACCGAACTATATGCGCACTTGTATATATTAGAGTCTCTGAATCTTCACTTCTGCCGGGTACGCAGCAAGAAAAAACACAACAATGAAGGTATCTTTCCCTAACTTTCCCTAAAATCACGTACCAGTCTATCACAGAAGAAGATGTCGCTCCCACGTAGCAGGCCTGGGGATCTCCTCAGTCTTCTTCTTTGGTCTCCTTCCGCAGGTAACAGAATTTTCTTTGTTAGTCTCTCCCAGTCTCAGGGCACACCGAGCAGCAGAAGGGAGCCCACAGCAGCACAGAAGTCTCTCTCAGTCTCGGGGGCACACCGAGCAGCAGCAGGAGGGAGATCACGGCAGTACAACTGGCTCCCTTATGTCGGTCACGGCCCCTGCACATGCACCCTGGGTGCTCGGCGGGCAAGGTTTTGCAGAGCGGCCAGAGTCACAGCACCAAAGTCCAGTGGCCCAGGATCAGTCACAAGGGCTTCTGCGGGGTGATTTTTCCGGCAAGGTGTTGCAAAGTAGTCCACTTTCAACAGACATCCACAGGCAGATCTTCTCTGGTTCAACTCTGGATTTATGCTGCACTGATTCTCTGCTTTGACTTCCTGGGTAAACAACAGAGATGGTGGGGGATTTCAACCCTCTGTGATTGTAGAGTCCACTGATGCCCCCTGGTGGACAAGTGCGGACTGTGCACAGTTCATTTCAGTGTCAATTTCAATAATACAATCTGAATTGTACACCTCATTACATACCCCCCCACTTAAAGGTTGACAGTCCCTGTCAACAACCATCGGCTCCAAGGCAGTGATGGCCGTTGATATCACAGGGATTGATCTCCGGCGGAGTAGGGACCTCTGTTGGGGGAAACCGTCATCCCCCCGTTCACCTTCGCTCCCTTGTTCAGGGCTCACAATATCTCCAATAAACTCAGTCACGTTGTCTACCCGGGGAGAGTAGGATCGCCGGCGGTAGCGGCGCCGGTTGGGGGCAAATCTGCTTCCTTTAACGGGAACACCCCCAGGACCGGTGACATCGGCAGCCTCTGTACCCCTCTCTCCCTTCACAACATCAAACTGTACCACCTCCCCATCACCAACACTGCGGAGGCACTTACGAGGATTGTTACGCTTTATGGCAGTCTGATGTACAAACACGTCATCCTTTGTGTCATTCCTGTTGATGAAGCCATACCCATCGCGGACATTAAACCACTTCACTGTCCCCTGGACCCGAGTGGCCAGCACTTGCTTATCGGTCTGGCTCTGTCTCTTCACACCCTTTTCCCTGATCTCCCCTGCCGAGCGAACCGCTTTGGCTGGGGCGTCTAGTTTAAAGGTGGCTGCTGTTGTGGGACATGACTTGCTGGTTCTGGTATATCGGACCCCGGGTGGGGGATGCGGACAACAGTTTGCCCTATGGCGGGGGTCGCCACATGTCCTGCACCTTCCCATAGGCCGACTGGGTTGCTGTCTCGCTTGTTGGTCTAGCATGAGCTGTAGCTGTAGTATCTGTTTCTGCAACTCTGCTACTATCTGCTTCAATTCCTCTGTATCACTGTTCGGAGTGCTGGCACCGGATATGGACCTGCAGGCCGTAGTATAAGTCTGGTTATAAGCTACTACCGGGAGGAGATTCTGTTGATCACACATCCTGCCGACTACGCCAGATGTAGCGACCGGTGGTAAGGCCGCGGGTGTGTGTGTATGATTTTTCTCAACAGAATCCCCATACTCAGGTTTAACCGATAATAACGTTTCTTTACTGTAAAACATATTTATATCACAGTCAACCGAACTATATGCGCACTTGTATATATTAGAGTCTCTGAATCTTCACTTCTGCCGGGTACGCAGCAAGAAAAAACACAACAATGAAGGTATCTTTCCCTAACTTTCCCTAAAATCACGTACCAGTCTATCACAGAAGAAGATGTCGCTCCCACGTAGCAGGCCTGGGGATCTCCTCAGTCTTCTTCTTTGGTCTCCTTCCGCAGGTAACAGAATTTTCTTTGTTAGTCTCTCCCAGTCTCAGGGCACACCGAGCAGCAGAAGGGAGCCCACAGCAGCACAGAAGTCTCTCTCAGTCTCGGGGGCACACCGAGCAGCAGCAGGAGGGAGATCACGGCAGTACAACTGGCTCCCTTATGTCGGTCACGGCCCCTGCACATGCACCCTGGGTGCTCGGCGGGCAAGGTTTTGCAGAGCGGCCAGAGTCACAGCACCAAAGTCCAGTGGCCCAGGATCAGTCACAAGGGCTTCTGCGGGGTGATTTTTCCGGCAAGGTGTTGCAAAGTAGTCCACTTTCAACAGACATCCACAGGCAGATCTTCTCTGGTTCAACTCTGGATTTATGCTGCACTGATTCTCTGCTTTGACTTCCTGGGTAAACAACAGAGATGGTGGGGGATTTCCACCCTCTGTGATTGTAGAGTCCACTGATGCCCCCTGGTGGACAAGTGCGGACTGTGCACAGTTCATTTCAGTGTCAATTTCAATAATACAATCTGAATTGTACACCTCATTACAAGATGGTGATAATCCTTTCAGTTACATTACATACTGGTATGAGATACATATTGACATCAGTGATACACCAGTAAAAATAAACCCCAAGCCACATTGTGACAATTATAAAACCATCTCATTTTCAGTAAAAGGGATTTAGAACATAGATGTGTCTCTTTAAATTAATGGTAATAAAAGTGTATAGAAGTAGTAATGACATAGGACATTACTAATAATGAAGCAATGTATGCATATTGCATTGCAGCAGCTCCTTACATTTGGTTTTACTACATTTCTAATAAAACAAGACATTTATCAGCTCTATCTGTTGTCCTGGAGCAATAAATCACTAAACAACCACAGGATGTCTACTGGCTATAATCAGGGCCGTATTTGCCATTAGGCACACCTAGGCACGTGCCTAGGGCGGCGCTATTTATAGGCGGGCGGCGTCTCGGTGTGTTTATTTATTTATTTTTTTTACTTTTTTTTTCCCGGCTCCGGGCCGGCCGGGTCTCAAGCCCCGCCCCCATACAACCCCCCCCCCCACACACACACCCCCCCTTCCGTCATCATTATGGCCGGCCCGCCGCGCCCGCCGTCCCGCCCACCCACCTCACAGGCAGGAAGTCCCGGCCGGAAGAGACGAGGAGAAGGAGGGGCCCGCCAAAGAGGGGAAACTTGAAGTTCCCGCTCTGTTCCCTCCTGTCTCCCGTGCTGCTGTGGTGGCGCCGGCAGCGGTAGTGGCGGCAGCGGTAGTGGCGGCAGCGGCGGTACTGGCACCCAGCCGCCCCCTCCAGACCCAGAGAGCGGGGAAGCAGCCGGAGGCACTGGATGATGGTGCGGCTGGCGACCGAGCTCCTGCTGCACATCCCTGTGCTCAGAGGGAGCCCGGCTAATGTCAGCAGCCAGCACCAGGTGAGGACCCTAGAAGTGTGGGGAAACTGTGCAGAGGACAGAGGAGCAGGTGGACCGAGAAGAAGAGGCACAGGGGGACAGAAATAAGGGGGCAGGAGAAGAGGAGAGAGGAGCAGCAGGAGGGACAGAGGAGAGGAGGACTGGGGTGCAGAAGGACAGGAGGGACAGCGGAGAGAGGACAGGGGTGCAGGAGGACAGAGGAGCAGCAGGAGGGACAGAGGAGAGGAGGACGGGGTGCAGGAGGACAGCCGAGCAGCAGGAGGGACAGGGAAGAGGAGGGCGGGGGTGCAAGAGGAGCAGCAGGAGGGACAGAGGAGAGCAGGACGGGGGTGCAGAAGGACAGAGGAGAGGAGGACGGGAGTGCAGAAGGACAGAGGAGAGGAGGACGGGGTGCAGAAGGACAGAGGAGAGGAGGACGGGGGTGCAGAATGACAGAGGAGAGGAGGACGGGGGTGCAGAAGGACAGAGGAGAGGAGGACGGGGGTGCAGAAGGACAGAGGAGAGGAGGACGGGGGTGCAGAAGGACAGAGGAGAGGAGGACGGGGGTGCAGAAGGACAGAGGAGAGGAGGACGGGGGTGCAGGAGGACAGAGGAGAGGAGGACGGGGGTGCAGGAGGACAGAGGAGAGGAGGACGGGGGTGCAGGAGGACAGAGGAGAGGACGACGGGGGTGCAGGAGGACAGAGGAGCAACAGGACGGGGGTGCAGGAGGAGCAGCAGGAGGGACAGCGGAGAGGAGGACGGGGTGCAGGAGGACAGAGGAGCAGCAGGAGGGACAGAGGAGAGGAGGACGGGGTGCAGGAGGACAGCCGAGCAGCAGGAGGGACAGGGAAGAGGAGGGCGGGGGTGCAAGAGGAGCAGCAGGAGGGACAGAGGAGAGGAGGGCGGGGGTGCAGAAGGACAGAGGAGAGGAGGACAGGGGTGCAGAAGGACAGAGGAGAGGAGGACGGGGGTGCAGAAGGACAGAGGAGAGGAGGACGGGGGTGCAGAAGGACAGAGGAGAGGAGGACGGGGGTGCAGAAGGACAGAGGAGAGGAGGACGGGGGTGCAGAAGGACAGAGGAGAGGAGGACGGGGGTGCAGAAGGACAGAGGAGAGGAGGACGGGGGTGCAGAAGGACAGAGGACAGGAGGACGGGTGTGCAGGAGGACAGAGGAGAGGAGGACGGGTGTGCAGGAGGACGGGGGTGCAGGAGGACGGGGTGCAGGAGGACGGGGGTGCAGGAGGAGGACGGGGGTGCAGGAGGAGGACGGGGGTGCAGGAGGGGCAGAGGAGAGCAGGACGGGGGTGCAGGAGGGGCAGAGGAGAGCAGGACGGGGTGCAGGAGGGGCAGAGGAGAGCAGGACGGGGGTGCAGGAGGGGCAGAGGAGAGAAGGGGGGGAGGAGGAGGATAGAGGAGCAGCAGGAGGGACAGGAGAGGAGGACCGGGTGCAGGAGGATAGAGGAGCAGCAGGAGGGGCGGAGGTGCAGGAGGACAGGAGCAGCAGGAGGGACAGAGGAAAGAAGGACGGGGGTGCATGAGGACTGAGGCTGTGGCTGGCGCTGTGTATGGTGATAATGGCGGCTGTACCGTGTGTCTGCCTCCATGCAGCTGCCGCCACCTTCCTGAGTTTGCAGGGTGTGGCATGCCGGGAGTTCTAGTTCTCCTGCCTGTCCTATATGATTTCTGGGCAGTGTGTTGGGTGCTGGGTGTTGTTGTTCTTCCAGGTGGGCTCAGTGTTGTCCCGCCGCCCGTCTGTGGTCTGTCTGTCTCTTCTGGGATGTCCTCAGCTCCGTGCTGTGCACAGTGTACCATCATGTCCTCAGCTTCGTGCTGGGCACAGACAGTGTACCGTACACTGTCTGTGCACAGCATAGAGCTGGGAGATGGTGGTACACAGCACAGAGCTGTGGACATGGTGGTACACTGTCTGTGCACAGCACGGAGCTGAGGATATGGTGGTACACTGTGCACAGCACGGAGCTGAGGATATGGTGGTACACTGTGCACAGCACAGAGCTGAGGACATGGTGGTACACTGTGCACAGCACAGAGCTGAGGACATGATGGTACACTGTGCACAGCACAGAGCTGAGGACATGGTGGTACACTGTGCACAGCACAGAGCTGAGGACATGGTGGTACACTGTGCACAGCACAGAGCTGAGGACATGGTGGTACACTGTGCACAGCACAGAGCTGGGGACATGGTGGTACACTGTCTGTGCACAGCACGGAGCTGGGGACATGGTGGTACACTGCACAGCACGGAGCTGAGGACACGGTGGTACACTGTCTCCCGCCGCCTTAAACTCGGTTTGTTTCTCATCCAGGAGAGTCGGATGAGCGTCATCGGTTTTTGGTCCATTTGGCATCCAACTGCTGTGCGAGTGTCCGACATTCCTCTCAGATCACATCCGTGTGCAATCTGTTCTTTCCTCAGCAGCTATTAGTGTAGAATCATTTACAGGAACATTTTAAAGTGTTCTCAGTTACAGAATGATAATGTATCAGTGAAATAAAAACTGATGCCTCTCGGATGGTCGGTGTGCTGTCAGTGTGCGGTATGTGATTTTGTCAGACCCATAGACTTGCATTGGTGAGTCTCGGTCGTGAATTGCAGGCTGTCGCAGAATGTTGCGACTTTTTTCTCATCCTGAATCTGGCTGAGAAAAAAGCGTCCAACACTCGACAATCTGCTCTCAGAGATTGATTAACATTGGTCCGAGTGCAATGTGATGAAATCACACATTGCACTCATCCAAGTTTCACGCCAGTGTGTCCGTACCCTAATAATAGAATCCATATAGTAATCCTACAATGTCTGCTGGACATGGTATGGGGAGGGTTTATGGCTCAGTTAGGCTGGGTTCACACTGCGGCAGCGTCCGGTCCGGGGCTGTCAGGAGTGAGAGCCCGGGACCGGAGTTTTGCTGCATAGGATAGTATCGGCTGCACGGAGCTGGATGGCAATTATCTGCCATCCGGCTGCTAGCTCGCCGGATGAATCCTGCAGAAGTGGGGATTTGTCTGCCGACTCCAAAAACATTGCATGCATCGTTTTTGGAGTCGGCAGACAAATCCCCACTTCTACAGGATTCATCCGGCGAGCTAGCAGCCGGATGGCAGATAATTGCCATCCAGCTCCGTGCAGCCCGATACTATCCTATGCAGCAAAACTCCGGTCCCGGGTTCTCACTCCTGACAGCCCCGGACCGGACGCTGCCGCAGTGTGAACCCAGCCTTAGTACACTCCATACTTCTTGTTATTAACCAGTTAATGCTCTCTTATCCACCGCACTGCAGTGTCAAAAGAGGACGACAGCGAGGCAGACAGCAACATGGCATCAGAGAGCCCCTGACCTCGAAATAGAAGATCCTCAGATCCTGGTATTGTGACATCATCTTAAGAATAATATTTTTTGCACTTATATTACACTATGAACTCCACATCACTTTACATACATCATTAACACTGTCCCCGTTGGGGCTCACAATTTAAACATCCTGTCAGTATGTCTCTGGAGTGTGGTTGGACAAACCTTTTATATGTACTACATGATGAAATGTGGGGGTAGAAGCTACACAAAGTTTGGGGGGAAGACTGCGACTGATGGGAAGATTGTCCGTGACGGGGGAGGGGCTGCAACGGGGGAGGAGCCATGATGGGGGAGGCGCCGTGACAGGGGGAGGGGCCACAATGGGGGGGAGGAGCCGTGACCGGGGGGGGGGCGGCAGGCCGCTGAGAGTGCCTAGGGCAGCAGGAACTCCAAATACGGCCCTGGCTATAATACCAGTTTCATCATTGATTAGGCTGCAAATTAATCCATCTGATCCACCTTGATACCTTCACAGAATGGAAATAAACTGTGCTATAATCATATATTCACTGAAAGAACACATATAAATGCTTGTATAATGGCCTTTGTAGAATGATTAGCGGATCTTTTGAAATACAAATTTATAAGCTTTGTCAAATTTTCCCAAATAATTTGAATTGTGGAGACTATGTTTGCATGAATCTCAATGCATGAAAGTTTGTGAAATACACATGCAGGACAGGAGAGAGAGAAAACCACAATGAACATAAGAGAATAAGGAGATGAGGACCTTAGTAACCATAAGAGTTTACTACAGGAGAGAGAGAAGACCCCACTGACCGTAAGAGATTACTACAGGAGAGACAACCCCGATGACCATAAAAGCTTACTACAGGACAGAGAGTAACCTACTGGCCATAAGAGTTTACTACATGAGAGACAGAGAAGACCCTGTTGACTATAAGAGCTTACTGCAGGGGAGAGAGAGAAGACCTCGCTGACCATAGTAGCATACAATCTACAGAAGAGAGAGAAGACCCCGCTGACCATAGGAGCTTACTACAGGAGAGAGAGAAAAGAAACAGTTGATAATAAGATCTTACTACAGGAGAGAGAACCCCGATAATCAATAGAGTTTACTACAGAAGAGAGAAGGCCCTGATGACATAGGAGCTTACTACAGGAGAGAGATAGATGACACCATTGAACATAGGAGCTTACTACAGGAAAGAGAACGCTGATGACCATAAGAGTTTACTACAGGAGATAGAAGACTCCGCTGACCATATGAGCTTACTACAGGAGAGAGAAAACACCGTTGACCATAAGAGCCAACTACAGGAGAGATATCCCAGATGACCATAAGAGTTTACTAAAGGAGAGAGAAGAACCTGCTGACCATAGGAGCTTACTACAGGAGAGAGAGAGTTGACACGGTTGACCATAAGAGCTTACTACAGGAAAGAGAACCCCGATTACCATAAGACTTTACTACAGGAGAAAGAAGACCCTGCTGATCATAAGAGCTTGCTACAGGGGAGAGAGAGAGAGAAGACATCATTGACCATAAAAGCTTACTACAGGAGAGAGAACCCCGATGACCGTAAGAGTTTACTCCAGCAAAGCGAAGATCCTGCAGACCATAGGAGCTTACTACAGAAGAGAGAGAGAAGACACTGTTGACCATAAGAGCTTACTACAGGAAAGTGAACCTCAATGACCATAAGAGTTTACTACAGGAGAGAGAAGACCCTGTCGACAATAAGAGCTTACTACAGGAGAGAGAAACCCGATGACCATAATAGTTTGCTACAGGAAAGAGAAGGCCTCACTGACCATAAGAGCTGAAACTCAAAAGGAGAGGAAGACTTAATAACTCTGGAGGTGGAAAACCACTTGGCCATTCAAACTGTGCTCCTATGGGAACCACTGATTTGTGATTACCCAGTTACTCACCACTAATGTACATTGTATAATAATATGCTAAATGTTATAGCTGCAGGGCATTATGGGCAGATCCTCGCACTATGTAAAAAGACATTTCCCCAATTTCTGATCTCATGCAAGTTTTTTTTTTTTTGCAAACCACAAATTAAATCTTAAACTGTTTGAATTCACGTAGACAGCAAATTTTAGGATATTCAGATCAAACTCGATCATCCACAAATCGATCGCTCTTCTCTAGGCACATTCTAAGTCTACATAATATACACACAATCATGACAATTTCTACATCTAGGTAAAAAGGAACTTTTTTATCTTACATGGCATCCACTTTGCACATGTTTTAGGTGTGAATGCAGCCTTACACTATGATGTGTAATAAGATACAGCTATTTTATACTCCTTTTCTTTTATGCTTAAATTTGATCCTAGATATATTCTATTTATGAAGTATAGATGGAAATCCTGAGTAAATCCAGCTGAGGAAGGTAGTGGTCCGCTGTTGAAACGTGTAGTGGTACAATAAAGAGGTTTGATTAACCACTGAATTTGTTCCCTGTCTTTGTGTGCCCTAGTGCTCTATTAATCTGACCACAACTTTCCTTCATAAATCGGTAAACCCCACTGTGGGTTGTGGCTGGAGCTGCTGGGCATCACAGACGATCCCAACCACGGTGTAGGACCTTGACTGACACAACATCCAGTGACGTGAACATCACGTGACCGGACAGAGCCCCCACATGAAAGAAAGCAAGCCTGTTGCGTGGGCCCGAAGGAAGAGCGTCGTCCTCACAGTAATGCGATCAACCAAGGTTGTGCAAGGGTGCACAACCTTCCAAGGTGAGAGGCAAATCCCCCACCAATCTATAAATTGTTCCCACTAGACCACCGGATTCTTTTCATATGTGCGATTCTTGCGTCTTTTAAATATATTCTATGACCGATAAGTGGCTACATTTGTTAACTTTTTTTTATCCTTGATTGTCCTAAAAAGATGCAAAATATAGTTTCTTAAAGGGAATCTGTCACCAGACTTTTGCCACCTAATCTGAGTTCAGCATAATGTAGAGATAGAGACCATGATTCCAGCTATATCAATTAATGAGCTGTTTGCAGTATTGTTGAAAAAATCTAAGTTTTATCAGCAGGAGATTTTCACTAGAGGACTAGTAAACCTTCTGCCATGTAGTCCTCCATATTCATAATCTCTGTATAACCCCACCCTACCTCTGATTGACAGCGTTCTACCTATGCACAGTGTGCACAGAATTCTGTCAATCAGTAATGTGGGCTGGGATTTTCAGAGGTCAGGATTCACAGAACTGGTTCATCTGCAGCAGACAGAGCAACTTTATAAAAACTGCAACAAGCAGCCCACTAAGTGACACATCACTGGAGTCACGGACTCAGCTCCTACATTATGCTCCTTTCAGATGGAATAACAAACATGTTGTAACAAATTCTCTTTAAAGAAGAACTCCGGGGAGAGAAAACTTTTTAGTGCAGTCCCTGCCCAACTACATGATGAGGGAGTAAGATGAGTGTTAGCGCTCGGATTACAACCAGGACACTGCTCACGATATATTTACCTCTAGGTTTTATTGAAAAAGTGTAGAATTCCAATTCTCCACAACGCGTTTCTGCGCTTAATGCGCCTTTCTCAAGTGGTTCCACTTGAGAAAGGCGCATTAAGCGCAGAAACGCGTTGTGGAGAATTGGAATTCTACACTTATTCAATAAAACCTAGAGGTAAATATATCGTGAGCAGTGTCCTGGTTGTAATCCGAGCGCTAACACTCATCTTACTCCCTTGCACACGCCCCACGCCTTCCCCTAGGGGAATCGCGGGTCTGAGCAGCTCGGCTCCCGGACCTTGCTCGCAACAACACGCCACTCCCATCCTTGTGCCTCGTCACCTACCGACTCGTACGACTGGGGAGCACAGCACAGCCCAAGCATCGGACCCCTTCGGCTCAAAGGCCTTGCCAGCCCTCTCATCGCACGCCAGCCAGTGAATTGCATCCCGATCCGCACGAACAAGGATCGCACTACGTCTCCTCACGCCAGGCCCGTTCGACCCGGAGGTCACGCCAAGTTGTTTCCCCGCTCGTCAGTCAGTTGTGCGACCGAGGCACAACTCAACCAGGTGAGCACTTGGACATAATAATCGACTGTAATATATTTGTCAAGCAGTTTGGCGCAACTTGTTTCATTTTCAACTACATGATGAAGCAGAGCTGTAAACTGCAGTTCTAGGATCTATAGATCACTTATAAATTGATAAAATCATATCTGCCCCTTAGCTCTGTCCCCCACCTCATGGAAAGAGAATCTTCAGCCTGAGAGCTTCATACATAGGCAGATCAAAGTAAATGATGCGATCTGTGATCGATTGTTCATTCCTCATCAGCCGCCATTGTTTTCTGCAGTGGGAGCCCTGTTTACACCGGATAATACAATGCTGAGAACGTTGATCTTTAGCGAGCGCAAAAGATCATTTCAGTCGATGAACAAGCATTTTTATTAACTTTAAATGTAAATGCAGCTAAAAGTTAGGAATGGCTACATATTAGAAAGGCCCCCTAATGATCTCTTATGCACACATTTTTAATACCATACAAAAGTGGTAATCTTTATTAAAAACCAAATGATGAAGCATATTAAGTGAATTAATAATAACAATAATAAATACATTTTTAAGAGTTGTTTATAGGAATACATAATAAGCATTGGTATTCAATAACACTATAGCCAGTTATATAATGCAAATACGTGCTTCCCAACGAGATCCGGTAGTACGGTAAAGCTAGTCCATGTTCTGGGAAGAAAGTGGCCAATAAACTAATAAGGATTTCTGCATATTGTAATACAATGCTGTGTGCTATGGGAGGCAATGATATATAATTTGCACTCAGGCATCCTGTCTCCTGGAGGAAAGCCTGGACCACTAAATCTCGGCTAATGACTTTATATATATACAGATGGGCTCGTGGGCCAACTTTACTTATTTCACGCAGTGTTCTTCATGATATTTTATCTGTATTTTAAATATCATGTAGATATTACAGCCTTGAACAACCTACAAGATTTTATTCATTTTAAAACTCTATTGAGACTTTTGGTACCTATATTTATATCTCATTTCATCCTGAGACATATAACGTTTTTGTGCCTTACACCATTGAATGCAACATTATTGAGCATGATATAATGGCACAGAGCGCCAACTGATCATCTGTACAGCCCCCTGCACACGGATCCACTTTCATTTAACATCCCAAGGGACGGACGTGTCATTGGTGCAGCTTGTGCAGCCGCACGGGGCCCAAGTAGTAAGGGGGCCCATTTCGATCTCTACAGCATTTCGATTTGTGAATTTTGATGAGCTATTGGAGCATAAAGGGGTCCTGTACAATGATCTTGCATAGGGGCCCTTTTCTCTTTGTGTCTGTGTGCAACATATAGAAGCCCATTACCAAACAGCTTTTTGTAGGTATCCTCCAGCCCTCCCCCTCTATATCCCTAAATTGACAGGATGCAAACGAGCACTTCCTGATGATCAAACAGCATCACGACCGGTTCCCTGCCTGCTATATACTCACTATATAACAGATACAATTCTGCCTGCTGCAGCTGGTAATATACTGCCAGATGTAGCTGATTTAGAAAGCTGCGGTTCTAATTATACCACTCACTCACAACAACAATCTTTTAATAATGTTACATTTATTTCATTACAGATTTTATGACGCACCTGGAATAGAAAGAAAACAAAGACGTCAATAAAAGTCTATTGATTATTAATTTGCATCATCGCTCTTGTAAACTGGATCTGTCACATCAAAAACACTGCTGTGTCTGGGGGAAGTCTGCTATATAGCAGGAAAGGTTGAGCAGATGGACATATAGGGCTATGGAAAAAATCAGTATTCCTTAAAGGAGTGGGCTACTTTATAAACATGATTCCTAAAGGTCCAAATGTCTTTGTGGTTGGACATACACCCACTGATACTTTACCTAAACTGCTGTACAGATGACCCTGAGCTGACTAACAATGGGTATTTAAACTTGGTAGAATATACTTTTGTCTGTAGTAAGGATGAAGGTGATGGAACTATATGCACAAATACAGAAGTCTGCTGTCTGTATCTAGATTTGTGCTGAAATAATTGTTATTAGAGAATAGATAGCTGTCACCAGGGCCGTATTTGCCCTTAGGCACTTGTAGGCACGTGCCTAGGGCGGCAGAATTTGGGGGAGGGCGGCGCCTGATCGTGGTGTGTTTTTTTTTTTTTTTTCCCGGCTCCGGGCCGGCTGGGTTTCAAGCCTGCCCCCAGTCCACCCCCCCCTCCCTTGCCTTTATCATTAGGGCCGCAGTCCCGCCTGTCCACCCACCCACCTCACCTCGGCCTCGGCTTCGGCCTGCAGGCAGTACCCGGAAGACGAGGAGAAGGAGGCGGGCCGCCGAGGAGCGGAAACTTGAAGTTCCCGCTCTGCTCCTTCCTGTCTTCCGTGCTCCTAAGTGCTGCTGCTGCTGCTGAGGTGGTGGCGATGGTACTGACGGCTCCACCACCCAGCCGCCCCCCAGACCCAGAGGACGGGGAAGCAGCGGGCAGAGCGCGCGGGCACTGAAGGCTGGAGGATGGTGCAGCTGGCGGCGGAGCTCAGTGCTCAGAGGGAGCCCGGCCAGTGACAGCAGCGTGCACCAGGTGAGGACCCTAAAGTGTGGGGGAAACAGGGGGACCAAGGAGAAGAGGACAGAGGCACAGGGGGACCAAGGAGAAGAGGACAGAGGCACAGGGGGACCAAGGAGAAGAGGACAGAGGCACAGGGGGACCAAGGAGAAGAGGACAGAGGCACAGGGGGACCAAGGAGAAGAGGACAGAGGCACAGGGGGACTAAAGAGAAGAGGACAGAAGCGCAGGGGGACCAAAGAGAAGAGGACAGAAGCGCAGGGGGACCAAGGAGAAGAGGACAGAGGCACAGGGGGACCAAAAGAGAAGAGGACAGAAGCGCAGGGGGACCAAGGAGAAGAGGACAGAGGCGCAGGGGGACCAAGGAGAAGAGGACAGAGGCACAGGGGGACCGAGGAGAAGAGGACAGAGGCACAGGGGGACCGAGGAGAAGAGGACAGAGGTGCAGGGGGACCGAGGAGAAGAGGACAGAGGTGCAGGGGGACCGAGGAGAAGAGGGGCAGGGGAACCGAGGAGAAGAGGACGGAGGGGCAGGGGGACCGAGGAGAAGAGGACAGAGGTGCAGGGGGACCGAGGAGAAGAGGGGCAGGGGGACCGAGGAGAAGAGGAAAGAGGTGCAGGAGGACCGAGGAGAAGAGGACAGAGGCGCAGGAGGACCGAGGAGAAGAGGACAGAGGCGCAGGGGGACCGAGGAGAAGAGGACAGAGCGGCAGAAGGACAGAAACAGGGGGACAGAGGGGCAGAAGGACAGAAACAGGGGGGCAGAGAAGAAGAGGACAGAGGGGCAGGGGGACAGAAACAAGGGGACAGGAGGAGAGGAAAGAGGAGCAGCAGGAGGGACAGAATAGAGGAGCACAGGGGTGCAGCAGGACAGAGGAGCAGCAGGAGGGACAAAGGAGAGGAGGACGGGGGTGCAAGAGGAGCAGCAGGAGGGACAGAGGAGAGGAGGACGGGGGTGCAGGAGGACAGAGGAGAGCAGGACGGGGGTGCAGGAGGACAGAGGAGAGCAGGACGGGGGTGCAGGAGGAAAGCTGAGCAGCAGGATGGACAGGGGAGAGGAGGACGGGGGTGCAGGAGGAGCAGCAGGAGGGACAGAGGAGAGGAGGACGGGGGTGCAGGAGGGACAGAGGAGAGGAGGACGGGGTGCAGGAGGACAGAGGAGAGCAGGACAGGGGTGCAGGAGGACAGAGGAGAGCAGGATGGGGTGCAGGAGGACAGAGGAGAGCAGGATGGGGGTGCAGGAGGACAGAGGAGAGCAGGACGGGGTGCAGGAGGACAGAGGAGAGCAGGACGTTGGTGCAGGAGGGACAGAGGATAGGAGGACGGGGGTGCAGGAGGAACAGAGGAGAGGAGGATGGGTTTTGCAGGAGGATAGAGGAGCAGCAGGAGGGGCAGAGGAGAAGAGGACAGGGGTGCAGGAGGGCAGAGGAGAGGAGGACGGGGGTGCAGGAGGACAGAGGAGAGGAGGATGGGGGTGCAGGAGGACAGAGGAGAGGAGGACGGGGGTGCAGGAGGACAGAGGCGAGGAGGAGGGACAAAGGAGAGGAGGACGGGGGTGCAAGAGGAGCAGCAGGGGGACAGGGGAGAGGAGGACGGGGGTGCAGGAGGACAGAGGAGAGCAGGACGGGGGTGCAGGAGGACAGAGGAGAGCAGGATGGGGGTGCAGGAGGACAGCTGAGCAGCAGGAGGGACAGGGAGAGGAGGACGGGGGTGCAAGAGGAGCAGCAGGAGGGACAGAGGAGAGGAGGACGGGGGTGCAGGAGGACAGAGGAGAGCAGGACGGGGGTGCAGGAGGACAGAGGAGAGCAGGAGGCGGGTGCAGGAGGAAAGCTGAGCAGCAGGATGGACAGGGGAGAGGAGGACGGGGGTGCAAGAGGAGCAGCAGGAGGGACAGAGGAGAGGAGGACGGGGGTGCAGGAGGACAGAGGAGAGCAGGACAGGGGTGCAGGAGGACAGAGGAGAGCAGGATGGGGGTGCAGGAGGACAGAGGAGAGCAGAATGGGGGTGCAGGAGGACAGAGGAGAGCAGGACGGGGTGCAGGAGGACAGAGGAGAGCAGGACGTTGGTGCAGGAGGGACAGAGGATAGGAGGACGGGGGTGCAGGAGGGACAGAGGAGAGGAGGATGGGTTTTGCAGGAGGATAGAGGAGCAGCAGGAGGGGCAGAGGAGAAGAGGACAGGGGTGCAGGAGGGCAGAGGAGAGGAGGACGGGGGTGCAGGAGGACAGAGGAGAGGAGGATGGGGGTGCAGGAGGACAGAGGAGAGGAGGACGGGGGTGCAGGAGGACAGAGGCGAGGAGGAGGGACAAAGGAGAGGAGGACAGGGGTGCAAGAGGAGCAGCAGGAGGGACAGGGGAGAGGAGGACGGGGGTGCAGGAGGACAGAGGAGAGCAGGACGGGGGTGCAGGAGGACAGAGGAGAGCAGGATGGGGGTGCAGGAGGACAGCTGAGCAGCAGGAGGGACAGGGGAGAGGAGGACGGGGGTGCAAGAGGAGCAGCAGGAGGGACAGAGGAGAGGAGGACGGGGGTGCAGGAGGGACAGAGGAGAGGAGGACGGGGGTGCAGGAGGACAGAGGAGAGCAGGACAGGGGTGCAGGAGGACAGAGGAGAGCAGGATGGGGGTGCAGGAGGACAGAGGAGAGCAGGACAGGGTGCAGGAGGACAGAGGAGAGCAGGACGTTGGTGCAGGAGGGACAGAGGATAGGAGGACGGGGGTGCAGGAGGGACAGAGGAGAGGAGGATGGGGTTTGCAGGAGGATAGAGGAGCAGCAGGAGGGGCAGAGGAGAGGAGGACAGGGGTGCAGGAGGGCAGAGGAGAGGAGGACGGGAATGCAGGAGGACAGAGGAGAGGAGGACGGGGGTGCAGGAGGACAGAGGAGAGGAGGACGGGGGTGCAGGAGGACAGAGGAGAGGAGGACGGGTGCAGGAGGACAGAGGAGAGGAGGATGGGGTTGCAGGAGGATAGAGGAGCAGCAGGAGGGGCAGAGGAGAGAAGGACAGAGGAAAGGAGGACCGAGGTGCAGGAGGACAGGAGCAGCAGGAGGGACAGAGGAGAGAAGGACCGGGATGCATGAGGACTGAGGCTGTGGCTGGCGCTGTGTGTGGTGATAATGGCGGCTGTACCGTGTGTCTGCCTCCATGCAGCTGCCGCCACCTTCCTGAGTTGGCAGGGTGTGGCATGCCGGGAGTTGTAGTTTTCCTACCTGCCTGTCGTATATGATTTCTGGGCAGTGTGTTGGGTGCTGGGTGTTGTTGTTCTTCCAGGTGGGCTCAGTGTTGTCCTGCCGCCTGTCTGTGGCCTGTCTGTCTCTTCTGGGATGTCTCGGCTCTGTGCTGTGCACAGACAGTGTACCACCATCTCCCCAGCTCCGTGCTGTGCACAGTGTACCACCATGTCCTCAGCTTCATGCTGTGCACAGACAGTGTACCGTACACTGTCTGTGCACAGCACGGAGCTGAGGATATGGCGGTACACTGTCCGTGCAAAGCACAGAGCTGGGGAGATGGTGGTGCACAGCACAGAGCTGAGGACATGGTGGTACACTGTCTATGCACAGAGCTGAGGACATGGTGGTACACTGTACACAGCACGGAGCTGAGGACATGGTGGTACACTGTGCACAGCACGGAGCTGAGGACGTGGTGGTACACTGTCTGTGCACAGCACAGAGTTGAGGACATGGTGGTACACTGTCTTCCGCCACCTTAAAGGGAACCTGTCACCCCAAATCACCCTTCTAAGCTCTAAATACATGTCCCTGCAGCATTACAAAACATTCCTACACATCCCTTTGTGAGTTTTTTGTCAAATATGAAAGTACTATAAAGTCGTTTGTAAACTTACTAAATCCTTGGCAGTGGGGCGTTCCCAAGCCTCTTTGTCTGCTGGGCGGGTTCCCTGTGCCACTGTAATAAGCCCTAATGGGCGTCATTTCAAAGTTCCTAGCGCGGGCACAATTCAGAATCTCGCGCCCGCGACGTCACGGTCATGTGATGCCGGGACGCGTCATTTCCGGGCGGCCGGGGCGCTGTTGTATAACGCGCACCGGCCGACTTCAGCATGAAGTCACAGCATGTCACAGACCGAGAGCGAGGGTGACACAGGGGAGGGAGGGGGAGTTCACTGGAGCCTGCGCACCTGCCTCTCTCTGTGGACGCGCATTGGCCAACCTCAGCGCATGCGCAGATCGCATGCTGAAGTCGGCCGGTGCGCGTCATACAACAGCGCCCCGGCCGCCCGGAAATGACGCGTCCCGGCATCACATGACCGTGACGTCGCGGGCGCGAGATTCTGAATTGTGCCCGCGCTAGGAACTTTGAAATGACGCCCATTAGGGCGTATTACAGTGGCACAGGGAACCCGCCCAGCAGACAAAGAGGCTTGGGAACGCCCCACTGCCAAGGATTTAGTAAGTTTACAAACGACTTTATAGTACTTTCATATTTGACAAAAAACTCACAAAGGGATGTGTAGGAATGTTTTGTAATGCTGCAGGGACATGTATTTAGAGCTTAGAAGGGTGATTTGGGGTGACAGGTTCCCTTTAACATCGGTCTGTTTCTCATCCTGGAGAGTCGGATGAGTGTCATCTGTTTTTGGTCCAAAAAGGAAAAGGTTTGGGAGATGGAATATAGGGGGTATGGAAAAAATCAGTATTTTTTAAAGGAGTGGGTACTTTATAAAATGATTCCTAAAGGTCCAAAAATCTTTGTGGTTGGCCAAAACCCACTGTTTCTTTACCCAAAATGCTGTAAGATGACCCTTTAAACTGCTAACAATGGGGATTTAAATTGGTAGAATATACTTTTTGTCTGTAGTAAGGGTGAAGGTGATGGAATATATGCACAAATACAGAAATCTGCTGTGTATTGATTTGTGTGAAATTTTTTATTAGAAATAGATAGCTGTCACAGGGGGGTATTTGCCCCTTTGGGACTTGTAGGCCCGTGCCTAGGGCGGCAGAATTTGGGGGAGGGCGGGCCCGATCGTGGTGTGTTTTTTTTTTTTTTTTCCGGCTCCGGGCCCGGGGGTTTCAGCCTGCCCCCGTCCACCCCCCCCCTCCCTTTCCCCTTTTTCATTGGGCCGGGCCCGGTCCCGGGCCTGTCCACCCCCACCTACCTGGGTCGGCCCATTCGGCCTGCAGGAGTACCCGGAAGACGAGGAGGAAGGGAGGCGGGCCCCAGGGGGCGAAAACTTGAAGTTCCCGCTCTGTCTTCCCGTCTTCCGTGCTCCCAAGTGCTGCTGGTGTGAGGTGGTGGCGGGGTGGTACTGACGCTCCCCCACCCAGCCGCCCCCCAGACCAGAGGAAAGGGGAAGAGCGGGCGAGCGGGCCCCGGGACTGAAGGCTGGAGGTGGTGCAGCTGGCGGCGGAGTCAGTGTCAGAGGGAGCCGGCCAGTGACAGCAGCGTGCACCAGGTGGGACCCTAAAGTGTGGGGGAAACAGGGGGGCCAAAAGGGGAAGAGGACAGAGGAAAAGGGGGACCCAAAGGGGAGAGGCAGAGGACAGGGGGACCAAGGGGAAGAGGACAGAGGCACGGGGGGGCCAAGGAGAAAAAGGGGCAGAGGGACGGGGGGCCAAGGAGAAAAGGACAGGGACAGGGGACTAAGAGAAGAGGACAGAAGGCAGGGGGACCAAAAGAAGAGGACAGAAGGCAGGGGGACCAAGGAGAAAAGGAAGGGACAGGGGGACCCCAAAAAGAAGAGGAAGAAACGCAAGGGGGACCCCAAAGGGGAAGGGACAGGGGCAGGGGGACCAAGGAGAAGAGGACGAGGCACAGGGGGAAAGGGGGGGAAGAGGACAGAGGCACAGGGGGCCCCAGGAGAAGAGGCGAGGTGAGGGGGCGAGGAGAAAGGGGCAGAGGGGCAGGGGGACCCCCCAGGAGAAAGAGGGGCAGGGGAACCCAGGGAGAAGAGGACGGAGGGGGAGGGGGAAAGGGGGAAAAGGGCGAGGTGAGGGGGACCCAGGGAAGAGGGGAGGGGGACCGAGGAGAAGAGGAAAGAGGTTGCAGGGGACCGAGGAGAAGAGGACAGAGGCGCAGGGGACGGGGGAAGAAAAGGGCAGAGGGGGCCCAGGGGGACCGAGGAGAAGAGGACAGGCGGCAGAAAGGGCAGAAAAAAGGGGGACGAGGGGCAGAAGGACAGAAACGGGGGGCAGAGAAGAAAAAGGACAGAGGGGCAGGGGGGCAGAAACAGGGGACAGGAGGAGAGGGAAAAAAGGAGCAGCAGGAGGGACAGAAAAAGAGGAGACAGGGGTGCGCAGGACAGAGGAGCAGCAGGAGGGACAAAGGAAGGGGGGGAAGGGGGGCAAGAGGGCAGCAGGAGGGACAGAGGAGAGGAGGACGGGGGGGGTGCAGGAGGACAAGGGGGGCAGGACGGGGGTGAGGAGGGCAGAGGAGGCAGGGCGGGGGTGGGAGGGGAAAACTGAGCAGCAGGATGGACAGGGGAGAGGAGGACGGGGGTGCAGGAGGAGCAGCAGGAGGGACAGAGGAGAGGAGGACGGGGGTGCAGGAGGACAGAGGAGAGCAGGACAGGGGTGCAGGAGGACAGAGGAGAGCAGGATGGGGGTGCAGGAGGACAGAGGAGAGCAGAATGGGGGTGCAGGAGGACAGAGGAGAGCAGGACGGGGTGCAGGAGGACAGAGGAGAGCAGGACGTTGGTGCAGGAGGGACAGAGGATAGGAGGACGGGGGTGCAGGAGGGACAGAGGAGAGGAGGATGGGTTTTGCAGGAGGATAGAGGAGCAGCAGGAGGGGCAGAGGAGAAGAGGACAGGGGTGCAGGAGGGCAGAGGAGAGGAGGACGGGGGTGCAGGAGGACAGAGGAGAGGAGGATGGGGGTGCAGGAGGACAGAGGAGAGGAGGACGGGGGTGCAGGAGGACAGAGGCGAGGAGGAGGGACAAAGGAGAGGAGGACAGGGGTGCAAGAGGAGCAGCAGGAGGGACAGGGGAGAGGAGGACGGGGGTGCAGGAGGACAGAGGAGAGCAGGACGGGGGTGCAGGAGGACAGAGGAGAGCAGGATGGGGGTGCAGGAGGACAGCTGAGCAGCAGGAGGGACAGGGGAGAGGAGGACGGGGGTGCAAGAGGAGCAGCAGGAGGGACAGAGGAGAGGAGGACGGGGGTGCAGGAGGGACAGAGGAGAGGAGGACGGGGGTGCAGGAGGACAGAGGAGAGCAGGACAGGGGTGCAGGAGGACAGAGGAGAGCAGGATGGGGGTGCAGGAGGACAGAGGAGAGCAGGACAGGGTGCAGGAGGACAGAGGAGAGCAGGACGTTGGTGCAGGAGGGACAGAGGATAGGAGGACGGGGGTGCAGGAGGGACAGAGGAGAGGAGGATGGGGTTTGCAGGAGGATAGAGGAGCAGCAGGAGGGGCAGAGGAGAGGAGGACAGGGGTGCAGGAGGGCAGAGGAGAGGAGGACGGGAATGCAGGAGGACAGAGGAGAGGAGGACGGGGGTGCAGGAGGACAGAGGAGAGGAGGACGGGGGTGCAGGAGGACAGAGGAGAGGAGGACGGGTGCAGGAGGACAGAGGAGAGGAGGATGGGGTTGCAGGAGGATAGAGGAGCAGCAGGAGGGGCAGAGGAGAGAAGGACAGAGGAAAGGAGGACCGAGGTGCAGGAGGACAGGAGCAGCAGGAGGGACAGAGGAGAGAAGGACCGGGATGCATGAGGACTGAGGCTGTGGCTGGCGCTGTGTGTGGTGATAATGGCGGCTGTACCGTGTGTCTGCCTCCATGCAGCTGCCGCCACCTTCCTGAGTTGGCAGGGTGTGGCATGCCGGGAGTTGTAGTTTTCCTACCTGCCTGTCGTATATGATTTCTGGGCAGTGTGTTGGGTGCTGGGTGTTGTTGTTCTTCCAGGTGGGCTCAGTGTTGTCCTGCCGCCTGTCTGTGGCCTGTCTGTCTCTTCTGGGATGTCTCGGCTCTGTGCTGTGCACAGACAGTGTACCACCATCTCCCCAGCTCCGTGCTGTGCACAGTGTACCACCATGTCCTCAGCTTCATGCTGTGCACAGACAGTGTACCGTACACTGTCTGTGCACAGCACGGAGCTGAGGATATGGCGGTACACTGTCCGTGCAAAGCACAGAGCTGGGGAGATGGTGGTGCACAGCACAGAGCTGAGGACATGGTGGTACACTGTCTATGCACAGAGCTGAGGACATGGTGGTACACTGTACACAGCACGGAGCTGAGGACATGGTGGTACACTGTGCACAGCACGGAGCTGAGGACGTGGTGGTACACTGTCTGTGCACAGCACAGAGTTGAGGACATGGTGGTACACTGTCTTCCGCCACCTTAAAGGGAACCTGTCACCCCAAATCACCCTTCTAAGCTCTAAATACATGTCCCTGCAGCATTACAAAACATTCCTACACATCCCTTTGTGAGTTTTTTGTCAAATATGAAAGTACTATAAAGTCGTTTGTAAACTTACTAAATCCTTGGCAGTGGGGCGTTCCCAAGCCTCTTTGTCTGCTGGGCGGGTTCCTGTGCCACTGTAATAAGCCCTAATGGGCGTCATTTCAAAGTTCCTAGCGCGGGCACAATTCAGAATCTCGCGCCCGCGACGTCACGGTCATGTGATGCCGGGACGCGTCATTTCCGGGCGGCCGGGGCGCTGTTGTATAACGCGCACCGGCCGACTTCAGCATGAAGTCACAGCATGTCACAGACCGAGAGCGAGGGTGACACAGGGGAGGGAGGGGGAGTTCACTGGAGCCTGCGCACCTGCCTCTCTCTGTGGACGCGCATTGGCCAACCTCAGCGCATGCGCAGATCGCATGCTGAAGTCGGCCGGTGCGCGTCATACAACAGCGCCCCGGCCGCCCGGAAATGACGCGTCCCGGCATCACATGACCGTGACGTCGCGGGCGCGAGATTCTGAATTGTGCCCGCGCTAGGAACTTTGAAATGACGCCCATTAGGGCGTATTACAGTGGCACAGGGAACCCGCCCAGCAGACAAAGAGGCTTGGGAACGCCCCACTGCCAAGGATTTAGTAAGTTTACAAACGACTTTATAGTACTTTCATATTTGACAAAAAACTCACAAAGGGATGTGTAGGAATGTTTTGTAATGCTGCAGGGACATGTATTTAGAGCTTAGAAGGGTGATTTGGGGTGACAGGTTCCCTTTAACATCGGTCTGTTTCTCATCCTGGAGAGTCGGATGAGTGTCATCTGTTTTTGGTCCATTTGGCATCCAACTGCTGTGCGAGTGTCCGACATTTCTCTCAGATCACATCTGTGTGCAATCTGTTCTTTCCTCAGCAGCTATTACTGTAGAATCATTTACAGGAACATTTTACATTGTTCTCGGTTACAGAATGAGAATGTATCAGTGAAAAAAAACTGATGCCTCTCGGATGGTCCGTGTGCGGTATGTAATTTTGTCAGACCCTTAGACTTGCATTGGTGAGTCTCGGTGTGAATCGCAGACTGTCGCAGAATGTTGCGACTTTTTTCTCATCCTGAATCTGGCTGAGAAAAAAGCGTCCGACACTCGCCAATCTGCTCTCAGACATTGAATAACACTGGTCCGAGTGTAATGTGATGAAATCACACATTGCACTCATCCGAGTTTCACGCCAAATGTGTCCATGGCCTAATAATAAAATCCATATAGCAATCCTACAATGTCTGCTGGACATGGTAAGGGGAGGGTTTATGGCTCAGTACACACTCCATACTTCTTGTTATTAACCAGTTAATGCTCTCTTGTCCATCGCACTGCAGTGTCAAAAGAGGAAGACAACGAGACAGGCAGCAACACGGCGTCAGAGAACCCCTGACCTCGAAAAACAAGATCCTCATATCCCGGTATTGTGACATCATATTAAGAATAATATTTTTTGCACTTATATTACACTATGAACTCCACATCACTTTACATACCGTATATACTCGCGTATAAGCCGAGTTTTTCAGCCCAAAAATTGGGCTGAAATGTCCCCCCCTCGGCTTATACGCGAGTCACTGTATAAACTGTATACAGTGTATACAGTATACAGGCCCGCCCCATGAGTATACAGGCCCCCCTGCCTTGTGCACAAACCTGTAAAGGAAGAGATTAGTATACTTATCACTGTCCCGCTGCCGCTGTCCCGCCGCCGTCATCGCGGTCCTCCGTCTTCTTCCGTCTGCTTCCGGCTTCCTCCGGTCGGCGCAGGCGATGACGTCATTGTCGGCGCGACCGAGGAGGAAACTGGAAGAAGATGGAGGAGTGCGTTGGCAGCGGCAGGACAGTGGCAGCGGGACAGTGATAAGTATACTAATCTCTTCCTTTACAGGTTTGTGCACAAGGCGGGGGGGCCTGTATACTACCACTGGGGCTGTATATACCACTGGGGCTGCGTGTATACTATCACTGGGGCTGTATATACCTCTGGGGCTGCTTTATACTGATGGGGGGCTGTACACTACCACTGGGGCTATATATACCACTGGGGCTGCGTGTATACTACCTCTGGGGCTGTATATACCTCTGGGGCTGCTGTATACTGATGGGGGGGCTGTATACTACCACTGGGGATGTATATACCACTGGGGCTGCGTGTATACTACCACTGGGGCTGTATATACCTCTGGGGCTGCTGTATACTGATGGGGGGGCTGTATATACCACTGGGGCTGTGTGTATACTACCACTGGGGCTGTATATACCTCTGGGGCTGCTGTATACTGATGGGGGGGCTGTATACTACCACTGGGGCTGTATATACCACTGGGGCTGCGTGTATACTACCACTGGGGCTGTATATACCACTGGGGCTGCTGCTGTATACTACCACTGGGGCTGCTGTATATACCTCTGGGGCTGCTGTATACTAACTACCGGGGCTGCTGCTGTATATACCACTGGGGCTGCTGTATATACCACTGGGGCTGCTGTATATACCTCTGGGGCTGCTGTATACTACCACTGGGGCTGCTGTATATACCTCTGGGGCTGCTGTATACTAACTACTGGGGCTGCTGCTGTATATACAACTGGGGGTGCTGCTGTATACTACCACTGGGGCTGCTGTATATACCTCTGGGGCTGCTGTATACCACACTGCTGGGGGCTATATACCTGTGCTGGGGTCCACCCTCGGCTTATACACGAGTCAATAGGTTTTCCCAGGTTTTGGGGGCAAAAGTAGGGGGGTCGGCTTATACACGGGTCGGCTTATACACGAGTATATATGGTACATCATCAACACTGTCCCCATTGGGGCTCAGAATGTAAACATCCTATCAGTATGTCTCTGTAGTGTGGTTGGACAAACCTTTTATATGTACTACATGATGAAATGTGGGGGTATAAGCTACATGAAGCTTGGGGGGGGGAAGGCCGCGACTGGGGGGAAGATTGTCCGTGACGGGGGTAAGGGCTGCAACAGGGGGGAGGAGCCATGATGGGGGGAGGGGCTGCAATAGGGGGGAGGAGCCGTGACAGGGGCCGCAATGGGGGGAGGAGCCGTGACGGGGGGGGAGGCGGCTGCTGAGAGTGCCTAGGGCAGCAGGAACTCCAAATACGGCCCTGGCTGTCACAAGGGTAAATCAAAAAAGAAGAGTGAAAAGGGTTAAAAACTATACTGCCGTGAAGAAACCATTTGGTTAGGTAGCCTGGAAGGTTAATTAAAAAAAATCTTTCTTCCTCAAAATGCGCCAAAATGCGCTATTCCACCTACTGGTGTTTTCATGGCAGCGTGGTTTTCAACCATTTCCACTCTTCATTTATGATATCCAATCACAAGTATGGCAGTAGCTGTTTTTTATATGCCTTCATAGTGGTTTTGACTATCTCACAACTCATTGAGGAAAGCAAATCCAGGTTGGTTATCTTATTCTTTATTATTAGGGTAAGACCCTATCAGCACCAATTGTCTTTCCAGTTTTCCTATTATTGACAAGGGTAAATGAAGTGATGCCTGCCATGTTTGCGTCTCTGCAATGCTTATATAGCCAACACATGAGCTCAAACCTAATCAAAGGCAATGAAGTCATACACCCACCAACTGGTGAGTTCCACCCGATCAAGGACTACTATACTTGTGAATCAAACATCGTGATCTATGTCATGAAATGCCCTTGTTGACTACTATATGTGGGGGAAACCACTCAGTCTGTGAGAGGTAGAATTGCAAACCATAAGTCAGTATTTGGTGTGACAAGACATGGCTACCCTTACCTGCACATTTTAAAGAAGCTAAACATAACGTGGCTCAACTCAGATTCCAAGGTATAGACAAAGTACCTAGTCCTAGGAGGGAACCATATTAAATTATTAAAGCAATGTGAAACATTTTGGATTTATACTTTGGATACACTTAGCCCTAGAGGTTTGAATAAGGAAATTGATTGGCTAATGTAATGCAATCTATTTTTTCTCCTAGATTCATTGATATTTTTTCTCACATATGGGTCAAAAATTCACCCCAAAATTTGGTAAGATTTCAGATATAGTAATAGTGGGATTCTGAATTAGTGTATCTAACGGATAAGTTTCCTTTACCCCTCCTCCTTTATTTTGTTTTGACTCCCACTTGTTATTATTTTTTTCTATATATTGTTTGGTGTTTACGCAGATCAATTTGTATATACTTGCAACATGGTCTCAATGCATACGTGTGCATATATACCACTTATCTCAATCAATTCCTCCTACAGACCCTACAACCTATACATATTGATCTAATAAGAGAAATCATTACTACACTGTAAATTAGTATTTTCTGCTGCGATACAAGGATCAATATATATATATATATATATATATATATATCTGCATCAGTGTCTCACATTTTATTAGTATATATATGTATCACTTATTTCAATCATATCCCCTTACAGACCTTACAATCTGTACACATTGATCTAATGGGAGAAATTTGTACTACACTGTAAGTTGGTATTTCCCACTATAAAACAGAGTACCATTGTAACAAATACTCCAACTCCAACTATATTACTATATCACTATCAATCAATACATATACCCTCCTCATTGATCCACACACAATATGAGACCATCCACACACTAATTACCACTTTTGTTCCCCTAAAATGAAAGTATTAACTAACCAACTAAAAGGCTTATAGCATGACTACCACACATCATACTGATAGACCGTGCATGTTTTAGACACTCCCCCACTCCGTCCAGCCTAACCATGGCAACAGCTAAACAAAACACATACGGGAAACACAGTGACATCATCGTGGGTATTGCTACTGCGCATGTGCCAGCATCCCAGCTCAATTCTGGTCACATGACTGTCTTAATAGAAGCGCCGAGCGGCTCCTGTGATTGGATGCAGCTAAGGCAAGGGTGTGCCAGCATACAACCATCAGATGTGAGAGGAGTAACTACAATGAGATAAGTGCCTTCCTGTGTTCTCATCTTTTAACCCATTCTATGTCTGACTCACCTTACAGAGCGAAAGCGTTCTTCAACATGGGCAGTTATACAGCTTGAGTGACCAGTACATCACCACTACATTACAGTAACCACCTATATATAACCTAGGTACATTAAGGGTTTTGTTGTAATTCTATCTTTGTTTCAATCATCACCAATTTCTTCATACAGACAATCTAGGAAGTCCAGGAAGGGACCTAGTACATAGGCTACACAAGTTTAACACAGGATCCTCTAATCTGAGGGGTATGTAATATAGCAAATTAACTGACAAACCATACTGCCTCAATATTAACCATTATTCTCATATTCCCAGAAGGCCTGATTGCGCCATCCAAAACCATAGCGCAGATCACTCCTTCCTACTTCCCCATCTAGTAAATCTCTCTTTCCAGCAAACAAACTTATCTCTTAATTTTAAAAAAATATACTCAATTAAGACCCTTTTTTCATAACAGGTTATACCAGCTGTAAAATTTACCACATATGCCAAACCAAGGGATGTAACCTTTTTACTGAAGGAGCACTTCAACAGGTATGGGATATTATTGTATTCCTTAACCAACAACCTACTTTCCATAATGCATTTCTTCCTTTCTTACTACCTGCTTAGTTAGATCAGATCTTGATACAACTTGAATATTTGTGTTCCGCTATGTTATGTTGTCCTTGACTTGAGTTTGTATATATTATTGTCAATATTGTAAATACTATAAATAATTTCTTGTATATATCTCTATTTTTTACAGCGACATTGTGATCAAGGGCACAAGTTGGCCGAAACGTCTGTCTAGCCACTCTACCCATCATCTGATTGTATAAATAAACTTTTCACTTGAAGCAAAAAGTTTCAGCATACATGTGCAGTGATTCAGATTCGTTCACTAGCCCGTATAAACCCCTTCTTGAGTGGTAGCCATCTCTCTCTCTGGATTAAAATAGCAGATAGCATCAGTGTGACAATTAGGAGGAGAAGCAGCAGGGGGATACCAATGGGACTACGGTCGTTTCGCGTGACAATACTTCAACGAGTCATCACACGAAATGGCTGTAGTCCCGCTAGTATCCCCTTGCTCCTCTCCCCCTAATTGTCAAACTGACGCTACCTCCTACTTTAATGAAAGTTTAATAAAGAAGAAGTTTTTTAGCAATGTATGCCACTGAAGCCTTCCTGTTTTCAGAAATGTTAATTATATTTGGTTTTCTCTAATACAGAAGCATAACGTGAGAATTTAGTGGCACTTATTGCCAATAACAAGATTGCATCCTACGCTGAGAGATCAGGAAAGCTTTTCCCGAAGGATAAGGTCAAGTCCTGTCCTTGGCACTAAATATATAGCTTCTGCCCAGAGATGTAATATGGCCAGGTGCATGAGCTCTTTAAGCTTCTTTTCAATTTTACTCACAAATCCTAGATTTATCTGTGAAGCAAAACAAACACAAAAAATACAAAATACCTAAAGAACATAAATATAAATGCAAAATAGCAGATCTGTTCAGAAGCGCTTTAGCAAAACATTGCTCTATTTCCATATGTAATGAATGAAGGACAGGGCGGTCTGGCTGCTATTTGCCACTCAAACCACTAAAGAAATACAAAACCGAGCAAAAAAGCGATGGGAACTGCTGCTTCTAATAGCCAATTAGTCAGAGCACGAAGATCGATTAGCAGACACGCTGTGTCATTAGCACGACTTGGCCAGCTCAATTATTGATCTGTCACGAATTGATCTGCCACATGGTGTATTAGGAGGTATTAGCTATTTTCAGCACTGGTTGTCTCAGTAAAGCTCTGGAGGCTTTTAAAAAGACGTTTGGTAAATTGAAAGCAGAGATCACAAAGTATACAAAACGTAAGACAATAGAAATTGGCGCAGACAATAATTGGTGCTGGATCTGGTGATTTAGAGTCTGGGCATTTTTTTTAAATTCTCTTATTTTAGCTGATTGGTTTCGGTTACAGAACATGATCTTATTTGCTGCTACAAACATAAGCAGGTTCAACATTGTCTACTCAAAAGAACCTTCTGGCTGACCAGCCCCTCACCCTGCCAGTCCAGACACCGTTGTAGTGCTGAATTGACCATATAGGACTTTCCCTGTCAGAATATCTTTTGGTGGACGGATTGGTTTCAACAAATTGTTATTTAGCTTTCAGTGATAACAATCACATAACAGAAGGAATATAGGGGTTTAGCTGGACCAAGGGGGAGTGAGGGGAGGGCAGGAGGGGGATAAAACCAGGCATAAAGGGAGCCATCGCGAAGCAGAATACAATAAAGTACAAACAAACACAAGCAATATCAAAGTGAGTAAGTATCAAGTAGTTAATGGGAAATCGGGGCTGCCAGCGGGTGCTGTTCCCATATAACCCACCCTTTCAAGACCCTCTGTTTGGTGTTCTTATCCAAGGATAGAAAAAAATTGTGCTGAAGACGGAGTTGTTTTTTTCAATCACCTCCGTGAAAGAAGGGGGTAGGTGAGACTTCCATCTTGTCGCCAGGCACAACCTGGCCGCTATTAGGAAGTAGGAGATCGCTTCACTTGTCATATCCTTAACTCATAACTGAGTGGGATATTTACTAAAAGGGCCACTTAATATGGTGGTTATGATGGTATCCACAAGGATTCCACCCCAGGGCTAGGTCGTTCCCTGGAGGGATATCTGGCTAGTCCCGTGTTTGAGACTCTTAATCGAGGCTCCACGGACTCTATTTGCAAATTCCTCATTTGCAGGACATTGCAGGACTTCAGGTGTCCATGGTTATGACCGCCAATATAAGTTAGTTTGTTGCTTGTGGTCTTAACCATGGATACCTGAGGTCCTGCAAATGAGGAAACACATTGCTTATCAGGAAAAGCATACTTCAGTTCTAATTGGAGGTATTTGCTAGTATTATTATTACACCTACTTCATATTGGGATAGGATCTTGGAGATGTGATACTCCATTTAAGGGTTACAAGTCTGAGTCACTATATTAGGCCTTAAACACGTGAATCTTGACATTACGCCAGTGAGGGTTATTCAGTGACTGCGCCAGGAGTGGAGGGTGCGTAACCACAAGTATAATTGATTGCTCTCAGTGGGAGAAACAAAATAATAATAATCTTGTAGCTGTGATAGCTTTTAATGAATAACAAAAATAAAGTACCGTAATTGATGTTACAAAGCAAGCTTTCCAGACTTCTAACATCTCTTCATCAGGCATGGTTTTACAAAATATTAGAAGAAATATAAATATATATACACAACCAGAGCATATGCAAGGTATAACAAAGAGACATTTAAATAAACAGAGCTTAGGGAGGGAATCCTTAATTAGCCAAGCTAAGGCTGCTTTCACACTGGCTATTTTCAAATCCATATGGATCCTTGAATTTCATGAAATCACATGGACAGGAACGGATCTGTGCAAAAGGATGCCAACGGATGTCCACAGACTGTTTTTAAAGGATCTGTCATCAGTTACCAGAGATAGGGGTGGTAGGAGCTGTACCTTGCTCTAAGCATGCTCAGTTCAGCAAAATGGATCTGTTTCATGGATCCGTTTTTTTCACGGATCCGTAAGGATGCGTCCTCCATAGAGCTCCATTGCAATTTTATACAGACACCAACAGATCTGTGTCTGTCCGTTGGTGTCCACAATTTTCAAGGAAGCTCAGAAACAAAACAGTTTCTGGGTATATGAAAAATGCGGACACCAAAGGATCCATGACAAAACCGAGACACACGAATGGCCACTTTAGGACCAATCTGTGCCCATAGAATAACATGGGCAGCAATAATGGCTCCATGGCCATGCGTTGAGTATGAGTATGAGTATAATCTTCCACCGGGATATTCACTCCTCCCACAACAATGATGATGGGTGGGAAGCAATGAACATCTGCACATGCAATCGCCCGCTGCAGCATCAACAGGTAATCACGTGTGCCAGCTGTTTAAGAAGATTTAATATGCACTGCTCCCCCCGCCCATCATCCTGCCCACATCTCAGCACCAGATCCAGTACTGAAAGGTGTTGGGCTGAGAGGATGCAGTGAAAATTTAATTAATTTAAACAGTGGGCATATGTGATCACTGGCAGGGGTTCCTAGAACCTGCTTTGGCCACGGGTGACCCACTCCTGCCTCCAGTGACCTGCTCCAACACCACTTACCCCTACAACCACAGCCAAGTACCGGACAATAAGATGCACCCCCACTTTCCCCCAATTTTGTAAAAAACATAAGTGTCTTATAGTCCGAAAAATACGGTACATTACTTCTCAACATAATGTCCACCACTATGCCTCTTACAATAGTACACTTCCTCTTTTGTGCATTATAGATGGTAAAATTGGTACTGATAAAATATTAATGCCCTGTGTAAGTGCGTTTTAAAAGAGTGTCCACTTTCTGCCCCATAGAAAATAGTAATAACCCCAGTGTGGCCATTTCACAACCAAAATACATTAAAGGCCTCATTACACACTACAATATCAATATCGTGAACAATATCGTTGCAATGCACCGGTTTGGTGACGTTGCAGCGATGTCGAAACGATCAACGATAAGTTGATCGTTGACCGTTGATTGTTAGATTTATGGCCAGGACCATAAATCTATCATTGGTCTCCCGCTGGGCACCCAGCATTGGTGTGTGTGACAGCGAGGAACCAACAATGAATGAGCTCCCAGCGCTGAACAGCAAGCGCTGGGAGCTGGTAATCATGGTAAACAGCGGGTAACTAACCGCCGCGCTCAGCTTAGTTAGCTTGTGTTTACCATGGTTACCAGCGTTCTCGCTGGTCCTGATCGCTGGTGAGTCTGCCTGTGTGACAGCTCACCAGCGATCAGTTCATGATGTGACAGCGATCCACATCATTGGTCGGATCGCTGCCACATCACAGCGTGTAACGGACCCTTTAGAGCCCCTATAATAATAATGCCTCTTAGGGCCCTTTCACATCAGCGTTTTTTTTCAAATCGCGGCAGATGCGGTGAAAAAACCGCATCTGCCGCGATAACCGCATACCGGCTACACTTGCGGCGCGGTTGCGGTTTTTTCCATGCAAAGTATAGGCGGACTTGCGGCAGGTGCGGCAAGTGCGGTTTTGCACTTGCCGCAGGTGCGGCCGCGAAAAAAAACGCGGCTGACCGCGGTTTTTTTCGCGGCCGCACATGCCGCAAGTGCAAAACCGCACTTGCCGCACCTGCCGCAAGTCCGCCTATACTTTGCATGGAAAAAACCGCAACCGCGCCGCAAGTGCAGCCGGTATGCGGTAATCGCGGCAGATGCGGTTTTTTCACCGCATCTGCCGCGATTTGAAAAAAACGCTGATGTGAAAGGGCCCTTAATTGGCAAGAATAGGTATCAGTCAGGATTTGGCCAGGAAGCTGATATATAACCTTTCAGAGGAATTTTAGAACTCAAAAAATAAGAGTCAACACTAGAAATCTTTAATTTTTGAATAAGCTTGATTGCCAATAAAAAATTAAATAAAAAAGTTAAAAAATTTATGAAATTCTGAAAATTTCACTTCAGTATCTGACTAAAGGATCTAAAACACGTCAAGTCAAAACATTTGGCCACACGTGTACTATATGAAGTAATATTCTTTTGCACTCAGAAACTAAGAGCCACAGAATGTCTGTATCTATAAGACTAGAGGTTAAAGACCAATGATTAACAGTGAAAGAGAATATCAGCATAAGAAATGAAATTATACAACATCCAGGCATACAGTTTAATTAATATGACAGAATAAAATCATTTCTGGCGCCATCCTGTTATAAGGCAATTAGTGGGTTCTGGATTTCCTAAAATATCATAATGTTAGTATTAGAAAATATAGAAATTACAGTATAATACAGTATACTAAATACACAAATACAAATATTTAAATGTAACAAATATAACAAACTAGACGTGGGCCCGATGCTATTGCATCAGGAGGGTGGTGACATCATGATGGGGGTGAGTTCTGTGGCGCTGGGAGCAGCAGCCGTGTATCCCCCCTGTCCATTCTCTGTCCCTACCGTGCTGTCTTCTTCTCTCTGTGTTCTCCCCTTTGTCCTGCCTTCCCCTGTGTTGTCTTCTTACCCCTGTGTACTCTCCCCCCCTGTGTACGGTCTCTCTATGCCCATTCGCTGTCTTCTCTCCTCGTGTGCTCTTCTTTGAGCTGTCTCACTGTGTGTGCTCTCTTTTCTCCCTGTGCTGTCTCCTCCCCCTTGTGCGCTGTCTCTTTCCCCAGTTGTGCACTGTCTCTTTCCCCAGTTGTGCACTGTCTCTTTCCCCCTTGTGCGCTGTCTTTTTCCCCCTTGTGCGCTGTATCTCTGCCCCCTTCTGTGCTTTCTCTCTGCCCCCTTTGGTGCTGTCTCTCTGCCCCTTGTGCATTTTCTCTTTCTCGCCTTGTGTGCTGTCTCTTTCCAACATTGTGCACTGTCTATGTGCCCTCCTTTACTGCTGTCTCTTTCCTCCTTGGGCACTGTCTCTTTTCCCCCAAGGGTGCTGTCTCCTTCCCACATTTTGTGCTGTCTCTTTGCTCCCTTGGGTGCTTTCTCTCTGCCCCTTGTGCGCTGTCTCTCTGTCCTCTTTTGTGCTCTCTCTGCCCCTTGGTGCTCTCTCTCCCCACGTTTGCTTTTTCTCTGCCCCTTATTTTGCTGTCTCTGTGTCCCATTTTGTGCTGTCTTTCTGCCTCCTTTGTGCTGTCTCTCTGCCTCTTTGGTGCTGTCTCTATGCCCCCTTTGGTGCTGTCTCTGCTCTCTTTTGTGCTCTCTGCCCCCTTTGGTGTTGTCTCTCCCACCGTTTGCTGTCTCTCTGCCCCCTATTGTGCTGTCTCTCTGTTTCCTTTTGTGCTGTCTCTCTGCCTCCTTTGTGCTGTCTCTCTGCCCCTTTGATGCTGTCTCTATGCCCTATTTAGTGCTGTCTCTCAGCCCCGCATGTGCTGTGTAGTCCTCTATGTGTTCCATAGAGGAATGTAAATAGGAGGAAACTGCGGTGAGGTGAGTATGGAGGCGGGCTTACTGGATATAGGTGTGTGGCATGTTCCGAGGCGGTATTTCAGCGGCAATGGTAGTGAAGGCTGTGGTGAGGTGAGTATGTAGGTGGGCTCTATGGTGCAGAGGATGAGGTGGTAGCCTTATTCATTAGAACAGTATTGCAGAGATGGGAGGATAAGGGCGGCTCTGGGTGACGTCTGCAGGGGCAGGCTCTGTGGAGCTGGAGGCAAGGTGGGGCAGTGACCTCATTTACAGTACTGCGGGGTCACACAGCAATAGTGAAGGAGGATAAGGAGGCAGCGACAAAGAAGAGGAGGTGGCGGTGGACTGAGGTGTGGAACCAGACTCAGGGGTGAGCATCACTTGGGTGTGCCAATATGGGAGTCATTTTTTTGACGGTCACGTGGACTAATCAGGTGGCGAATAAACGGTGACATTTCGACACTTCCAGTCCCAAGGCAAGTATGTAAGTAGATATTTTGGATGATTAGTATTAGCATGACTGAATAACAATGTGCATAACCTAATAATATCTTTAAATATTTGAAAAGTAGCATAAGTACAAGCCTGTTACCTTGTAATATGTCTTACCACTTTTCTTTTCGATTTTTCACATTAGGGCCACCATCATTCGTTTGCACTTTTGTTTAATTTTTTTTACATTGAGTAAAAGTTTAGATTAGTCATTTTTATTTCTGCTCAAATTCAGCATGGCTTTTGCAACATTTTATACTAGTTACGGTATTTTCAGTTGCTGTCATTTTTAGGAATACAATGTGATCATGGTTTAAATTGTGTAGATGATAATGGCAATTTATAACTTTTACTTTTCGAAATGTTGTAAAATTTTTGCCTAGTTGTGCTCTAGACTGCCGAATGGTATGACTTATAGACGTGACTTATCCTTAATTAAATGTTATCATATTCGATATTCATCTATATATATTTTTCAAGTATCTATATTGGCCTAATGAATTTGCATATATTTTGTTTATATTATTTTTCGCTATCTAAGGAGGATCCTGACAGACAAAGCACTGCTCCTACATAGCAGCCTTTAGCTGAGCTGTCAGCAGTGCAGCAGAGTTGAGTTTGTGCTTTAGATCAGGGCTGAGGACAGAGCAATGCTGCTGGCTCAAGGCTGCAATGTAGCAGCAGTGCTTGTCTGCTGTTCTGCTCAGGATCTCCTGCTAGATTTACTACTGTGGGTCTCTTATAACAGCACTCTATGTTGTAGCAGAGCTGACAATGCTCTGTAATGCAGGGAGATGGCCTGGAGGCGCAACAGAGAGCAGAGAGGATGACTGACACCACAGAGGAGGAGACAGACACTTGAACCCGCTCCGGTCTTGGTCTGGTTTGAAACAGATTTATAAAAGTCTTTATTTTAGTGAATCAAGGGAGCATAAATGCTATAGACACTTGTCAGAATGCGCCTTAGTGCTGCAGAAGGTGGCTATATTATCTTTAGATGCCTGGAGGGGGTGACAGGTTCGCTTTAAGCATAAATAAGGTGGGTACCACTTATTCTTCTACAATAAATATTGCACTGATACGCTTGAAGTGTGCACCACCTTATGCTACAAAACCTACCGGTCAGCTCAATGCTACATAAATCCTGTACTATATACCTAACAAAACTACCCACGAGAATTAAATACATATTATATTAGTCTATAACCAATGGTGATTATAGTTTTATAGTCCTTTAGTTATTAAATTTAGTTTACAATAAGAAGCAAAGTTTTGTATTTTCAGTGCTTGTGCCTTCAATAAGTTTTTTCTACATTTTTAAATTTGATCCAAATTTATCATTGTGGGCCTCTGGGTGTCAAGGTGAAAATTGTAGAAGTAGTAGTGTGTTATCCGGGCACCAGAGAAGATGCCAGAGAGGTGATCGTTCCTAAGGTAGTTTAATCATATTACAACGTGTTTCGGCGGTCATGCCGCCTTCATCAGGTGTTCACATACCCGGAAGTGCCTGGCCTCACTCGGTGTGTGGCAAAACACCACACCCTGTAGATCCTGGTTGTACGGGCGGTACAAACAGGACAGGTTAGTGGCTTTCTAACCCCCTGAACTAGACCACGGAGTAATGCCCTTAGGAGCACCTGTCCTATTTATTTTTCTATTGGGGTGGCATGGTGGCTCAGTAGGTAGCTCTGCAGCCTTGCAGCACTGGGGGCCTGAGTTCAATTCCCACCAAGAACAACATCTGCAAGGAGTTTGTATGTTCTCTCATGTTTCTGTTGGTTTCCTCCATGTTCTCCAGTTTCTTCCCACACTCAAAAGACACACTGATAGGATGTTTAGATTGTGAGCACCAATGGGGACAGTGTTGCAAATGTTTGTAAAGCGCTAAAAAAATTAATATTTATTATTTGGATGAACATGGCACAAAGTCAACCAATGAAAACATAGAAACAAGACAAAAAATGACTTAAATATAACAAAATTGATATATTGACCCATTATTCTTGCATTTCACCATTGTATGCCTCATAGTAAAAAAGAGAATTGGAAATTATTAGCTGCTAGTAATGCATTTTAAGCTATAATATTATATACTATATTTGTTTATTCTTTATTCTCAAATGTATAAATGCTTCATTGACAAAATTCTTATACAATCATACTCATCCTTGCAGAACCTTATGCAAAAAGTTACTAAATAGATGGTATAAGAAATCTGTAAGTGGCAGCTTGCTGATTGTTTTTATGTTTTTATAACAGAAATAAATTAACTGAAAATTGTTAGCTACATAAAAGCTTCAGAAAATATAATAACCTATATTTTTATGATGACTGATATATAGCAAGAAGATGCAGATTTTCTCCTTATAGCCTAAACATTAAACATGAAATTCATTATTTACCTTTGGAAAGTGCGTAACTAATTCCCTCTGTGAGTTTCTGTAGTCATCTGTTAATCTATAACTTCAAGGTCACCAATCTCATTTGTCTGGTCAACAGTCAGGAGATTGGAGATCTTGACGTTTCCATTTAACTTTCCCACATCACTTCACCCCATCACAAGATGTCAGGTCCTACCAGCTGCAAACACCCTAAAGTAAGCTGTCTGTATTTGCCAGTGATTGAGTTTTACAAAGGGAACATCAGCCACATCATAAAGTCATTATCAGCCACGATTTATCACTGAAACACATGAAATTGTTATGAGACCTTTTCAAGCTAATCAAACCGGTTGAGAACATCAAACATGAATGTTTATTTCTGCCGGGTAAAAAATGCCCTCAGGTGACTGTTGTTGGCTTTATTGATGGCCGCACGATAGTGGAAAATAATATCAACTGCATGGTTTAGTTCTGCACTGCTTATTTTTGATATTTTTACATATAAAAAATGGTTCTATAGTTACAAAGTGTTGAATACAATGAGGAATTGTTTTAAACTTTTTTAAACATTTTCAATAAGAACCAAAGTTGTCAACGGGCTTCGGCCTCAGGATGCTTTTATTTATTTTGTGAGTTTTGCAAAATAAAGTTTCTTATTATTGGATACGGGTGCTAGCTCCCACTTTTTCCTTGTTATAGTAAGCCCCCAACCTGCGAGTCTCCTTGTCGCTAGCGCTCCTATGGACCACAAACTTTTCCCTGTACCTATTCTTTTGGTTAATGACATTTTACTTGGTGGAAGTTTCTTGGTCAGGTAATGCTGGTTTGTGACCACTCTCCTTCTCTTTAAATAGTCACATGTTCCATCACCTGACGTAGGTTGTAGAACTCATTCTGAACAGACCACTGTTGAAGGAGGAAGTCTGTTGCAGTTGCTGGAGTCCTAATTCCGGCAGTCATGGTGTCTGGCTGCAACTTTGAAGTTGTAGATATTCTTTTTCTTATGTTCTCCTGTCTGTCTACCTTCCCCTGTGTTGTATTACAATAGTGGAGACATCTGCACTCACTGGACTTTGCACTAGGCAGGGTGAATGGAGGGACAGATCAGGGATTAGGCATGTAATGGCCTATTAGGTATGTTAAGGTACCTTTACACGCTGCCACAGCGGGTTAGCAACTGCCTGGCAATGGGGACTACGCTACGAAATTGCGGCGTGTAAATTGGGAAGTTGATCTCGATTCCCGCTGTTGATTCGAATACCTGTTGCTGAGCCGTGCTCAAACACCCAAGGTAACACAAAGGCACAATTGCTATGGTAGTGGTGTCTAAACGGGGCACAGGGATGGAATTTCCGTCGCCTAGTGATTTCCCAGGGGCGTGATACAGCCTCATGGATACCGCGCCCCATCAGCGATCATTGGTGGGGGCTACTGTGTTACGATTGGCTGTCCCTGCACAGGGCGCCATATCTAAAGAGCTGTCCATTCACACTACACAATTGCAATGGCGTCATGTAATAGCCAGCCTTCCTGCGCAGGCTGGCCAATCATGACGCTATTGTGTTGTCCAATCAGCGTATTAGCGTCACTGAATTATCAACTCTGTCACGCCTATGTACTTGCGGCGCGAAAGATGTACGCCCACATTCCCCTACTGATTGCGGTGTGTGAAGGGGCGACAGGATTCAACAGGCAGTTATCTGAAGGATCTGTCGAAACTTCCGGGGCACCACGATACCTTCAGTTGACAACGCAATAGCGGCGTGTACATGTGGCATTGGCGATCGGTATCAACAGTCAAAAACGTGCGCATGCGCGTTTATACCTGTTGCTAGGCACAGTGGCAGCGTGTAACAGTACCTTTATGGAGTGCACGGTACAAAGACAGGTTAGTGTAAGGTGTCCGTGCAGGACAGTGCTGAGTTATCTATCAAGGTCAGAAAACATAAAACTCCAAATGCACCACACTGCCAATGGAGCCAAACCTTCAACTCATGCACAGAATATGGCAGCCTTCAAAGATTAGTAGAAGAACCAGCATCAATTTTCATTGCTAATGACCTTAATGCTGATACCTCTTAAGCGGCCGTCACACGCTAATGGTGGGGTTACACGTAGCGATTATGTCCCGATATCGCATACAACGCCGCGGGAGCGCGCATTTTGGGAGCACTTTTCCCGATATCGCATCGCCGGTTTACACGCTGCGATATCGGGAAACAACGTCCCTCCGATGTGTACGCCCACCAAACCAGTAACGACCATTTAACATGGGAGTTAATGGGTGAGGTGCGAGTACACATCGGAGTTGGGCTGTCACACGCAGCGATGCTGGTACAACGGCCATGCGATATCGGGCGGTTGAATAGCTCTGCTATTCAACTCCGATATCGTTTTGGCATCGTTCCAGCATCGCGTTGTATGCTAAAACAGTACAACGCGCACACGATATCGGGTCCAACTCGCAACCCACGTGACTTTTTGTCGGAGTTGGGTCGGAGTTGGACGCCGATATCGCGGCGTGTAAACCCACCATAAGATATCTCTTGCGATATTGTAAGCGATCACGTGCACGCGCAATCGCTTACAATATCGCTCACATCGCTGGTGAGATGTCACACAGACAGACTCACCAGCGATGTGGAGCCGCGATCTCGCTGGTAACTATGGTACACATCGGGTAACTAGGCGCCGCGCGTCGCTTAGTTACCCGACGTGTACCATAGTTACCATCTCCCAGCATAGGCTCTGCCGCTGGGAGATCGTTCATCGTGGTGTCACACACCACGATGAGGCAGATCGCTAAATCGTAAATCGCTAGATCTGAGGTCCGGACCTCAGATCTCGATTTTGCGATTTGATCAGATCGTCGTATCTTGCCGTCACACGCACAGACATCACTTACGCGATGTTTAATCTGCCGCGTTCAAGCGATATCTTGCGCGATATCTCTGCGTGTGACGGCCGCTTTAGCCAAATGATTTCTCTAAAATGTCCTCCAGACTCGCCAACTACAATGTTTTCAAGGTGGTGCTCTGCTCACACATCCAGTTGTGATCCAGTTGTAACAGATCCAGGATCATTTTTTTTTTTTTTTATCCAGAAACAGATTCGAAAATGGATCCACAGGACATGTGAACCCAGTCTGACACTGTTTAGGATAGGAGGCTCGGGATGATTGTGATCTGTTTCATAGACACTGACTTTCCATTCTATACCTAAATAAGGGGATAAGACAACATTTCTCCGATCTTTTACACATCTTGCCAAAGTTTTACTAAACTCATTTTAGATAAAAAAAATCTAAGATGAAAAACTCCAGGGACCCTGAAGAGTCTGAACTCTGAGATCTTCTTCTGCAGGGCTTTATACGTTATAGAATTGCATTATTAAACACATATATTTTTTGGAATGTACCTTTATGTATCAATTTCTCACTGTTCAAGTAACGTGTGCTGGAAATTAGGAAAGTTTTCAATGGACAATGAAACAAGTCTTTACTAAAACCAGAAAAACTGCAAAAATATTTTGATATCTGGAAAAATAATTTGTATCTATAAAAGCATTAGTGTAAAATTGGTTTTATAGGAATAAGTAGAAGGTCTGTAAGCATATCAAAATGAAATAGTTAATAGTTAACACATTGTACAAATATACAGGTTTACAGCGGCACAGAGCCAGCAGGTCACTCAATCATCACTGTGCTATGGGCAGTAAGCGGCCCAGTACAGGATGTTAAACATTTTGACTGCTTTGGGTTTTATAATACTTTATATATCTTGTCATTTTAATTAGACGTGAAAACACAATATGATATCTGTGGGTTTCCAAAGAACGGCAGATTCTTTTTGGCATGTTTCCCTTGTCTTACATTAGCAGGAATGGCTTTATCAGATATACAGAGGCATCTCAATGAATTAGAAAATCATCAAAAAGTTAATTTATTTCAGTAATTCAATACATAAAGTAAAACATATATTATATAGAGTCATTACACACAGAGTGATCTATTTCAAGTGTTTATCTCTATTAATGTTGATGATTATGGCTTACGGCCAATGAATACCTAAAGGTCATTGTCTCAAAAAATTTAAGTAGGGAGGATGAAGGGTTAAAACCCACGCTGCCATATTCCATGAGTCATCAAAGGGTGACTACAATATTGATTTATTAGTCAACGTGTTTCAGGAATTCCTGAAATGCCCTGAAACATAGCGATATGATATTGATTTGTCCTGAGGAAGGGGCTAGGGGGTCCTGAAACACGTTGACTAATAAATCATTGTTATATTCACCCTTTGATGTCTCGAGGAATACGGCAGCACAGTTTTAACCCTTTATCCTCCCTACTCTATAGGCACCACCCTGGGGATTGCAGCAGCCGTGATCTGCTTTTATAGTGGTTGTGACTCCCACAACCACACAAGGTGAAGCCTCTGATACCTATTTACGTAATATTTTATCTCTCAGTCCCTTCATCTCTACTTTAATTTTCTGGGATAATGACCTTTGGGTTTTCATTGTCTGTAAGATGGATATAATCATCAACATTAACAGAAATAAACACTTGAAATAGATCACTCTGTGTGTAATGACTCTATATAAAATATGCATTTCACTTTGTGTATTGAATTACTGAAATAAATACACTTTTTGATGATATTCTAATGCATTGTGTTGCACCTGTAGATACTATTCTGCAGAGGTGTGGACAACAGGAAGCAACACACAGTCTTCAGTATACATAAGGAGGCTACAGAGCCCCCAGTATACAGCACAAGGCCACACACAGCCCCCAGTATACAGCAGGAGGCCACACACAGACCCTAGTATACAGCAGGAGACCGCACACAGTCCCCCAGTATACAGCAGGAGGCCGTACACAGACCTCAGTATACAGCAGGAGGCCGCACACAGCCCTCAGTATACAGCAGGAGGCCACACACAGCCCCCAGTATACAGCAGGAGGCCACACACAGACCCTAGTATACAGCAGGAGGACCGCACACAGACCTCAGTATACAGCAGGAGGCCGCACACAGCCCCCAGTATACAGCAGGAGACCGCACACAGACCCCAGTATACAGAAGGAGGTCACAAACAGCTCCCAGTATACAGCAGGAGGCAGCATACAGATTCCAGCATTACATACGGAGGCCTCACATAGCCTCTGTATTACACCAGGATCTCACACATAGCTCCCTGTATTAGAGCAGGAGCTCACACATAGCCCCCTGTATTACAGCCTGCACCCACACATAGCCCCTGTATTACACCAGGAGCATACACAGAGCCCCTGTATTACATTTGAAGCCTGTGCCTACATATTTGCCTCTGTATTACACCACCAGCCCATGCATAGCCCTTGTATTACACTTGCATCCTGTGTATCTCAGAAAGAAAGAAGCGAGACAGTTAACCCATCTACTTTCTTATAGCTAAAAACAGTTAGCTACTATCCCGGGCAATACTATTGTTGAAAGGCTTTTCCACAAACAAGAATAGAAGCCAATTATAAAGAAAACAGCCCAAATTATAATAGAGCTCATGCAGCATACAAGAGCCACAGTATGTTAATAACAAAGGAACAGCTGCCCTTCCCCTGCCCTTCCCCAGAACGTTATGCCCTATGGAGCAATAACACAGGAAGCGCTGTAAAGAATTCAATTAGCAGAGGCTGCTGTGTCTGCAGATGGGAAACTTGGGCCGGACATTTAACCTGGTATTTGCTGTGACACTGGATGATATCACTGGCAACAAGCCGTATCAATGAATTGTCATGCCTCATATAATGGGGAGATGCACTGACATTGTTCTCTGGGGAAATAATTTACAAAGCTCTGTATTGGTTATGATGATTAATCAAAACTCAGTGTATTTGTTATTGCTGTTTTGCACATGACTTTTGTATGGTGATTCATGATACATTATGACTGTAATTTCTGTACTGGATCATAATAATACACGGAGGGCCATTTATGAGGATGCACCTAAATAAAATGGGAATGGTTGGTGATATCAACTTCCTGATTGTGGCATATTAATATAAGGGAGGGGGAAAACTTTTCCAGATGGGTGGTGACCATGGACGGCCATTCTGAAGTCGGCCATTTTGGATCCAACTTTATGTTTTTTTAATGGGAAGAGGTTATGTGACATCAAACGTATTGAGAATTTCATAAGAAAAACAATGGTGTGCTTGGTTTTAATGTAACTTTAAGGGAACCAACCACCCCCAATGACCCCCCCGGACTATTAATATCGGTCCCTACACACAGCACATACATGTGCTGCAATGATTTTTGCTAAAAAAACTGGTTTTTAAAACTTAAGATAATGCTTTTCAAAGTTTAAAACGAAGGGACGGTTGGGCGTTACTTATCTGTGTGAAAAGCCGGGTTGCAGCTGTCACTCATCCCCCCTTGTCCCACAGCAGCAGTAACGGCCAGCCCTTTTCAGCGTCACAGCCCTGTGCACGGGTTCGCATGCCCGTGCACACGTCATCATCTACAGCCGGGTAGCGAGCGCGCGCTCTGACTTCCTGCGCTCGGCTGTGGAAGTCAGAGCGCGCGCTCGCTACCCGGCTGTAGATGATGACGTGTGCACGGGCATGCGAGCCCGTGCACAGGGCTGTGACGCTGAAAAGGGCTGGCCGTTACTGCTGCTGTGGGACAAGGGGGGATGAGTGACAGCTGCAACCCGGCTTTTCACACAGATAAGTAACGCCCAACCGTCCCTTCGTTTTAAACTTTGAAAAGCATTATCTTAAGTTTTAAAAACCAGTTTTTTTAGCAAAAATCATTGCAGCACATGTATGTGCTGTGTGTAGGGACCGATATTAATAGTCCGGGGGGGTCATTGGGGGTGGTTGGTTCCCTTTATTCTTTCATGAGTTATTTACAAGTTTATGACCACTTATAAAATGTGTTCAAAGTGCTGCACATTGTATTGGATTGTCAATGCTACCCTCTTCTCCCACTCTTGACACACTGATAGCAACACCGCAGAAGAAATGCTAGCACAGGCTTCCAGTATCCGTTGTTTCAGATGAGTGATGAGGCAATCTTTTTTGTGAATGGTGAAGTTAAAAACAAAACCAGCGCTATTGGTCTGACACTAACCCACAGTGGATAGATCTCTCCAAGACTGTTGGAACACAAAAATTGATGGTATGATGTGGTATATGGGGTACAAAGATAGTGGGTCCATCCTTCATCAATGGAAACTTCAATGCCACTGGATATCTGAATCATGTAGCAATTTAGCTTAGCTAAGCGTCCATTTTCAATGTGGGTGCAGAGTAAAGCTACTAGTAAATCCAAAAATTATATAGCAACCAAAAAAAATCTAAACAGCACTCAAGGTCTAGTCTGAACTGGTGTAAGCTTCAATACTGAACAATATACAGAAAAAAAGTACACAGCAGCAGTCAGTCACTGTCAATCATGTGTGTATATAGACAGATAGAAGTAAAACACCTATGCATTTGAGAATAAATATAAAAACAGCTAAGTCTAGGGAAAGAGTGGCATGGTAGGACAGGGACCCATCAGATCTAAGACACACCTTGCCACGGTTGATGGGCAAACAGGTATTGGCCAATATGTGTACCAAGAACCTTACTTTACAAAGATAAAATATAAAAAAAATCCTAAAATTGAGTTTTTTTTTTAAAATGCATGATTTTATATATTTTTTCAAATGCATAGGTGGTATGTGTTTTACCTCTATCTTTCTCTCTCTATATATACCGTATATACTCGTGTATAAGCCGACCTGTGTATAAGCCGACCCCCCTACTTTTGCCCCCAAAACCTGGGAAAATCTATTGACTCGTGTATAAGCCGAGGGTGGACCCCAGCACAGGTATACAGCCCTCAGCAGTGTGGTATACAGCAGCCCCAGAGGTATATACAGCAGCCCCAGTGGTAGTATACAGGCAGCCCCAGTAGTTTATACAGCCCCAGTGGTAGTATACAGGCAGCCCCAGTAGTATATACAGCCCCAGTGGTAGTATACAGGCAGCCCCAGTAGTATATACAGCCCCAGTGGTAGTATACAGGCAGCCCCAGTAGTATATACAGCCCCAGTGGTAGTATACAGGCAGCTCCAGTAGTATATACAGCCCCAGTGGTATATACAGCCCCAGTGGTAGTATATAGCAGCCCCAGTAGTAGTATACAGCATCCTCAGTAATGCAGGGCCCCCCCAGCCTTGCTCCGGTCACCTGTAAAGCAAATTATACTTATCACTGTCCCGCTGTCCGCGCCCGCCGCTGCCGACATCTGCGATCCTCCATCTTCATGCGTCTTCTTCCTGTTTCCTGTGTTCGGCGCCGGTAATGACGTCATTGTCTGCGACGAACACAGGAAACAGGAAGAAGACGCATGAAGATGGAGGATCGCAGATGTTGGCAGCGGCGGGCGCGGACAGCGGGACAGTGATAAGTATAATTTGCTTTACAGGTGACCGGAGCAAGGCTGGGGGGGCCCTGCATTACTGGGGATGCTGGGGCTGCTGTGGGGCTGTATGGCTGCCGTCACTGACTCGCGTATAAGCCGAGGGGGGTACTTTTCAGCCCAATTTTTGGGCTGAAAAACTCGGCTTATACGCGAGTATATACGGCAGGGGCTGGGTGCAGCTGTGAACTTTTTTCTGTATATTGTTCTGTATTGCAGCTTGCACCAGTTCAGACTAGACCTTGAGTACTGTTTAGCTTTTTTTTTTATGTTAGTGCCTTGTGAAAGTTTTTGGCCCCTTTGAACTTTTCAACCTTTTGCCACATTTCAGGTTTCAGGTAGTTGAGAATGGGCCTCTATACACCTATGTAGATATTGCATTAAAAACCAGATGTTTACAGCTAGAATAGTCATTTACCACATAAACAATGTATAGAGTGCCCTTCGGATTCATTGAATGTTAGCTTCATTGAAAAAAAAAAAGTGCTTTTCTTTCACAAATAAGGAGTTTTCTAAATGATCCCAAACTTTTGACCGGTAGTATATATACACTTCCTAGTGCCGCGCGTTAGTACGGCTGCCTTCTCTGAGATGTGCTGGATTTGTGGCCACAGTTCCCTTAAAACCTCATGGTCTCTGGTTCAACGGCTTGGGCATACAGCTGCCATGCCGTTTTCAGGGATGGTCCCTAGTTTTGTCCACCAGCCTCTCTGTTCCTCTGCCAGATACGGGTGATCTTAGTCTTCTTCCTCACCCCAAGGGCTCCTTCTTTCTATTGGTACTGGTCTTTCCCTCCTGGGGCGAGTGTGCCCATGCTCCAGCCCATGGGAGCTAACACCTCCACCACCTCTCGACTCTCACTCCGACTTCCTACTCCTTTGCTGTCTTCCTCCTGACTCTCTCTACGTTGTACCCCGTGTTCCCCTCTCTGAGACTGGGCCCATCCTCCCGGGTCAGCCCACCATTCCTGCCTGGGGTTCTACGTGTGTGTTGCGGTGTGTGGGGTCTTGATTTAACCATCCCAACTCCCGGGAACAGGAACACTATTCTCCCGCTAATGGAGGAGTGCAGTACTCCCGGTGGCGGCCAGACCAGCGGGGCGCCACCCCCGAAACCTGCACCACCACCCCTCCTCGAAAAATCACACATTCCCGCCCCCTTAAAAAGAAACAGCCCTTGCAAACCCCATACAATAATGATAATGACCTTTGGGTTTTCATTGTCTGTAAGCCATAATCATCAACATTAACACAAACAAACACATGAAACAGATCACTCTGTGTGTAATGACTCTATATAATATATGTGAATCACCTTATGTATTGAATTACTGACAAAAAAAACTTCTTAATGATATTCTAATTTATTGAGATGCACTTGTCCATGTGTATATGTGGGCGCTGTTTAAGCATATACTGTATGTATATGCACATATATGTGTGTGTGTATAGGTGAAAGCTGTAGGTCATAAATGCTGGACAGGCCCTGATGTCTGTATTATATTTCCCAACATATATCTTGTTCATGTCCTCCGTCTTTTATTCTGGCCTACTTATAATTGGCAGAGTGGCAGAATGACATTTATTGTGATATGTTGTGTGGATATGGCAGGATAAAGAATGTTCAGGGCTTCACAAATGTCATTTCCCAGACTAAGATGACAGTACAGCTTGTGTCTGAGAAACAACTCCCACTGACTGCTGTGTGGCCTCTACTGCCTCAGGTAATGTGAGATATATCAGTCTCCGGTGAGTAAGTCATTGTATGATACAGTCTTGTAGTGCACTCTGGGACTGCATGAACTATACATCAAAACTTAACCTGATGAACTTCAGATATTGTTTCTTAAAAAGGAAATAAAGATTAGGTTTGACAAAGCTGTGGCTAGCGCTTATGGTGCAATATCTTGGCATGCCTATAGATTTTGTATCTTTTAAGCGGTACATAGAGTCAGCAATAGAGAAAAAAAACAGGAGATAAAAACATAAGAAGCAAAATGTTTTATGGTCACATACTTACCGTATTTTTCGCTTTATAAGACGCACCTGATTATAAGACGCACCCCCAATTTTGGTGAAGGAAAAGAGAAAAAAATTATTTTTAATGTTAAATGGGGTCCATCTTACAAATCATATAGCGTATATGTCCCACATAGCCCCCTCATCCTGATACATGGTCCCTCATCCTAGAATTAGCCCCCTTAATCTGGATACGGCACCCATATATTGGATATAGCCCCCTTGCACTTGCCCACGTCCCCCATAGCTGGCACACGTCCCCCCGCAGCCACTCCCACTGCAGGCACACGTCCCCCCTGATGGCACACGTCCCCCCTGCAGGCACACGTCCCCACTGCAGGCACACGTCCCCCGCTGCAGGCACACGTCCCCCACTGCAGGCACACGTCCCCACTGCAGGCACACGTCCCCCTGATGCACACGTCCCCCCTTGATGGCACACGTCCCCCTTGATGGCACACGTCCCCCTTGATGGCACACGTCCCCCCTTGATGGCACACGTCCCCCTTGATGGCACACGTCCCTTGATGGCACCGTCCCCTTGATGGCACACGTCCCCCTTGATGGCACACGTCCCCCCTTGATGGCACACGTCCCCCCTTGATGGCACACGTCCCCCCTTGATGACACACGTCCCCCCCTGCAGACACATGTCCCCCACTGCAGGCACACGTCCCCACTTGATGGCACACGTCCCCCCTAGAAGGCACACGTCCCCCCCTGCAGGCACATGTCCCCCACTGCAGGCACACGTCCCCCCTTGATGGCACACGTCCCCCCTTGATGGCACACGTCCCCTATTGATGACCCCCCCACTTAATACATCCAACCCCTCCATATACTGCCCCCATGTAATATGCTGCCCCCCCCCCTCCATTAGAAAGATGGCCCTCGCCCTGCACTCCCCGCATCATTAATATGCCCCCCACGTATTATGCTGCCCCCCCCCCTCCATTAGAAAGGTGGCCCCTCGCCCTGCACCCCCCCCCATCATTAATATGCCCCCCCACGCTGGCCGGCAGCAGATGGAATGAAAGAAATCCTCCTTCCTCACCCTCCGGCGCTCGCTAAGCTCAAAGCGTCACCGCCGGCTCCTCGTCTCCATGGTGATCGGCTTCTTCCGCTGATGTGATCGGGCATACAGCGATGACATCATCGCCTGATCACATGAGCGGAAGAAGCCGATCACCATGGAGACGAGGAGCCGGCGGTGACGCTTTGAGCTTAGCGAGCGCCGGAGGGTGAGGAAGGAGGATTTCTTTCATTCCATCTGCTGCCGGCCAGCGTGGGGGGGCATATTAATGATGGGGGGGGGTGCAGGGTGAGGGGCCACCCTTCTAATGGAGGGGGGGCAGCATAATACGTGGGAGGCATATTAATGATGCGGGGAGTGCAGGGCGAGGGCCATCTTTCTAATGGAGGGGGGGCAGCATATTGAGGGGGTGGGTGTATTATGTGGGGGGGGCCATATGCAGGACATGGGGGCATATGGAGGGACTGCAGAGAGAGCGGGGGTGAGTGCAGGCTCATTTAATATGCACTGCTCCCCGCCGTCAATCTCTCAGTGCAACTTCAGCACTGAGAGGTGGACAGCAGCAGTGCATATTAAATGAGCGGGAGCAGGAGATCTCCCCGCTCTCTCTGCAGCCCCGCAGCCAGCCCACTCCAGCCCCGGACATGCTGCAGAGCTGCCCCCCAGCCTCCCCTGCCTCCCCATATTCGGATTATAAGACGCACCCCCCACTTTCCCCCAAAATTTGGGGGAACAAAAGTGCGTCTTATAATCCGAAAAATATGGTATATGTGTAAATATCATGAATTTATTACATACAGTGCGTTGTGAAAGTATTCGCCCCCTCTTGAACTTTTCAACTTTTTGCCACATTTCAGGCTTCAAACATAAAGCTATAAATTCAAATTTTTTTTGTGAAGAATCAACAACAAGTGGGACACAATCGTGAAGTGGAACGAAATTTATTGGATATTGTAAACTTTTTAACAAATAAAAAACTGAAAAGTGGGGCGTGCAATATTTTTCAGCCCCTTTACTTTCAGTGCAGCAAACTCTCTCCAGAAGTTCAGTGAGGATCTCTGAATGATCCAATGTTGTCCTAAATGACTGGTAATGATAAATAGAATCCACCTGTGTGTAATCAAGTCTCCGTATAAATGCACCTGCTCTGTGATAGTCTCAGTGCTTCGAGTGCAGAGAGCATCATGAAGACCAAGGAACACACCAGGCAGGTCCGAGATACTCTTGTGGTGAAGTTTAAAGCCGGGATACAAAAAGATTTCCCAAGTTTTAAACATCTCATGGAGCACTGTGCAAGCGATCATATTGAAATGGAAGGAGTATCAGACCACTGCAAACCTGCCAAGACCCAGCCGTCCCTCTAAACTTTCTTCTCGAACAAGGAGAAGACTGGTCACAGATGCAGCCAAAAGGCCCATGATCACTCTGGATGAACTGCAGAGATCTAGAGCTGAGGTGGGAGAGTCTGACCATAGGACAACAATCAGTCGTACACTGCACAAATCTGGCCTTTATGGAAGAGTGGCAAGTAGAAAGCCATTTCTCAAAGATATCCATAAAAAGTCTCGTTTGACGTTTGCCACAAGCCACCTAGGAGACACACCAAACATGTGGAATAAGGTGCTGTGGTCAGATGAAACTAAAACCGAACTTTTTGGCCACAATGCAAAACGATATGTTTGGCGTAAAAGCAACACAGCTCATCACCCTCAAAACACCATCCCCACTGTGACACATGGTGGTGGCAGCATCATGGTTTGGGCCTGCTTTTCTTCAGCAGGGACAGGGAAGATGGTTAAAATTGAAGGGAAGATGGACAGAGCCAAATACAGGACCATTCTGGAGAAAACCTGTTGGAGTCTGCAAAAGACCTGAGACTGGGACGGAGATTTATCTTCCAACAAGACAAAGATCCCAAACATAAAGCAAAATCTACAATGGAATGGTTCAAAAATAAACGTATCCAGGTGTTAGAATGGCAAAGTCACAGTCCAGACCTGAATCCAATCGAGAATCTGTGGAAAGAGCTGAAAACTGCTGTTCACAAACGCTCTCCATCCAACCTCACTGAGCTCCAGCTGTTTTACAAGGAAGAATGGGCAAGAATTTCAGTCTCTCGATGTGCAAAACTGATAGAGACATACCCCAAGAGACTGCAGCTGTAATCGCAGCAAAAGGTGGCGCTACAAAGTATTAACTCAAGGGGGCCGAATAATATTACACACCCCAATTTTCAGCTTTTTATCTGTTAAAAAAGTTTAAAATATCCAATAAATTTCGTTCCACTTCACGATTGTGTCCCACTTCTTGTTGATTCTTTACAAAAAAATTAGAATTTATATCTTTATATTTGAAGCTTGAAATGTGGCAAAAGGTTGAAAAGTTTAAGGGGCCAAATACTTTCACAAGGCACTGTAGTTTAGGTATTCATAAAGCCTTGACTAACCAGTGAACTGCCAGTCCAGCGGATGAAGGTATGGCTGGGTAATAGAGACAGAGAGTCAGAGGTTTGGGAAGTCCTCTGATCATGCCCAGAGCATTTAAGCCTCATTTGCATATGAATTAAAATAGCAATTGTTTAGTCATCAAGAAACAGTTGCAAAAATAAAGGTGAGGATGATAGTATATTTCAGAAAATGACACAACCTTATAAACAGCCTGGGGACGAGATCGTTCTGACAGATTCCCTTTAACTCCATTGCCTAACATTACTGAGTGTAACTCCCTTTTAGCTGAAAATAACAATATAAAGTTAATTATTATGCCAAGCATGCTGTCTTCTTGTATTCACACTACAACCCCTCACAGAAGAAGACTGAAAGTGAATGATAGCCTATGTCCAGGCAACAGCAGGGGGTCGATCCATTAGGAACTTGATAAGGGGGATGTTTCATTGAAACATTTTGAGGCTTTGTAGATCTGGGGTCCTTGTGAGGACTTTAATTAAGTTTATCATTCACTAACTGAAAAGAAATATTACAAACTAATGGCTAGCCATTACATGACGGAGTCCAGCTTTGATAAGATATGCTATCGTAGCTTAGAATATATTGTATCTGAAAGGGAATCTGTAAGCTCAAAATGACTGATTATAGCAAGCACAGCCCCTTATATGGACAGACAATCGTACCTTTAGTGACCAAATCCATTGCTGTGTTTGCTAGAAATGGTTCCTATTGAAGTATGCTAATGCGGTTCTGTGCCCCCTTGGCGTGGCCGAGCAGTTCGGTACACCTTCCTACCTACCTAATTTTTCTTCTATCTTCACCTACCTTTTCCTTGACAGCTCTGGCTTTATAGAAGGCAGAGGAAGGTGACAATAAATAGAAAACACTGTGGTGCACCCTCTGCTTGGCCAAGGGTTCACCTGACACCTCAACAATTGTAACTTAAGGGAACCTGTCATGTCTTTTTTTTGTTTTTAAACCACCCCCAATGTTATGTACATCATGCAATGTGCATCAATAGTACATCACTAATACAATTCTAAGATCCATCTTTTCATTATTCAAAAAGTTTCTAGCCGTATCATCTCCCCATTAAACACAACCATATAAAGATTTGCAGCATTACAAGTTACTCCACACTGGGATATGTATACATATATCAAATTTTATTGTAACATAATCCGACCACACAGAATTCTCTAAAACTATCCCCATAAAAACAACACTAAAGCAGTGTAATTACAGTATATAAGAGTCATAGTACATGGTGAAAACCTTACATGCAGACAGAACTAACAATATTACATGAGTGCAAGGTACACATATGTTAGTATAGTTACTATGGTCACCTTATACTGCTCCTCATTTGAAAACAAAGGTTATCAAAGGGTTCCATACATCATAATTATTCCTTAGTCAACCTTCTATATTAATGACCACATGTGGCTTATCTGCATACTGACCGCACTACTCAGCACCTGGACATACATTTCGCACACCGCTTAGGGTATGTGCCCACAGGACGTTTTTGCTGCGTTTTTTGCCTGCGTTTTCCGCATGCAGAAAACCATTGGTTTTATGGTAATTAGTGATGAGCGAACACTAAAATGCTCGGGTGCTCGGTGCTCTGGCCGAGCATCTCAAGATACTCGTGTACTCGGCCGAGCACCGAGCCCAATGTAAGTCAATGAGTGACAGGCTCCGCCCACAGACTTCCGGTTATAAAACGAGTATTGCTGGGAAAGGGCGGGAGGTGGGCTTTTTGAAATCGCTGCAACATACAACACCTTGCTGTGGCCCCCAGAGGGATCCTAACAATGAATCTGCTCTCTGGGAGGTGCCAGCTCACTGTGTGCACTGAAGGGAGGTGTGTACGTGTGTCAGATCGCTTATTATTACCGAGCAATCCGAGCATCTCGGCGGTACTCGGTGCTCGCCGAGCATCCCGAGTACCGGAATACTCGTGCGAGTACCGAGCAGTGCAGAGCATACTCGCTCATCACTAATGGTAATGTATGCTAATCTGTTCCTGCGGTTGGGCTTCCCAGCAAAACCAATGTGTTTCACAGAAACGCTGTGCCCACACATTGGTTTTGCAAGTGTCAAGAACTGTCAAATACCTGCGTTTTTGGTGCGGATATCAAAGAATTGACATGTCAATTATTCCTGCGTTGTTGGTGCAGTTAATGGGAAAAACGCTGGAAAAACGCAGCATCAAAAACGCAGTAAAAACGCACCAAAAATGCAGTAAAAAAGCGCAAAAAACGCAGACAAGATCATAGCATTTCTCCTGTCAAGGACTCTAGGATCCTCAGGTTTTCCTGCATTCAGGACTGCAGCAAAAACGTCCTGTGGGCACATACCCTTAGTCAGGAGGCACTGGGACTGTGGTGGTCACCCTTATATAGTAGCATCCCAATCCAATCACCCACAGCTGTTAATCAGCGCACGCATGTCCGGCCACCACCGTGTCCGCCTGTCTTCCCGACATCCCGGAAGTCACCACCACGCATGTCATGACACAGCTCACTCCGATTGGACACTGGGAACAACAGGGGGGGCGGGGATAGCACAGACACCGTGAGCACATATCCAGTGAGCGGCAGTATGGCAATCCAATCACTCACAGCTGTTAGTCGGCGCATGCATGAATCCAATCACTCACAGCTGTTAGTCGGCACATGCATGAATTACTCACAGCGATTTCTGTATGGTCTAATTATGTTACAATAAAATTTGATATATTTATACATATCCTGGTGTGGAATAACTTGTAATGCCACAAACCTTTATATGGTTACTGTGCATCACTAACCTGGTTTAAAAAAATCTATAAATCTATGTATTTATCATAAAAAAGTACCTTAGATGCTTATAAATTTGTATTAGGTACTTGCACAAACAGTCATCGGGGTGGCAGTCAGTCATGTCAATTCACATTCTGTCATGCAGTTTTTTAAACATAGTCATGCCCCTCCAAATTGTAATATATTGACATCACTAAAGGATTGACAGAAATTCACTAATGCTGTAGAAGGACCCGTGCTGATGTCACACCCATCTGACTGTAAAGGGCAGAGCTAAGCCTTCATGCCTGGCCTGTTTAGCTTTGCCCATTATGGTCACATGGTCGTGACATCACCACAGGTCCTTATACAGCATTACTGAATTTCTGAAGGTTCTTAAGAGATGTTAATATATTACAATTCAGAGGGTGCGACTTCATTTAAAAAAAACTGCATAACTAAATGCGGATTGATATGACTGATTCCAGCTAAAGTATCCACTCTGATGATTGCTTGTGCAGGTACCTAATGCAAACATCTAAGCAAAGTGCTTTTTTATGATAAATACATTTAATTTTTTAATTTTTTTAGCAAGTTAGTGATGCACAGTGCATGAACTAAGTAACATTGAGGGCAGTTAAAAAAACAAAAAAACGCATGACAGGTTCACTTTACGAAGAATTTCTGACAAAAGCAGCAATGAATCTGTGCAGTAGAGGAGCAATGTTTATTATCGCTATGTCCCCTAAAAGCTTTGTGCTGACAGATTCCCTTTAAAAGAACATGAGTCTTGAGTTATATTTTGGAATAGAAAGATGTGGAATATGAGCGCAATATGTCTTCACTAAAGAACCAGAAGGAATAAAGCTGCTTATCATGTAAAATGGTGTTACTAATATCCTGTATACATTCAATATTCATCAGATGTCATTATTGTGCATCTTATACACATCACATTATCTATACAGAAAAACAGGCTACCTGTGGGCTCTACTGACAGTAACAACCTAGGCCAAGTAGCCTAATTTGCCCGCTCAGACTTCTTCTATGTGACGTAAACATTATATCTAGTCATTTCCTAGAAATGTCTTCTAGCTTCTGTCTGTATATCAGGACGCTTGTCATTTTCCTACCTGGATATTCTGCTTCTGTCATGTACACAGAACGTCTGAGCTGTTCATGAATGGCTCATAAGTGTAGACAATCAATCAAAACATGAAATGTTAATGAAAGATATTCAGGATATTTTGATTGTAACCTTTACCATGTGGAACTCAAATATAATATGAGTATACATTATAGATATATTCATTTATGGACGTGACTGGCTTTCATATAATAAATTCTTACATTTCTTTGTTTCAATGTGTCCTTATCTACGTTGGTCCTCAAGATAGACTGACGTAAATATGATTTTAATTTCGGCAAAGTGGAGCAAGTTACTTGCGATTGCAGGGTGCACATTTTACAGTCAGAGCTACAGTTGTCATACTCTTACTGCCCCATGGTTTTCTACCCCATCAATCCATCCTACTCCTGTGCCAAATCTCACAATAAAGTTAGCTAGAGGCAAAGATCTATACCATCTATGTACAGAAGGCCTATCTGTTACTTAAAACTGAACAGCAAGGCTTCTCTTTGACCATACACAATGATAATTATAGCAAACATTATGTATTTAGTAGTACTAAAACAAAAAAAAACACAGAAGTAGTCTAGCTCAAACACTTTATGTCTTCTTTATTGGAATAAGGTGCACAGAGGCTACATAACTAGCGTTATCAACAATTTCGGGTATAGGTACTCTTAATCATGACTATGATTACGGGTTCCTATACCTGAAATGCGTTGATAACACTAGTTATGTAGCCTCTGTGCACCTTTTACCTGCACCTTTTTCCAATAAAGAAGACAGAGAGTGTTTGAGCTAGACTTATGTGTTATTGTTTTTCGGATTATATGGCCACGGCAAGGCTAATCTCCAAACTCCACATCAAGTAATCATTGGTTATTGGTGAGCTGGAATTTACATTTTACATTGAATAAAATAACTGTAATTCATGATTGTCTGCAGTCTTGTAGGTGTCTATATCCTATCAATATGAAATCACCGATCCAGTCCGGTGACAGGCCAGAAGAGCTAGTGAAAACAGAATGGTGGGCGCAAATAGGTCTTTTTCAACAAGGACCAAATAGAAACTGTATATGGGAATTCGCTCACTTTATGTGGTTGTGTGAGACACATCCACTATTGTCACATGTAAAGGTATGGCTGCCGCAGACCCATAAATTGGATGATTCATAAATGAGGAAAAGAAAAGGGGTCCTACTGTGCTGCCTGAGGGATCACGGGGTCCACATCTGTCTGTAGATGTTGAAGTGTTTTGAAGCTAGCTGCTTCTACCTTAGAACAAGATGAGGACTACTCTGGCAGCGCAGTAGGACCTCTTTTCTTCTTCTGGTTTATGACATATCCCTTCAATAGATGTCGGTCGTGAAGATTATTTCAACGACATCCATTCGAGCCAACCCCCATTTAACCGAGCATTTATGTGTTTTCAATTACTATAGATGAATAATCCACAAATAGATATCTACGATTTTGGAAATGTATCTACCCTAATAACAAAAGGATTGAAATCCAACATGTCCAGTCCTGGGGAGGACTAAGGCACCACACACATAAGACAGTCAGCAGGTAACGTGTACCAGAGCTTTTAGGATGTATATCGATGACACATGACCTTAATGTAACGTCATTTTCACATGTTTACATACTCAAACACAAGCCTGGTGTCCAGTTGATAACCAGGATGAGGAAGCTTCAAGATAAAGTCTTAAAGCCCATGTACTGCACATGGTATATTGTCTAAAAATACATTACTGTTATGCAAAATTCCATGCGATGACTATATTTGCTTGGTATGCATTAATGACTTGCATTAATGACTTACTTGGTATGTGAGTCAATTATACACTTAGCATAATTTACCAGTATATTAGCTCTTGTCATTAAAAAATTGTACATATTCCTACTTCTGTACATGACCTCTAACTGGATCTTTTACAATAAGGATGTAGTTCTTGAAGTGTAAATGAAGTCTATTCCAGCCAATTTTACAAATATAAAAGTATAATTATTATATTTTGATAACAAACAGCAAATAAAAAGTGTCAGTTCTACGTTTCCACCTGAAGTCACTGGTAAGTTCGGTATATCACAGGATTACTACGCTCTAGTATAATAAGGGGGTGATCCTAATAACGCCAGCAGGGTATATACACTATATGGACTGAAGTATTGAACACATCTTAATCAATGAATTCAGGTTTCTCCATTCAGTCCCATTACCACAGGTGTAGAATATCCTGCCCTTCACCATGTAATCTGCCATTACTAATATATGTGAAAGAATGGCTCATCCTAGTGCACTCATTGATACCGGAAATGTCCTGTAATAGGATTTCACCAGTCTAAGGGCCGCTTCACACTGCGGCGTGATCCGGTCCAGTGCTGTCCGGGAGGACCCTGACAGCCGCAGACCGGATCAGCACACAGGACTGGGGGGCTATTATTGCATCTATGCACTAAGTCAGGGTTAGGAAACTCTAGGTCTCGAGATCCGCACACAGTGCATGTTTTCAGGATTTCCTTAGTATTGCACAGGTGATAATTGAATTACCTGCATAGGCAATGATTCCAACGCCTGTGTAATGCTGAGGAAATCCTGAAAACCTGCACTGTGTGCGGATCTCGAGGCCTGGAGTTCCCCACCCCTGGACTAAGTGGTGATGGAAACCATGCCAGCCGTGCCCCTATGACTGAAAGTCCAAAGTTGCCACGAGGGATAAAAGTAATTTCCTTCTGGTAGCGGGACTCTCTAAAGGAGGTTCCCTATAAAGGAGAGTTTTGTCTTTGATTATAGTCATTTTTACCATAGAGTCCTCTTAATTCTGCCTATTGAATGGAAGGCATTAGTAAATAAACAGTAACTTGTGAATATTCAATAAACTAATATACTTATTAATAGACACTATTACTTTCAATAAACTTTGCAAAAGTCAATTGTAAAAGAGAATTAAAGAAACTTTGTAACAAGGGTTGAACAATCCAAACCTTAAAGTTCTGTGTTCATACGGAACACAGACTTTGCAAAAATTTTCAGTCTTCGAGTTTGGAGTTCGGGTGCTTTACGTAAGAAAACTACTGGAGCTAGCAGTGCTGTGCTCGGGTACACTCAGTGCCTGCATTATCTGAACGGCTCACATGTGGGAGTATGATCAGTCTTATCAGATGTACAGTGCAGAAAAAAAAATAATAACAAGACGTTGCCCCCTCTCCACTGGAAATACTTTGTTTATGGTGGCTACATGTGGTCGGAGAGCCAAACTGTCCAATCAGTAACTTCCAATGAGGCTTGGGTCAAGTTCAAGTCCAGAACAGAGTCCAGCTGAACCTGCAGAATATGAATGTCCATGGGTCTGCTCATCTCCATTTTAATATCTTATCAGAGAATTTTTTTTACCCACTTATGAGCCACTTCTTCCTTTTCCTCCTGTCTCCTTTGCCTGTCATTCACTTCCTGCTGAAGACAAGATGAGTAAGGCTGGCTTCAGACTTGCGGACGCTCCGCAGCGTCCTGCGGAGGGGATACGCAAGCTGACTGCAGCCCCTATGTTTATAATGAAAACGCACGGTCATGCGCAGGTCTGCTCATGACCGTGCGCTCCCATTCACTGCAATATGTGATTTGTACGCAGGCGGATGTCCGCGCAGAAATCACACACTCTCGTCCGCACCAGGAACGCGACATGGTCGTGTTTCTGGTGCGGACGAGAGTGTGTGATTGTGTGTGATTTGTGCGCTGGCATCCGCCTGCGTACAAATCACATATTGCAGTGAATGGGAGCGCACGGTCATGAGCAGACCTGCGCATGACCGTGAGTTCTCATTATAAACGTAGGGGCTGCGGTCAGCTTGCGGATTCCCTCCGCAGGACGCTGCGGAGGGTCCACAAGTCTGAAGCCAGCCTTAGGCAGAAAACAATCAGAGGCAGAGAGGTCACTTCAGTGCAAGATTCACAGTTACACAGCTGAGTACTGCTGTGTGATGCCCTCTATGCCTCTGCTGCTCCTGTTTGTGTGCTTCTAAAAAGAAAAAGAGTCATCATAGTAGCTGGTCTCCTCCAACTAATTCAGAGTCAATTACTACTTAAAGATAACATCTGCAGAGGAAAAAAAAGTGAAAATGCACAATACACATTTTCTTATAGCCAGAAATAGTGTCATTAGTCACATGCAAACATGACAACTTACGGTAGTTTCAAAAGTTAAATGAAAGTACAGTCTCCAATTAACTTGATATTCTATAAGGCACATTACTGCAAAAGGATCTCTATGGACGGATTTAAACATATAAATTTTAAGGAAAAGTGACAAAACAAAGACAAAATGAAGATTATACTGTCCATGGTTTTAGACAGTTTATCCTTAAATGAGATTATGCGCCTAAAGAGGTTGTGCCATGGACAGTTGTGCATTTTAGTTAATAGATCTTAGAATAAAAATAAATTCCACAATTGGAAGTGTTAAAAAAAATTTGATGTCCTGACATATTCTTATAAATGTTTCCTTGTGTAATGTATGTGTCAGACCATACTGGAACAGGACGCATAAACCACAGCTCCTGGGCAGGGGAGGATGTAAAACAGTATACAGACATTACAGCACGGGATCACAGTTGAGTCTTAATGTGATGTAAAACATTTCATTGCCTGTTTAAAAACCTGTTTTACATCACGTAAAGACTGTACTGTCTGTATACTGTTTTACATCCACCCCTGCCCAGGAGCTGTGGTATATCCGACCTGTTCCTGCAAGGTCGGACACATACATTACACAGGGGCACATTTATAAGAATATCATGGGACTGGAACAGGGTTTTTTTTAATAGATCCAAATGGGGAACTTATTTTGAACTTATTATTATTCTAAGATTTATTACCGTAATTAAAAAGTACTATTACTTGTGACACAATGCCTTTAAGGGTATAGTTCCTCCTTATGGTCTCAGTAATTGGCACTCCCTGCCAACCTGGCGTAGATAAAAAGACTATTTCCATTATGTGGTTGGCATATTTATCTTTCTATATATCTATGTCATACATGAATCTGTTGCATATAAACATATATCTGCGCACATGTAACTGTGTCCCCAAAATCTGTGTATTATTTTAATACTTGTATTACTGAAGAAGACACATTATAAACTGTCACCACATAATGCACTTTACTTATAAAAGGTTTGAGAGATTCTTACTATATAAAGTTATCAGACTGGCTGATCTGTGAGATATGAGCATGATAAAAGATAAATCCTCATTATCAGGATCGGTTAATTATTACCTTCATTGTTGGGGGAGCTGTGGCCGGAGGGGAAAGGGGGCGATCAGGCAGGGTGACGTCTGAAGAGTTGGACAGCTCCTGTTTCCTGTTAATACAAAATGGATGCTTATTACTAATTGTGTTTAGAAAATGTACAAAAAGTTACAACATCAGTCCAAATTACCCAATCAATGTAAGGCCCGGTATAAGAGGTTAGGATATAAAATGACACGCACTACTAGTAATGAGGTATATACAGTGCACAAAGTCTTCTTACCACGGTTTCATTATGGCTTCCCAAATTCGACACAGGTCAAAAGAAATAACAACCAGTGCAACCGGTGATTGAGCGAGTGACTGAGAGCTTCCCCCACAAGGTGTTACAGGTAATATTCATTTCAGGTGCTTTTCACTCAGGAAAGAGGCAGATAGATTTGTGTTTCCATGACAATCTCATTACGCCAAATTTCCCTCGGCCCTCCCTCCTCCAATCTCCCATCTGGCATTAGCTTGTTATGGGCCACATTCTGTTTGTTTCTGGCTTTCCTTTCTGCGTTATAAAGGATTACACACAGTGCGTATGATAGGAGAGATGCTGGAGACCAACTAAACACACGGAGGATAAAACCGGATGCTCCATTGTATCTATGTACCAGGAGAGCAGTGAGTGAATAGAGGGGCATGGAAAGTAAAATACTGTATGTTTTCTTCTGGTTCAGTGAATTTTATAGCTTGCAGGTGCATTACTCGCTTTGTAAAAAATGATCCTTGGAAATAAAAAGCCTCCTTCTAAAAGATGAGAGACGTCGCCTTGTGTTATAGTGTAACAATGCCATTCGAAAACAAGAATGTTATTGTACAGAAAAATGCTGGGAAAAAAAATAAAAAGCAACACTGTAGAAAGTCTTTAATGTAGTTGTATAGTGTATACACAGTTGTATGCATGCACAAAGGTGTCCAAAGTGCCGAGGGCCAAGTCAAGGTTGGTGGACGATGCTGGTGGAAAAAAATGTCCCTAGTAATAGTATCATGGCTAAATCATTAGGTAATTATCATTATATCCTGCACAGAACAGGACAGGACAACAATCTAATTTACATGAGCGCAGCATCACAGTTCCCTTGAAATCTTCTGGGGTGGAAAATAAGGCTCGGGAGGCTGATTTTTAATATATATATAATGTTATCTACAGTCTCCTTTCCTATCTATTTACATAAAAGCCTTAGTCTGTCTGTAAATTTGTCCTCGAAATAATGCCACCTAGATGACACTGGCAACAGCGCAGGCAGACCCAGGTATCCCCCTGATTGGCTAGATTGTAAGAAAAAGTCTTTCCATGCTCATGCATAGTAACTAATACAGAGCCCATCTTTGCACACCCGGTCATGTGCAGCAGCGGTCTGGATGTAGCAGTAGCCATATTGCAACTCTCGGTCATTACTTCAGTAAAGGACATGGCCATGGACTTTGTTTAAATTATAGCAGGTGTCTGGGAGTAAATCCCACAAATGAGGGGGTCCCAAGATCCCCCTTGCATAGCCTGCACTGTTACGCCCACTAACTAACACGGTCATGCCCACCTCAAAAAACACCATACATTTAGTAGACGTGACTGCCTTCACTGGTGGGCGTGAATGGCTTCTTTGGTGAGCGTGTTAAAATTTTCTCCCATCCACTAGAATCATTCAAGGGTGGCCTTTGACCACCCTAAAACTATGCCCCTATCATGTGATGCAAGTCACGTTAGACCTAGAAGGAGCAAATGCAGCCTAGCATCTACCATCAGATCATAGCTAAAGTGACTCGCTCACCAGGGCCATGGAGTACTGGGAACCGGGCGGCAGTTTCTGCTGGGATAGTCACGAGGGTCGAGACCCAGCTCCGTGGCCCTGGGCGGTCAATAAAAGGGGATAAAATAATGGGGAACTAATGTGACGCCACCTGTGGTGTGCAGCTATGGGTAGCCGCTGCTGTAGTAGGGGCCTTTGGGGATGATGGGAGTATCAGCGAGGATGTTGAGCCATCCACGGGTAGGGCTGGTGCCCAGGGCAACCGTAAAGTCAATAGATAAGCAGGGGTGCAGTATTGACAGTCACAGGCAGCCTCCAGCTGCCGGATTCCCAAATCAATCTACCTCCTCTCAGGCGCAAGAAATACAGTCTCAGACAACAACGAGCTTTAACTGGGTTTACTCTCTTTTCTCAACAGATGGTACAGCTTACAACAGTTTGGTAGCAGCTCCGGTGTGCTCTAAGCAGCCAGGATGGTTTGTCTACATCACCCTTTTCGTGACTCTTTTGGGCCTTTTCGGTCTGTCCGCATGCTAGCTACGATCCAGCGGTGACAGGCTGTCAGTGGGTGACTTTCCGGGTACCCTAGCACTAATATGACAGCCTTCTGTTCACTGCACCAGAGGTTGGGTCTCGGGCCATAAAGACCCCGCACCCTGCCGGAGTTCATGGTTGGAGCTTACAGCGTCCTGGCCACTTCAGCAGAGCCGGCACTTTGGTCACGGCTCAGTCCACCAGTGTCCTCGTTAATTCAAGCACGCCTGGACTTCCTCTTTCTTTCCCTCGGTCTGCAGCCCGGGACCTGGACAAGCCTCATGGTTGCTCAGGCTGCCGGGTTCATGTACTCTCAGTCCAGTATGGTGGTGCTCTCTCCTCTCCTACTGACTGGTCTTCACCCTCGACTTCCCTTGGCTGACTGCTTTCTGAACTTTCGTGTTGTTCTCCAACTCTCTCTCTCCTCCTTTGTTCTGTGCTGTTACTCCCTTTTAAACGGGTCATTCTCTAACTTTAGACCCACCAACTGGCTCCTCCCACTATCCCGTAGCTGGGCATAGAGTCCCCAGACTTAGGATCGGGAGTGTGTTGGGTGTATGTGACGGGAGACCGACTTACCAATCCTGGCTGCTGCGCCATCTAGTGGCAACCAGTCCGCAGAGGCGCCACAAAAGCGTCCGCCATATTATTACATGCACCTTTTTTTTTTGCATTTAGTAACCAAAAACATTAATAAGATAGTTGCACTGATATGCAAGGTGACATGTTCTAGAATCTCTAGATGCAATAGAATCAGACCTCTGTCTGGTATTCAATAAAAATGTACAAAGGTGACATTTCATTTTGAGGAGAGTCTCAAATGGGAAATCTCTGAACAGGACATCATCTGGAGATGGCGCTATGGTCCTTCCACAGCTTTGTCATGCCAACCCCTGAGAACGTCATGTTTTAGATAGAAAAGTGACGATAGCTTTTGAACTTTCTGCTTGTCTCTTCAGTTACTGCTAAAAGCATTACTTAAGTAATCACTTCCACAGTCTTGCCTTTTTTCCTGAAATGTATCTTCTTCAGGAGTCTGTGATAGAAGCAGGGTGAGTGACAGCAGCACTTCTCCAGATGACGATTCGCTTGCGGTCAGTGCCAGAAGCTGTTGGGTGGTGCTGATTTCACTCCCCCTGTTCCAGAGACTATGGCAACAGCCACGGAAGACTGTGAACAGCGGTGACCAATGGTGCGGGTAGCAGGGATAGAAGCTGCGGTTACTTTTCATCACTCTCTCTGAAATGTGGTTAGAGGTTAAAGATAGATATTTTTAAAAGGCATTAAAGGTATCAGACAACTTTTCTAACAGTTAATATTGTTCCACAATACTAAAAGCTGTAAAGTAAAATATCAATACTATGAAGTTAAGTATTTTCATAATTTATACCCATCAAAAATTCTGTATCAGGGCTCCTAATCAGGTCCCTCCGGGCTGTCAACTGCACTGTCAGTGGCCACCACAAGTGCTGCTGGTGGCTTGATGAGCGAAGATTCAAAGTCAGTAGCAGAGGGTACTGACATAGCTGGGAATATTATGCTTTAATTAATAATATGGTAGAGAGGCACATAAAGTAGGCGAGGAGTGGACAATATGTTAATAATTATATCATTTATAGTATGTTCAGATACGTATTTACTGAATGTAAATACCGTAAGCCTATTACTGTAGATTGTGTATTGGATATATAAAAACACATTCATGGCTCTACAGCTGTACATATATGTCACATGTAGCCAATGTGGAGTTAATGGTGAATAGATATTATCATTATTGTGTGCAACCTCCATATTTTGTGCTTTACTTAATAAACGTTTGACTTGCCAGTTTGGCCTGAGACAATGACATTTCACCCTCTTTTAATTTACAGAAGCACTAAGTTTATGCTCAAACATCACAAGCAGGGGAGTAATGATCATGGCTGCATGGTGACGTAGCCAGGGGGTGGAGGAGGTCCGCCGATGTCAGTGCCCACTTCATCTCAGAGTGCGTCTAGAGACGCACATTCAGCTCCTAATTATGGAATATGTAGGCACTATTTAGATAAAAAAAATTCATTGCTATGATTATCCAGCTGAAATTACAACTATTATTATTATTATTATTATTATTTTTATTATTATTGTATTATTATCCTGCACTGTAATACACATTGCAGCCAAGCACAATATCAGCTGTCTGCCAATGCGCTAGCTACAGAGAGTTGCAAGTGGAATGAGAATGGAGGAAGGCAAGTAGAATTTCTTTTTTTTTAAGACATATGAGTTAGAATCAGAATGGGGACTATATATACCAGGAAGGGGCTCAGGATAAGGACATACTGTATATACCAGGAAAGGGGCCCAGGATAAACACATATACTAAGATGGGGATAGATTTACCAGGATGGGGGACATAAATACCAGGAAGGACACAGGATGGGAACAGATATACCAGGATAGGGAACATGTTTTCCAGAAAGGGACCCAGGAAAAGGAACATATATACCAGGATGGAGGACATATTTAACAAAAAGGGGCTTAGGATGAAGTACATATATACAAGAATGGGGGACATATATATCAGGATGGAAGGGGCCAGGATGGGAGATGTATATACCACGATGGACACAGGATGGGGGACATATTTACCAGGAAGAGGTTCAGCATGCGAGACATTAGTGCAGGATGGGGGACATTACTATATAATGAAGGTGGCACGTCTTCAGGGGAGTGTAAATAACTCCACTCGTGATGTGATAGGCAGGAGACAATAATAAGCAAGTGAGAACATCTGAAACCACAAAGCAAGTGAATAGACACAAAGTAAAAAGACAATCAGCATTTGGACAAGAGACTGACCAAGCTGTAGCTAAGCATGGAAGGAAATCGACCTCACAATGCAAGTCCCGAGGCATGACATAAATGCCATGAATTAATTTTTCCGTAGCTGAGGTGTTTATGATTATTTCCATTTAGCCAAGATGAGTAAGAGGGAAGGGTGATACCATATTTTTCTAAAATATCTAACAAAGTGTAATACATTCATTTCTGATTCACGCAAAATACACTGGTTAACACAAAAAATGAGCAAATGTAATATGTTTGTTTTATGAAGTTTGATGTGCTGATTCCAAAAATATGCTTAGTTTTGCGATATCACATAAAGTTTCTGAGATAGAAGGATTTTTGTTATTACGTTATTTGTACATTTTCGATGTATTATAATTCCTCCTGTACATATAAAGTTGGGATCGAGTAAAATCTTTGTGAAAGCCAAAGACAAATTCACAAGGGTTCCAGTACATTTCACAGAAATTCTCCCACATTTCACCAGCAAAACTGAAGGAAGGGGGATTTGTTGGTCCTCAGACCAGAGACCTTATGAGAAATGATGTGTTTGAAGGAACTCTAAGGGTGTGTGCCCACATAGTGGTTTAGTGACGTTCAAATCGTCAGTAAACCACTGGAAAATTCAAGGAGCCTAGACTCCTGAGCTCAGAAGTCACCAGCGTTTTCCAGCGGTTTCTCAGCGGTTTCCCAGCGTTTTTTTCAGCGTGTGCACAGCGTTTTACAGTCGGTTTTTCCAGCGGTTTTTCCGGCGGTTTTCAATGGAGGATTTTGTCCATGGAAACGCTCAAAAACTGCTGAGAAGAATTGACATGTTGTATGCTGCTAAACCACTGGGAAACCGCCCAACCACTGGCGGATCCGCTCACATAAACCCACTAAGTGTGCACAGCGTTTTCTAAATTACATAGGGTTACTTGTAAGTCCTAAAGCTGCTAATGATTTACATAAATTTAAATAAAACCTATGCTAAACCGCCAGCGGTTTTCGCTGCTAAACCGACACTAAACCACTATGTGGACACACAGCCAAAGGGTGGCTTCACACCACGGCAGAATCCGGTTCGGAGCTGTTTAGTGTAAACCAGACAGCCCCAGACCGGATTTTGGCCCCATAGTATCCTATGGGGCCGGATGGAGTCGGATGGCAGCTCTCTGCCATCCGGTTTCCATCTCTCTGGCAGAATCCGGGAGAAATCAGATTTCTCTTACTGTACACAAAAACATTGCTTGCAACGTTTTTGTGTCCGGGGAGAAAAATCTCCCCAAATTGCCATATCCCGGATTCTCCCGGACTCCCCAGGATCCTTCAGATCCGGTTCAATCCGGCGCTCCCTAACATGGGAGCCTATGGGGCCGGATTGCACCAGTCCGGGAGGATCCGGGAACCGGACACCTGCGGCTGCAAGCTGCAGCCCTGATTAATCAGCGGTGGCAGCTGCGTCCGGCAGCACACCGGACCGGAGGGCATATTAGCCCTCTGGTTCTGTGTGCTGATCCGGTGCTGTCAGGTTCATTCTGACAGCCCCGGACCGGACTCTGCCGTGGTGTAAAGCCACCCTAAATAATAAGGAATTGAGATCTTGGAAAAGCTTCAAGTGGATCTGTGAAAACTTAGGGAAAAAAATCTACAGAATATGCTAGATGGAGAGAAACTGCTAAATGAGGCTAGGGTCACACATCAGTTTTTTTTTTTAAAAAAACCTGATCCGGTTTGGAGCTTTTAAAAAGCTCAAAACCGTATCATGAAACACTCCTCATAGGAGCCTATGATAAAAACCGGATTGCTTCACAAGCAATCCGGTTTCCATCTCCGGCTCTGCAGCCTGCGTGAAAAATCATGCTGGCTGCAGTTTTCGGAGCGGTTTTAACATCCGAAATGCGGGAAACGGATTGCTCAGGATGTGTAATCCTGAGCAATGCGGTTCCCGCATATACTTTGCTTATCCCGGCTACCACCGGGATAAGCAAAGTGTTCTGTGCAGTATTGAAAGTATTTATTTTATTAATAAATGTGCCCACTCCCCCTAGAGACCTTGCACCCACTCAAGTGGGTATATAATGATGGAATTACTTATGTACAGCAGCTGTCTCCTGACAGCTGCTGTATAGTTTTATGAATGAAAGCGCCGGGCTCCTCTGAGAGTGGCGCGCATACTATTGCTATTGCTACAGTATGTGCACCGCTGTCCGAGGTCCTGAAGCCATTTACAGTAGATCTATGGGCAGCGCTGCCCATAGATCTACTGTATAAGGCTTCAGGACCTCAGACAGCAGTGCACATACAAAAAATATTTTTTGCAGACCTATGTATTAAACAGTGTATGATTTTAACACTTTCCTATATGTACACCATCAGCCATGTCCCTGACTTTGAGGCGGGCTCACACACTGAACTAGAATCTCTCCCCACAGCTGATGGCTGATTTAATCAGCCATCAAGTACCTCTAACAGCCACCTGCGGCTGCTAATCAGCTAAATGGTGCTGTCAGTCACTCACAGTGACACTTAACACTTTTAGGGACCTTTCACATCAGCGTTTTCTCATAATCGAGGCAGATCCGTCAGATTTCTCTGCATCTGCCGCATAATGGTCGACGTGCGGCATGAATCCGGCAAGTCCCATTCATTCTCTATGGGGCTTGCAGTCAGGCATGGCAAGTGCAGTTTTGCTGGATCCGACACATGCGGCACTTGCAGCCACAAAAAAAAACGCTGCTAGCAGCAGTTTTGTTTGCGCATCCGCAAGTGCCTGTCCGGCAAAACTGCACCGCACCTGACCGGAAGCCCTATAGAGAATAAATGGGATTTTCTGGATTTGTACCGCACGTCGGCTGTTATGCGGCAGATGCGGTGAAATCTGACAGATCTGCTGCGATTATGAAAAAACGCTGATCTGAAAGCAGCCTTAGACATGAAGTGCACTGTTGATCCCTCTCATTGAAGCACCCATCACATGATGACAGGGAGCCAAGGGGTTATCGTGAAAGCCGGTGATCTGCTGTTGACCCCGGTGGCTGTCATGAAGATCTTCCTGTAAGCCAGCATTCATAGAAAATCAAGATTCTGCTATACAGGAAAGTGCTAATGCACTGCTCAGTATAGCATAAATGATCAGCTGACAGCAGCTTCAAATCCCTAAGGGGACTTTATTAATAAAAAAAAACACTAAAGTTCAAATAAAAAAATGAAAATACACATATTTGCGATTTCAGAAACGTTCTATCTATCTATCTATCTATCTATCTATCTATCTATATATATATATATCTGCTGTATAATCTGCTAATTCTGTCTGTCTGTAATGGAAATCCCATGTTGCTGATTGGTTGTGCCTGGCTGGCCTTGAATTGGCGCAGGATTTGAATCACGCACACCACCGCTACGGTCGTGAGATCTCCCGATGGTGGCCTCGGGTCATCTCCTGCCGCACGGAGGTCATCGGCAACAAAGCCGGGAGATGACCGGCCCTAGCCGGTCATCTCCCGGCCGTTCACGGCGGAAGTACCCTGACCGCCATATTGGAACATTCAAGTTATGGGTATTCAGATATGGTGCCCGTGATTCAAATCCCCCACCAAGCCGCGTGGGACAACAACTAACGAACTCAAAACTACGGCCTAGAGTGACAGGGACCAACGACTGCCATATCGTTGCTGCATCGCTGGTGAGATCTGACTGTTTGACATCTCACCAGCAACCACGTAGTGACGCTCCAGCGACCCCTACCAGGTCGGATCATTGTCGGGATCGCTGGAATGTCGCCAAGTGTATCTTACTGATCGGTCATTGCATTATTCTTAAATCTTCATAAATAAACTACATGCATATTCTAGAATACCCGATACGTTAGAATCAGGCCACTATCTAGTATATATTTATATATATATACAGTATATATATACATATACATTAAAAATAAATGTGATTAGTAAATGGTGTAACTCAGCCCCAGATCCTGAAAAATGAAAACATTCCAACTTCGAAAATTGGCACACAAGAAACTTTTTTAATTTTTTTTTACAAACATTTGATTTTTTTTATTCACTAATCAAATAAAAAAAACCTATATGTGTTAGTTATCTGTGTAATCGTACTGACCTGGGGAATCATATATTGCTCAGTCAGTTTTACCATATTTTGGACAAGGTAAAAAAAAACACCAAAACCATTGAGGAATTGCACTTTTTTTTACAACTTTATGGCACATGGCAGAATGACTGGTGTCATTCAGAAGTACAACTAATTCCACCAAAACACAAGACCTCCTATGGCTATATTGATGGAAAAATGAAAAGGTTATGGCTCTTGGGAAGAAGAGGAGGAAAAAATGAAAAGCCGAAAATTGTTTGGGGGTGGAGGGGTTAAACTCAGGTTAACATTTTAAAATGATTTTAGAGAAAGCTAATAGTCAGGATGTCAGTCCAGTCATCTACTTTAAAGGAAATGTGTTAAAAGCAAATCCTAGTGCAAACTACATTCTCATATAATTAGACCGCACCTGGAAGGTGTTGAAGTCCGATAATTGCAAAATTCAAGCTTCGTTAGTGTATCCACCAAAATCTAGCAACAACCAGCCTAAATTTACAGCTTTATCCAGCTTTCATCACACTGCAAACAAGCTGGGTTGCTACAGCAACAGGCCACATGGTTCCCGAACACCACCGAGTACAGATGACCGATGCACCCAGGGGGACGCGGGCAATTAAAGACCAAAGGAGACGTACACAATGAAAAAAGCCCACAGCATATAACCTAGGGAAACAGTATGACCGTATCCCAAAATGATGCTCCTACACTGGAGATCGGAGCACAAAAGGCATTATGATCAACAGTATTTTATCTGTGAACATAGTTTGAAATAAATTCAGAAAATACGTCATTGAGATCTATACAAAGTTATATGAGCTCGCATCATCCAGGCTCGAGAAAACCCTGCATTTTACATCTTGTCTTAAAGAGAACCTGCCGCCGGTCATTTCATGTTGCCCAAATCATAGGAAGCTTCATCTAATGTTTACCCTTGGCCGTTACCGAAGGTAGTAACAGCTAATTGTTGGTGTTCTGAATGTAGGAACCAGCCTGCAAACACTGGAAAAGACAAAAGGGCGCAGAATAGGAATTATCCATTGTTATCTATGTTAAAATAGATATGGTATTGCTCACCTAATTTTATATTAATCCTACTGATTTTTGAAAAACCTGCTTCCCCCGGATTCCCAAGGAATTCTACAATGATGCAATTGGATGCTCCGGTATTATCACTTATCTGTCTCAAGGATGTGGGAGCATCTCGTTGCATAACTATTTCAGCAGGATGTAAATGCACGCCCCCTAGAGGATATGTCATATAGAACTACACTCTGGGAGTGCGCAGGTCAAACACCCGGAACCGACATCCGGTTTCATAGAGCCAAATTTTAATTTAATCGAGAGTGCCCCAGATCCAGGTGTTCACCGTTTTTGTGGTAACAAAATGCGTTTTTGGTGGAAAAATAGTGCACACCCAGATCAGGAGGAAAAGAAAAGAACTGGATGCACCCGCTAGTACCTGCAGCCCCATTGAAAGTCAATGGGGCCGAAAATGAATGTGAGTGCGTCCAGTTTAAACTGGAAACACACGGATGCTAAAAAAACGACAGTGTGAAACCAGCCTGAGATGTCCTTTTGTCTATAGTGAACATATACTGTGCTATATATGACTCACCGTAGCCGGGTTGTGCACGTCTCGGGCTGTCGCTGCTCCCTGTCACGGTTCCGTGCCCGAGGCTGTGTGGGCCCGGTGGTCCAGATCAATAAAGTTGGCTGAACAGATAAGGGGTTAATTCTTGTCGTGACACCACCTGCGGGATTTCCGGTGATTTCACCGGTGCTGCTTGGGGATGTAATGCAGCAAGATGGGACGCTCCCCACAGGACGAGCGGGAGTCCCCGAAGCCAGAAGCTGCACTTGATATTGTGAGGCAGCTTAGTTACTTTAGTACGCGGAGTTAAACAGTTCTGAAGAAACACGGACACCAATAGTCCCTGTAACGGGTCTTTTACTGCAACCAATTGACGATACATGGTACACAGGTAACGGGTAACGGACTGGGTGGACTTAGCACTGACGGTGTTGTTTCAGAGCTCCGCGGTGTTCCTCCATTCTAAACTTGTTTTAGGTGAGTTGCCAATGTCGCCTTAGTGTGCCAAGTTTGGGTACAAGGGGCTACTTAAATTTCCATGCCGGTGTGTACGTTCCGGTGTGAGGGGAGCCTGGGTCCTTTTGGTGGGTACTCCGCTGGCAAGACGGCTCTGTTCGCGGAGGCGGTACTCCTGTAGAGCGGTCCCTCCACTCCTGATTTGCTAAGCAGTGCTGAACAACTTGCTTGCTTCGGAACCAGTGATCCGGTTGTAGATGGGCGCGGGTATATTTTGACCCGTGGATGTTCGCCCAGAGTCCGGTTGTTAGGCACCGGGTAATGGCGCCAACCAGTAGGTGGTCTACGGGGCTGCACAGAACTGTGCAGGGCCCCCTCTCCTACGTTCCTCCCGACCATTTCCTTCTCCTTCCTCCTTCTCCTACATTGTCCTTGAACACTCTACTCCTACACTCCGCCCACTAGGACCTTATTGGCCCTCTATGCTAGTGATGCATGTAGGGTATGAAGCTCTGAGGTTAACCATGTCATTGCTTAGTCAGAGAATATTGCACCTTCGGTCTGGGATGCAATACCCTCCTGTGACGCACTCGTTGCGGGGCGCCACATATACAGAATATATGTTTGTCATTTCAGCTTTCCTTCGTTCTTTTCTGCATTTGTGATGGCCTCTCTCTATCATATACAAGTTAATATCTTATTTTCAGAATTGCAGTGAGGTAATCTTATTACCAATGAAATTAGCCATAATTGGAAACAATAAGCTCATACACTTATTATATTTCTTTCATAATCCTAATGACCATATCATATACGTACAGTCTATTCTACTTACAGATGCAATACTTTCCTTCTGCACTAAACATACAGTACCGTCTAATAATGTAATATTCACACCCAATGCACCATATAATTATGATGAACAGAAATAAACCTCATGATTATGCTTTATTAAAATGAAATGAGGAATGACCTGGACTGAATCCAGTAGTAGGTAATGATTAGCTTTGGAAAGTGTATCTAGTGCATGAGATGACAAACTAATCACTATATACATGGAAAAGCTTCACTTATTCCTTACTCTGCTGCTCTCAGAGAAATTCATTTGTTGCCTGCTGATGGTTTATATAGTCATAATATTAGGAGCCGTCCGTCTTCACTGTTTCCATAGACTATTAGCAGAGTGGGTGTAACGGCATTATCAGGAGACATTGTTTATGAGTGTGGATAAATAGGGATGGATCATTGATTGTGGTGGTATAATAAGGAAACACATCCTGGAAGGAGATAATAGTCGAACATGGTGTGCTACATCAGATTATATTTAAAGACAATTTTTCATGTCATCAACTTTATACCAATCCATCTGATGGCTGCATAATGTAGAGGCAGAGACCCAGATTCTAGTGGTATGTCACTTACTGGGCTTCTCTCATTGTTTCTGCTATAGCTCTGTTAAGCTGTGTGCCTGTAATGACCGGAGGTCCTATTAAGATCCAGTGAGTCACAGACTGAGACAGAGGCAGAAATAAACAACAGTATTTTTACTGATATGGGGATCAAGGTATGGTTCAGTATGGAATGTAAAAGTCTCAAAATCCCCTTAAAATATTACCAATAACAGTTTCACACACTCAGCGTTAGCCGACATCAATGCACCGATCTCAGAGTTCCCAGGGTATGTAAATCACACTCAGAACCAGGAGCAAATTTACCTACACATTAGACTTATCAAGGATTTAACTTAACTAAAGGCTATGTACATCAACTGTGGGCAGTCTGATGGGACCTCTGAGATGGCACACTGAGTATAACTTATCACAGCTAATAACAATACATTACACTATATCAATGCTGGCTATACACTTAGCACAGGGATACCTGGGTATCTCAAAACTATGGTACCATCAACCTCAAATGTAGCTTTACACCGGTGTATATTCCACGTGGGCTGCAGCAAGTCCAGAAAAAGAAAAAGAAAAGAAAAACCTTTGGCGCCAAAAAAAAACCCGTATTGTAAAAAAAACAGCAAAATTTGGCAGCTTACCAGCCAATGCCAGATTCACATGTCCAGTACTTTAGTTCTGTAAGCTTGGGGTGCAATCTGTGGAGCACTCTTTTCCAGGGCTTGTCAGGACCTTGTCAGGATCCTCCCAATGTGGATGGCACCGGACGCCGGCTCTCCTTTTGCAGTCACTCACGGCCTTCCTGAACGCCAATCACTCGCTCCATCAGGGGGAACATCTCCTCAGCCTCCTTGTCAGGATCCTCCCAATGTGGATGGCACCGGACGCCGGCTCCTCCTCAGCCTCTCCTCGGATGCTGGACACTTTCTCAGTTCAAGATAAAGTCTTTAGTCCACACAACAGGGCTTGCAAACAAATTTAAAGGCCCATATAGCTTGCACTGGCTCTGCTGTAATCCTTACACTAGTAATGGCCACCGCAGTGAGTGATCAACAACAACAGGAGCAACTAACAGAGCCGTCACCAAGGCAACCAGAGATTGTGCTTTCACTTTCCTAGACACAGAGCAGTCACCATGGCAACCAGAGACTTTTTCACTTTCCTGGGCCACTACAATATGGCAGTCTGCTTGGTTTTAGCAGCTTATTAGTTTACTCTCTTACATGCCTACCATGAGTTATTAGTGAGTCTTTAACTATATATTTTCACAGTTTCAAAAACACAGCGTTTTAGGCCACATGCACAAGTTGAGTATTTGGTAAGTTTTTTCACCACTGCATTTGTAGCAAAATACAGGAGAGGAATAATCAGAGGAAAAGTATAATGGAAACACGTCACCACTTCTGCATTTTTTCCGCGCATCAGGTTTAGTCTTTCAAATATTGAGGTAAAAAAAACACCAAATATTCAACGTGTGCACGTGGCCTTACAAATAAGGAGGTAAAAAGCCATCAAATACTCAACTTCTGACTGTGGCCTTACAATACTGAGGTAAAAAGCAACCAAAAACTTAATGTGTGCATGTAGCCTTTCAAATACTGAGGTAAAAACCCACCAAATACTCAATGTGTGCACGAGGCCTTACAAATACTGAAGTAAAAATGTCACCTAATACTCAACGTGTGCACGGAGCCTTAGGGTGGGTTTACACGCTCAGATATCTAAAACAATATCTTTAGAAAAGTCACGTGAGCGCTATCATTTCGAGATCGTTCGTGCGATGTCACACGCATGGATCTCGTTAACGATCTCTAATTAGGCATTGTGCCAGCGTCGATTTGCAGATCTTAGTGAACAATCTCATAAAGTGTCAGGAAAAGGAGAAATCTGAAGGAGATCGTTCATTATAGCGTCACACTGTCCGATGCTGCAGTTTGCTGCAGCGTTAATTGGATGATGAACGATAGGTTTGAGCTCAGGACCTCAAATTTGTGATGAACGATCTAACGATTTTTCCTTCAGATATCCGATGTTTACACGCAACGATGCAAAAATGATATCGTTTGAATGATATCAAAAGCGTGACGTTTCAACGATATCCTTTCAGATATCTGAGTGGGTAAACCCACCCTCACAATACTGAGGTAAAAACCCACCAAATACTCAATGTGTGCACATGGCCTTATTTATCTTTTTCTGATTTCCTCTCAGCTGACTCATAACCACTAAAAATACTTAACGTATTCACGTGGCCTTAACAAACAAAGGACAAGGCCACGTGCACAAATTCAGTATTTGGTGAGTTTCTTTTACCTCACTTTTGGTGAATTTTTTACCTTAGTTTTTGTAGCCAAAACCAGGAGTTGAACAATCAGAGGAAAAGTATAATAGAAACACGTCACCACTTCTGGATTTACTCCTTTTTTTCACAAATACTTAGTTCAGTAAAAAACTGAACAAATACTCAACATGTGCACGTGGCCTTAGTCTTGTTATTGATAAGCTCCTGCAGCTAATGCTTTCCTATGGTGTTACATTGCGATCTCCTGTGAAGGTACCACAGAGTTGCAAATGTTTTCAAATATGGATTTTCCATCTCAGGTCAGAGGTCGCATGTGACTTACTTGCCGTAGATTTCAATGTAAGTCATATGTGGGTCAAATGTGGCTGTGACTTGCATGTGTCTTATCTGTAAGTTGACATTTTTTAAAGCAAATAAAATATTCATGGCATAGCGAGTCACAGACAAGTAGCACAGATATTTTTTGCAGGTTGACACTTGCCCTTTTACCCTAGCTACACAATTATTTCATCAAAATTACAGCAAGCCCAAAAAATTATAAACTACATAAATCTTGGTCCTTATATCAAGTTCATGAACCATTCCAGAAGAATCAAGTGACAGATTCCCTTTAATAACAATAAACCCTTAATGATCCAAATCCTTTCTGGACACCAATAGAACAAAGTGGTGTTTTGAATCCCACTACCTCACACTACGAAGATTCTATAGGTTTGATGGAGTTATAACTTACATATTTATTTCCTTTTAGATTGACAGTTTGTATAAATAAAGAAGACAGTGTGATATTTGAAGCAATTTTTCCAGCAATCTTGTACTATAGCATAGGTTTAATATTTTTGCTACTTCAATTGACTTGATATACACATGAGCCATTTAGGAAAACTGGTTCTGTTGCAGGGGGCATTTTTTAAATAGGGTTAAGTTTCCTTTATTTATTTTACTGATTATATAGTTTTATTGATTCTATAGTGCTTTACAGATGTGATCATCACTGTCCCATTGGGGCTCGCAATCTAATTCCCTATCAGTATGTCTATGGAGAGTCGAAGGAAATGGAGAACCTGGTGAAAAACTACACAAACCGGGAGAACATGCAAACTTCTTGCAGATGTTGTCCTTGGACCCAGGACTCCAGAGCTGCAAGACTGCAGTGCTAACCACTGAGCCACTGTGCTGCCCTTTATGTTTTTTAATATTATTTTTTTTACATTTATGCTATAATGAGGCTGTGCCAAATATCTGCTCTATTTCATTGTCAATCATAAAAATATCAATGTTTTTACCTTGCCATGTTGTTATAACCTCTACTCTCTCTTTTAAAGAGAACCTGTCATGTCTTTTTTATTTTTAAACCTCCCCATTGTTATGTAGACCATGCACTGTGCATCACTAATTTGGCTTCAAAATAAAATCCATGTATTTATCATAAAAAAAGCACTTTCAGTCATGCAGCTAAATAAATGTAGTCACACACCCTGTAGCTAAGCACCTGACATGAAGAAATGTAAACTTAGGTCTGCTCTTTATGGTCGTGACATCACCACTCACCACTGGTCCTTCTACAGCATATGTGAATTACTGCAACTTCTTAAGGCCCCTTTCACATCTATGTTTCTGTCTGCATCTGCCGCCTAACGGCCGCACTTGCGGTGCACTTGTGGCAAGCCCCATACATTCTCTGTGGGGCTTGCGGCAAGTGCAGCATTGCCGCGATCGGGCACTTGCGGCAGTAGCAGCGGCGAAAAATAAACGCGGTCAACTATGGGTTTTTTCATGGCCGCAACTGCCGATAGTGCCGGACCGTGACATAGAGAACGCATGGGGCTTGCCGCAAGTGCATCGCAAGTGCGGCCATTAGGCGGCAGATCCGTAGATGCAGTTTTCTGTCTGGATCCGAAAAGCAGATGTGCAAGGGGTCTAAGTGATGTTAATATTTTAAAATTTAGGAGGGGCATGCCTACATTTAAAAAACTGCATGACTGCAGTGGATTGATGTAACTGTTACCAACTGAAGTATCCACTCTGATGACTGTTTACGCAGGTACATAATGCAAACATAAAATCATCTACAGTGCTTTTTTATGATAAATACATGGATTTTTTTTAAACCAGGTTAATGATGCACAGTGCATGATCAAATAACATTTGGGGCGGTTTAAAAAGAAAATAAGACATGACAGAGTCCCTCTAATCACCAATTGGCCTGTTGTGTTGTCAATACTACAATAAACATGCAGCAGGGAACAAATTGGCGATGCTCCGAAATACACTGTTCTTGTACCGGAGCACTACATCTGCTGTTCTGATCTACTCCTACTCTGACTTGTGATGTATTTATTATAATGTATGCCCAAAATAAATTGTAGCTGCATTCTACTCCAGTTATGACTATTTTTTGGTTCATATTTATACATATGTATACATTTAAAATAAATTTGGATCAACAAAGTCCTTTGACATTTGGTTCAAGAACATCGTATGAAATGAAAAACTTCCCCCATAGAATAGTATTGAGTTATATCATCTCAGTGATGCATATTTCCAGGGAATATTTTTGATTACCTTAAAATACCTTTATCTTCTAAAACTCGTTAAAAGCAATTAGAATAGTGAATAGAAGTATGATTTAATATATAAATGAGATTGATATCAACAGTCATTATATGATTTGGCTGCGGAAAATGAAGTGATTTGCATCCACCAGAAATCAATTACTTAGTAATAAAAATGTTTTTCAGTTAACTCCAGTCAGACAGGAATGAAAAAAATTATTAGGTGCTTCAGAAAGTATAATGATCCATGATGAGTTAATGCTTTTTGTGGAGGGTAAGGAGAGGCATATTCACATTGAATGAGCTGGCCATTCCCGAGATCTCTGGCAATGAGTCATAGAGCAGACAGATTTTCACACAGCCGTATCCTGACTTCTAAGAGATGTGAGGCTGGCTTTACACCACGGCAAGATCTGATATGGGGCTGTCAGGGATGAACCTGACAGCCCCGGACTGGATCAGCACACAGAACTGGAGGGCAAATATGCCCTCTGGTCCGGTGTGCAGCCGGACGCAGCTGCCGCTACTGATGATTCAGGACCGTGGCTCGCGGGGAGCTAGCCGGGGTCCTGAAATTAACAGCGGCGTGCAACCGCAGGTGTCAGGTTCCCGGATCCTCCTGGACTGGGGCAATCAAGCCCCATAGGCTCCCATGTTAGGGAGCACCAAATTGCCCCGGATCCGGGAGGATCCGATTTGGGGTAAATTTTTTTCTCGGACACAAAAATGGTGCAAGCAGCATTTTTGTATTCGGGAGAAAAATCTGATTTGCCCCAGATTTTCCCGGACATCCAAAAACCAGATGCCAAAAGATATTCATTGTGTATTCCGGCCCCATAGGGTTACTATGGGGGCCGGAATCGGATCCGGGGGTGTCCGGTTCACACCGGACAGCCCCAGATAAAAAAAAACATGGTGTGAAGCCAGCCTAAGAATCCACCTTCTGACATCATTAGATCATATAACTTTCTAGATTATATGCAGTTTATAGATACCTCAGACTGACAAAGTGTTATCTGATGAGTGAGACTACCATGATCTGTAGTACAAGAAGAAGCGATCCTGTAAATCTGCTATTAATAATATTTGAACACTAGAAAGCAGAGAATTTCTATAATAGATCTTGAATGTAAATTACTGATGGCTTTGACATGTAAGAAATCTTAAGATATAGTGCAAGAACAGGGATTATCTGGTTTTATTAGGGTGAATTCCTTAAAGGGGTGGCCACTACTTGGACAAGCCTTTCCGGTGAAAGTTCAGAAAGAAGCAAACTTGTTTGATAATATGTTATAAATTTGCTAATTTTCATGCGTTGCAATGTCAATTAGGGTGAATTCCTTAAAGGTGTTGTCCACTAATTGGACAGCTCCTTCTCATTCCCCATCTGTTCCCCCATAAAAATAAAAAGGTTTATACTCACCTCCAGCAATATCAGCAATATCAGAATTCGTGTTCTCCGACCCCCGACCCCCATGACATTGCTATGACACGCCAGCCCTGCAACCAATCAGCGTGGGCTTCCTTCGCCCCACTTTTGGATGGTTAAGTAATTAACAGAAAGTGAGCACTGCATCTGCAAGTCACTTCCAGTTAATATGGTTCACATTTGCGTTCGGCACTGCAGCGTATGGAGCGCATACGTGGTGCCGAACGCAGACATTTTCATGTGAACGCAGCGGTGATTGTCTGCTTGCGTTCACATAGAAATGTCATTGTGCGTTTCCCGGCCACCCAATCAGCGGGAGGAGGAGATCAGCATCAGAGAGGAAGGAGATCAGCAGCAGTGGCCAGGAGGAAGAAGAAGAAGAAGAAGAAGAAGAAAGAAGAAGAGGAAAGAGGAAAAAAGAAGAAGAGGAAAGAAGAAGAGGAGAGAAGAAGAAGAAAGAGAGGAAAGAAGAAGAGGAAAGAAGAGTAAGAGAGAACACCAGGACAGGATTTACCTGGGGATGACGCCTGATGATGTCAGCTTCCGCTGCATCTGTGCGCTTGCCAGCAGATGGCATATATATATAAATATATATATACTAGCTGGGTCCCCGATGCACATGCATCGGGATTCTAGAAGAGCGAGTCTCTGACTCGCAATGGCCGCTTCACGGCCAATGCTTCGGGCGTATCCACATGACCACGCTGACTCGCAGCGAGAGCGGACTCGAAAGGGGCAAAAAACCCATTCGCAATTATATAATAGATATATATATATATTTATAAAACATATATTATAAGAGAAATCTGCTACTTTCTGATCTTTCACTTTCAATTTATGGGTAAAATCTGTATTTAGTGAAGACAAATTTTCTCATTAACGAGATAAGAGATGATTGTTGGTGCTCATAAAAGGAGAGAAGTAGGGAGGAACTAGAGGCAAGCACAGACCTCTTGCTACAAGTTCTCCCAAAAGGACAAGTACACTGAAATGGGTATGTCCAACAGATAATTTTTTTTTAATATTCAGAATGGTATAAAAAATCAAAGAAATAATATTCCCCCTCACTAATATTCCACAGGTTCCTTCTGACACTTTCCCAGTCCCTGCTGATTTCCATTATCTGTCCCTATCTTGACACATATGAAACAGATGTAAATGATTAGTCAGGCACTGGATGAGATAGGTGGCCAGTGCTGACAATTCCAACCAGAGACAGGACCAGGGTATGCACAGGGGCGGACATATCATTGGTGCAACCTGTGCAACCACATAGGGGCCCAAGATGTATGGGGGCCCATTTTTTACCGCCAAAACATATCAAATTGTGAATTATGATGAGTTTTTGGACTAAAAAGGGCCCCATGTACAGTTCTTGCACAGGGGCCCTTTTATGTCTGTGTCCGCCAGTGAGCATGCACACCAATATAGACTAAGTAAGCAGGTCCTCAGTTGGTAAAAAATAATGAAAGAAACAAACATTTCCATCCAAGTGGGGTTTGAGATTTTTATTGGTGTTTGGGCTGTTTGTTTTTACAATGGAGGGGGCATGTCAACATCTTAAAAAATATCATCACTGAGCTTGAGTGATCGTAAGCAAAAGCGCCTCCCCTACGACTCGAGCCAGGTATGTGTGTGCAGTCACATCAGCATAGAAAGTCTTTTTTTAAGATAAGTATATGGAATTTTTTTTGAAAACCATGTTAGTGATGCACACTGCATAATATAAAACACATTAGAGGCAGTTAAATATCACAAAACAACATGACAGGTTCCCTTTAAACCATAACTAAACTGATGGCTACATGTGCGACCTTTAAGTATGGAATAATATGTGTCAATGTACAATTATATTGCAGTTAATTGCTTGACACGTAATCTAATTTTATAGGAGCAAAGGTAGTGCCCATTAAAAATTCCTATCAGGAGTATGAACATACTGCACATCAAATGAGAGAAGTTGTTATATGCCCTCTAGTGGATAGGATGTCATAAATCACATTGGTATGATTAACTTTGTTAAAGAATGGAGAAACCATCATCACTCAATGAACAATGCAATATATCTGTGGTTATTCCTTGTGTCTTAAGTGGTGAATGACATATTTTTGCAGAGAAGTTATATATATTAACATTGCAGTATATTGCATTAATTCCCATGGGCAAATACTCAATATTTTAAAATAAAAACATGTTTTCTTGTTTTGCTGTACCGCAGATTATCCTATACAATAAGGTTTATTAACTAATTATACAATCATGACCAGAAGTGTTGGCACCCTTGAAATTGTTCAACAGCACAAAAAACCTAAGAAAAAAATTACAAAGAGGACATAATTTCACACAAAACTTCAAAAATGGAAGAAAATTGTTGTCACCCTCGACTAAATATTTGGTTGCCCACTCTGTAAACTAAACAACTGCAATCAATCCCTTCCTATAGCCATCACAACGCTTCTTTACACCCCTCAGCTGGAGTTTTGGCCTCTTCTTTATAAACTGCTCCAGGTCTCTCATATGGGAAGACGCCTTCTCCCAACACTAATATTAAGATCTCTCCACAGGTATTCAATGGGATTTAGATCGGGACACATTGCTGCCACTTCTGAACTCTCTAGCACTTTGTTTCCAGTTATATCTGGGGGCTTCTTGAAGTATATTTGGGGTCATTGTCCTGTTAGAAGACCCATACTTAAAACATGAACCCAGCTTTCTGACACTGGACACTACATTGTGACCCAAAATCCTTATGTAATCAACAGATTTCATGATGTTTGGCACACAGTCAAGGCACCCAGAGCCAGAGGCAGCAAACCTACCCAAAAATGTCTTTTAACCTCCAACATATTTGACTGTAGGTCCTGTGTTCTTTTCTTTGAAGGCCTCTTTCCATTTTCATTTTTTTATGTCTTCATGTCAGCAAAGGGGACCTACTAGGTCTCCTGCTATAGCGTTTCATTTCATTCAAATGTTGATGGATAGTTTGCGCTGACACTGATGCACCCTGGACCTAAAGGACAGCTAGAATTAGTTTGGAACTTGATTGGGATAGGTTATCAACCATCAGGCCATCTTGCGTTGCAACCTTTCATCAATTTTTCTCTGCCGTTCATGTTCAAGGAGGTTAGCTACAGTGCTATGGGTTGTAAACGTCTTGATTATTTTGTGCACTATGGGCAAAGGAAAATTAAGATCTCTGGAGATGAACTTGTAACCTTGAGATTGTTTATGTTGTCCAACAGTTTTATTTTTCAAGTCCTCAAACAGTTCTCTTCCCCTTTGTCTGTTCTCCATGCAAAGATAAAGTCAACTTCCCTACTTTTTATCTGGTGTGAGGTGTGATTTATATATTGCCCACACCTGTTACTTACTAAAAGTGAGTTTGAATAGATATCACATGCTTGACATTAAGTTGTTTACCCACAATTTTTTAAAGGTGCCCATATTTTGTCTGGACCATTTTTGGGTGTTTGTGTGAAATTATGTCCAATTTTCCTTTTTTCTCTCTTTTTTTGTGTTATTTCAATACATAGAAAGGAAATAAACATGTATATGACGAAACGTGTAATTGCAACAATTGTCTTTGAGTAATACTTAATATTCTGGAAAAATTCAAGGGTGCCAAAACTTTTCAGATGTGAAACTGACAAAGGCTTTAAAGAAGCCCTCCCATGAAGATCTTACTAAATCTAAGTGTATGTGCATGTAGTGTTGTGTGTATATAAATATATTATTATTATTATTATTATTATTTATTATTATATATTTAAATAGCACCATTGGTTCCATAGCACTTTTACATGTGTATGGGCAGACGAGACAAGAACATAAAATAATGACAATTAAATCATACTGGTACAGTAGGGCAGAGGATCCTGTCCACAAGGGCTCACAGTCTCTAGGGGGTGGGTGAGGAGACAGTAGGAGGGGGAGAGGTGAGGGTGAGATGGTGTGGCGAATTAGGTCTCAGTGTGGGGTGTAGGCTTGAAGGAAGAGGTGGGTCTTCAGGTTTTTTCTGAAGGTTCCCAGGGTAGGGGGAGTGTCTGATGTGGTGTGGGAGAGAGGTCCAAAGTATGGCAGATGCATGAGAGAAGTCTTGTATGCGGTTGTGGGAGGTGGAAATGCATGGGGAGAAGAGGAGGAGCTCTTGAGATAATAAGGATAATAATTGAGGAGATACTGAGATAATATACTCACCTATCACTGTCCCGCATTGTTCTGCTCCTCTTCTGAGTGACATCACCGCTCTTCAGACTATCTGGCTTATCCTTTGTGTGAGTCAGAAGTCTCTGTTTCAATGTAAGCCTATGAATCTTGTCATGTCACTATAGACTTACACTGTGAAAGCCACTTCTGGTTCATGCAGAGAAGTGACTTCACCGAGAAGAGGAGGAGAACAGCGCGGGATCCCAGAGACGACAGCAGTCGGGGAGTATAATAACATACATCACACTACAAAAAATGTACACTGATTTAGCAAATGAAAAAAAAACCTCTAGGGCGCGTTTCTCTAAACATTGTTTTTTTATTCCATTGACATATTTATGTGGCGCCCCGCAACGAGTGCGTCACTGGAGGGTATTGCATCCCAGACTGAAGATGCAATATTCTCTGACTAAGTAATGACATGGTTAACATCAGAGCTCCATACCTACATGCACCATCAGAATAGAGGGCCAATAAGGTCCTGGTGGGCAGAGTGTAGGAGTAGAGTGTAGGAGAATGTAGAGAGGAAGGAAAGAGGAGAAGTGGACGGGAGGAACGTAGGAGAAGAGGGCTCTGCACAGTTCCATGCAGCCCTGCAGACCACCTACCATTTGGCCCATTACCCGGTGCCCAACAACCGGAACCTGGCGAACATCTAACGGGTCAAAATACACCCGCACCCATCCACAACCGGATCACTGGTTCCGAAGCTAGCAAGTTGTTCAGCACTGCTTAGCAAACCAGGAGTGGAGGGACCGCTCTAAAGGAGCACCCCACCACAGCCGCAATCAGAGCCGTTTTGCCAGCGGAGTACCCACAGAAAGGAATCTGGCTCCCCTCACACCGGGCTGCATACACCGGCAGGGAAATTGAAGTAGCCCCCTTGTGCCTGAACTTGGCGCACTAAGGCGACATCGGCAACCCATCTAGAACAAGTTTAGAATGGAGGAACACCACGGAGCTCTGAAACAACACCGGTTATTGCTGAGTCCACCCAGTCCGTTACCTGCATACCCTGTATCATCTACCGGTTGCAGTAAAAGACCCGTTACAGAGAACACTGGTGTCTGTACTTCTTCAGAACTGTCTAACTAAGAGTAACAAAGCTGCCGCTCGTCCTGTAGGGAGCGTCCCATCTTGCTGCCGAACATCCCCCGGAGGCCCAAGCAGCGCCGGTGAAATCACCGGAACTCCCGCAGGTGGCGTCACGACAAGAATAACTAACCCTTATCTGTTCAGCCAATTACTATTGATCTGGACCACCGAGCCCCACAGCCGCAGGCGCGGAACCGTGACAGGGAGAAGCAATGTCTACGACGTGAAGACCCGGTTACGGTGAGTCATTTACATCCTTCAATACATGACTAAAACTTGTTTAAACACATCAACAAGGGACCACCGCCGTGCTTACAAATGGGGGAGTTGCTTGTTTGTGAGTTATATATTTTCAGTAATATATGCATTGTCACAGGCCAGATATATGCTTGTGTATCTCAATGAATTAGAATATCATCAAAAATCAATATCATACTGCTATGTTTCAGGGAGTTTCAGGGAGACCTGAAACACATTAACTAATAAATCAATATTATATTCACCCTTTGATGGCTTGTGGAATACGGAAGCGCAGTTTTTAACCCTTCATTCTCCCTACTTTATTTTTCTGAAATAATGACCTTTGGGTTTTATTGGCTGTAAGCCATAATCATCAACATTAGCAGAAATAAACACTTGAAATAGACCCCTCTGTTTGTAATGACTCTATATAATATAGGCATTTTACTTTTTGTATTGAATTAACAAAATAAATTAATTTTTTGATGATATTCTAATTCATTGAGATGAACAAGTACATATATTTAAATGCTTACATTGTGCAGTGTCCTATGCTTTTCACACCCAAGATGCTTGGCAAATTTATTGCAATCTGTCAGCTGCTTGGAACAAAGTTTTATTGGCAAAACACGCTGTCATAAAAGTGTGCACAATTAACTCCAGCATTCCTCTGTTCCTATGTAACTAACTGTAACACATTGCAGATCGAATTCTTCATGGCCAGGTCTAATTATCTATTATATACGGTACATGTATTTTTAATTGGGCTATAAATCTACAATTTTGCAAATAATCAAACGGGCGCGCTATTTCCTAGATATGTCCCTTAATTGGAATTAATAACATTATTTAAATAAATTAAATTAATGTAAAGACTAAAGACAGTAAATTAATGGAAGACTTTAACCTTTACCTTACCCTATGGCAGTCTGTAGTCTGCCTTTCCCTGTCCTAAGCCAATGTTTTAACATTTTCTTCAGTCCCTAAAAAGCTTTCCCTTAATGGGACTGTCAGCACAGAATGACTGTACAACCCAAGTACAGGCACTGGAGCATTATGGCGGTTATAATCATTTATATACACTTTTCCATCTGCTTGTTTCCATCTATCTCCACCCTTGTCTGACTCTATGAAGCTAGAGCTGTCAATAAAAAAAAGGCGGGTGGGGATAGAGGGAAAACAAGTAGGTGGGAAGAGGTATATAAATGATTATCCCCTCCATGACCCACAAGCGCCTATACCTGGTTTGAACAGTCATTCTGTGCTGACGAAGTCCCTGTAATAATTCAGTAAGGGCAGGGGTGCACCAAGCCCCACTGCAGCCTGAGCCGCGCAGGTGATGACCGGGGGTGGGGGGTTTGGTGCTGGCAGAGTCCAGCGCTGCCGCCCCTCCAGCAGCGGGCGAGGTCCGGGTGGGGGGGGGGAGCTGGTGGAGCCCAGCGCTGCCGCCCCTTCAGTTGTGCTCCGGCGGGTCGTCGCTTACCTGCGCTAAGCCGCCAGCGCCATGACAGGGGGACTCTAGGTGCATGAGGAGCCGCCCCCTTCTGCACTGCCGCTCCCCCTGCCTCTTGCCGCCTGAATGACAGGGCTCACACTGTTCAATGGACGGTGCGGCCCTGAGTAAGGGATCACATAGAGGAGGGTAAGAGGGGGATGATGCTGCAGAATCTGTACCATAACATATTTGAAAGATTTAAGATATGAAGAAGATCAGAGGCAGAGGTGAACTTATCCTGCTCCTGCTTCATACCAGGTAGAGTCCAACATGGTTCTAGAGAGTCATTTTACATTCCTAAAAGAAGAGGATTGGGAAAATACTTAAAACATGAAGGTTACACACAACATCTCTTACTGCATGTCATTCCATACACATCTACACCTGCCTAATTGAGGTCTGTGTTTCATGTAATGATAGCTAATAATTAAAGGGTTTCTGCTATCTTTATTTTTCATAGGGGCAAATTTTAATAGAAAATAATTTTCTTGTTTTTACAAGCACTTCGCAAAAGTACCCTTCTAAGGCTGGCTTCACACTTGCAGATGCATCTGCAGCGTTTTGCAGATGCATCTGCAAGTATCAGCATGCAGACCACGGCCGTGGTCTGAATGCTCTCATTGATTCCTATATGTGAGCCGTAAGCAGGCGTATGCCTGCTTACAGATCACACTCTCCCGCCCGCACTATGGACGCGAGATGTTGCGTCCAAGGTGCGGGGCGGGAGTGTGTGATCTGTCAGCAGGCATACGCCTGCTTACGGCTCACATATAGGAATCAATGAGAGCATTCAGACCGCGGTGCGCCCTATTATAAACATAGGGACCGCGGTCTGCATGCTGATACTTGCAGATGCATCTGCAAAACGCTGCAGGTGCATCTGCAAGTGTGAAGGCAGCCTAAGGCTGCTTTCACAGCTGCGTTATGATGTTATTCCCAGCATATCCAGCAGATGTCCCCGCACCTGCCGGATCTACCCCGTTACGGCCGACTTGCGGCACCGATCCGGCAAGCCCCATTCATTCTCTATGTGGCTTGCGGTCGGGTGCGGGAAGTGCGGTATTGCCGAATCCGGCACTTGCAGTACCACAAAAAAACGCTGCTAGAAGCAATTTATTTTGCGCGGCCGCATGTGCCGGATTTGACAATACTGCACTTGCCGCACCCGATCACAAGCCACATAGAGAATGAATGGGGCTTGCCGGATCGGTGCCGCAAGTCGGCCGTAACGGGGTAGATCCGGCAGGTGCAGGGACATCTGCCGGATATAGTGCAAAATTTCAATACCGCTGATGTGAAAGCCTTAGAATAAAGGAACATCCCTTTACAGAGGTTTCCTGCTTGTGAAAAACTAGGAGGATTTAGAGAATCCTATTTTGAGCAGGGCGTTGGACCAGATGACCCAGGAGGACCCTTCCAACTCCACCATTCTATGATTCTATAAATGAGAAAAAAGAGAGACTTACTTGAATACCCTACTGCTCCAGATTGTCTCCTTTACTGACTCTCAACCACAGGTCACCTGATTCTGCAGCTAACCAGAGGCTTCAGAGGTCAGATCACTAATGATTTGGATGCAATCATTTCCAGTCCCATAGGATAACATTGCAGAGTCAGTGCTGCAGCAGCAGGGTATCCTAGTGATAAGTATTGCTTCTTCCTTTCTTTTTTACGGATCCATTAATTTTGTTAGCTTCAAAAGAAGCAAAGCAGTTCATTTGACTGTGAGTCTCCTGTAGAGCAGTTTGGCAAGTTCCTTCCTGGCTTCTTTTCCTGTGAATTGTAAAATACTCTCTTTATTTCTATACCTTTCACTTATTTCTCAGCAAGACAAACGTTCCCATATTTATGTGTATGGGCTGTATACCTGCAGTGAGTACTAAGCTACAAATCATGATTCCTACAGTAATAAATGGCTGCACTGAATACAGCGATACATTTATTATTGTACAAATTTAAACAGTTCAGCTGCTCATTGTAGAATAAAAGAAGTACATGGGCTGCATTGTTAATACCTTTATGTAAAGAAAAGGCCACTAACTGTTTTTATTATGTCAGCCCCTCCCTTAAATTCTGGACAATACCACGGAACTAAGAAGGAACGTTTAGAATTGTGGAAGGTGACATGCCCAGCATGCCAGTATATTGAGGCTTATAAACCATGCAATTCTCCTCTTGGGAGATTAAATATGCAAATTTCATCTTTAGAGAGGAAGAGGACTTGAACTCTTGTGCCACCTACTGGAAGTAGCAATCCTAACTCAATACTGACCGTTTAACAAGCCTTGCCTTATGACTTAGGATAAAAGCCCGACTATAGTCTCAATTATAATTAAATTGCAGACACGGTGTTTTGAAATGTTGGCACTCATCAAAAAAGTTCCCTGTGTTCATTACTTGTTTAGTAGTGTTCTTTAGTAAGGAATCCTTCAGCAGTTGGGATATGAGCTGTGCAAAGATGAGACTGAGGTGCAGTAGACCTTGATTCACTGTGCACAGTGCTTCTGAGGCTTGCTCTAAGCCAGGACATCTTTTTAAACCTAATGCCAACCTCTATTCATCCAGAAAGAAAGAAGTGAAGCTGCACTCACCGGATGTATCTTCAAGTGTTTATAGTGATAACAGGGATACCATGCAGGTAGATAGAAGGATGCGGGCTACATTCCAGGACAACGGCCGTTTCGCACTCTAATACCAACCTCTATTCATCCAGAGAGAAAGAAGTGAAGCTGCACTCGCCGGATGTATCTTCAAGTGTTTATAGTGACAACAGGGATACCATGCAGGTAGATAGAAGGATGCGGGCTACATTCCAGGACAACGGCCGTTTCGCACTCTAATACCAACCTCTATTCATCCAGAGAGAAAGAAGTGAAGCTGCACTCGCCGGATGTATCTTCAAGTGTTTATAGTGACAACAGGGATACCATGCAGGTAGATAGAAGGATGCGGGCTACGCTCCTGGACAACGGCCGTTTCGCACTCTAATACCAACCTCTATTCATCCAGAGAGAAAGAAGTGAAGTTGCACTCGCCGGATGTATCTTCATGTGTTTATAGTGATAACAGGGATACCATGCAGGTAGATAGAAGGATGGGGGCTAGGTTCCTGGACAACGACCATTTTGCACTCTAATACCAACCTCTATTCATCCAGAGAGAAAGAAGTGAAGCTGCACTCGCCAGATGTATCTTCAAGTGTTTATAGTGATAACAGGGATACCATGCAGGTAGATAGAAGGACGCGGGCTACATTCCAGGACAACGGCCGTTTCGCACTCTAATACCAACCTCTATTCTTCCAGAGAGAAAGAAGTGAAGCTGCACTCGCCGGATGTATCTTCAAGTGTTTATAGTGACAACAGGGATACCATGCAGGTAGATAGAACGATGTGGGCTACATTCCAGGACAACGGCCGTTTCGCACTCTAATACCAACCTCTATTCATCCAGAGAGAAAGAAGTGAAGCTGCACTCGCCGGATGTATCTTCAAGTGTTTATAGTGACAACAGGGATACCATGCAGGTAGATAGAAGGATGCGGGCTACGCTCCTGGACAACGGCCGTTTCGCACTCTAATACCAACCTCTATTCATCCAGAGAGAAAGAAGTGAAGTTGCACTCGCCGGATGTATCTTCATGTGTTTATAGTGATAACAGGGATACCATGCAGGTAGATAGAAGGATGGGGGCTAGGTTCCTGGACAACGACCATTTTGCACTCTAATACCAACCTCTATTCATCCAGAGAGAAAGAAGTGAAGCTGCACTCGCCAGATGTATCTTCAAGTGTTTATAGTGATAACAGGGATACCATGCAGGTAGATAGAAGGATGGGGGCTGCGTTGCTGGACAACGGCCGTTTTGCACTCTATGTCAACCTCTATAATGTTACAGCATTGGTTTAGCACCTGTATATGTTCAAACAGATTCTCTTTAACTCAAAATTCACTAATTATCCAAGCAAGATTACCTCTTTATCATGATATTTATTTTAGGATATTTAGCACAGAAAGAGTATACCTAAGAGTATATTAACATAATGACCAGACATTGTATGTGCATATAATGGTCAAGACCATGAATTTTTGAAAAGCAGGAAACAGTCATGACCTTTGTAAATGAATCCTAAGCTGCCTAAAGGGATAATATTATTCGACTTTTATATAAAACAACATCGCTCGTTTAGGCCTAATGTCCCAATAATGGCTTTGTTATGTTTAGAAAGCAGCCTACTGCAGTTAATAGTTGATCTGAATTTACGGGAACATTTTGTGATGGCATATGCAGAATTCTTCATTTAACTGTAGCATAGTATGTATTAGCTGCATAGTTTGGAAGTCATTAATGGGTAAGGCAAACTGTAAAGCAATTACAATGTACACTGGATGACCTTATCAGGAAAGGTTAACTACCTTAACTAATGATTGGTCTACTGGAAAATTATTACTATCGTGGTTATGCTTGGCTAGGGAAAAAATATATATTTTTCATTTTCTTATCAGGTTATTTCTTGATTATCTAACAGCTTAAATACTAATAATATATTGATAATATATTTTTTTTATAAGGGTTCTCAATTAGATCACTATCTTTTGGTGGCCAATAGCCAAAGATTTCAAAGACAATGCTATCACCCGTTACTGATCTATCAATCCTAAGACACCGTATTCTCTACACTTTTTAATGCTTAATAGTTGTGCTATGATCTTATGTCCCTACACAAATTGGATCAAAATGTGGAAAATTCATATGTATCTGAAGATCATTCATGTATGGAATATTATTAATTGGTTCCGCAAATATTACTCCCAATAGGAATAATAAAAGTTATACATAGTTCTGAATGAAAGGTGTATAAAGTTATCATTTTGTATCACCCATATTAAAATGTCACTAATATTATCAATCTTATTATGAAGCTCACTGTTTTTAGATGTACTTTTATTATTACAGTACAGCATTGCAATAACACCAGTTTTGGTAAATTGTACAGTACTTAAAGGAAACCAACCACCTGTAAATCGGTGCAGCAGGTGATTGATGTGTGCAGCATGACATCATACATTTTTTTTACTCCTCCCCTGTGGGTTTGTCTTTCTGCTGTGAGTCAAAACCCCCGCCCTCCCTTTCATCCAGGCTCATTCAGGGAGTGGGGGTTCGGCTTACCGCAGAAATACAAACCCACAGGGGGGAAATAAAAAAAATCCAAATAGTGATGTCATGCTGAACATGACAATCATACCCTGGAGCTGCCTAGAGGGAACCCCGACACACGCTTCGTGTAAGGTCTTCTCTTTGTTTTTTCTTTTTTATTACACACGTGATCAAAATTGTTGGTATCTCGTTTAATGAAAGTAAAACCCACAATGGTCACAGAGATAACATGAATCTGACAAAAGTAATAAATAAAAAATCTAAGAAAGTGAAGCAATGAAAGTCAGACATTGCTTTTCAACCCTACTTCCACAGAATGATGATTTTACTTAAAAAAATGCTTTGTCCCAATTAATTTGCACAGCACTGTAGGCCTGGACAGAAATGATAATACCCCTGAAAATAATGTGACAAAAGGGACATGGTGTGTCCACTAATTAGCATCACATTTGGTTTCCTTCTACACCACAAATACATACTGATAGGGAATATAGATGGTGAGCCCCAATATGGACAGTGATGCAAATATATGGAAAGCTCTGTGGAATTAATAGGGCTATATAAATGAATAAACATCATTATTACTATCTATACCCTTTAACTAGAAAATGTAAAAAAGCATTGTCAGAAGCACTTCAATAACACCTATAAATGTAGCTGATGCACTTTTCTGTGTTCAAACCTTTACATCTCCTGTAATTACAAATTATAATCCGGTCTGCTGAAATAAAGTGAACATCAGAAAGACGTCCAAATGAAAGGACACCTATTTTGTCTTCTCTCTTTCATTCAATCAGTTGAACTTATTTCACACTTTGAGGTCAGCAGCAGAGCGGAGGAAAATGCTTTCAGTAACCCCGTAAATTGTCTGAGATAGTGGTGAGTTATGGACCTCACAGCTATAAAAGCCTGGGTTTTATTCTGCTAAAATACTCTTTCCTGCTCCAAATAAAAAAAAGACAAAAACTACTTAAATTTCATCCATCATTTTGTCACTTGAAAACTTTTCTATATAATGATTTTTTTACAGCTTCTTTGCAACTTTCACTCTTGATGTATCAGTTGTTAGAAACCCTTCTGACCAAGACATCACTTTCCGTCATTGCTTTATTGTCTTCACTACGGCCTACTTCGCAGTGCAGAAACTATTTAAAATGCTCGCTCTGTCCTGACAAAACAGCAAAGATGTGTCTAAATAGGATTATTATGTAATGACTTTCTGCATCTATATGTCTTTCTATAAGGGTTCATTCAGATATCAGTTTTCATCGTCTGAGTGCTATTCGTGTTTTTCAGAGATAGCAGTCATAGTTATGACAGTCTTTGGAGTCGTTCCTAAGTAGAGATGAGTGAATCTTTCAAGGTTCGGTTCGGGCTGTCAAACTTCCGGTGTTGAGCTTCGGTTAAATTTGGATGCTTTCAGTTTGCAAAGCACTGGAGTGATCATCACTGTGGTCGGGTACAGTTAGTGCTTGGCCCAGTGTGAGCCATGTGCAGTGTTTGATTTCTCACACTGGGCTTTAAAGCACAGTTTTTTGGGTGTAGTGCGTGTCCAAAATTAATTTGGAAAAACAACACTGTCCTTTCATCCCCGGAAGTGTTGTATTTATGGCTGCTGTATGCGGGTGGAAAGATAAAGTAGCAATCAGCGACTTCCATTAAGATTCGGGTCAAGTTCCGGGTCATGAACAATGCGCCAAAAGGTCACCTTTAGTACTGAACTTCAAAAAGTTTGCTCATCAATATTCAGAAGTTCAATTTTTTACCTCGAATTGTCGGCATAAAGGTATGGCGGCAAATATGATATGGATCTGAGCATTGGATCAAAGTCACCCATGCAAGCCTATGGGTGTGAGTGCGTGAGTAAAAAAAAGACAGAATGCAGATGCTAGCCAAGAGAAGCTTAACGCCGGCTTCACACCATCGTTTTCTGCTGTCAGTTCTGTCCGGTGTTTTGCAGGAAGCACCAGACAGAACCTGACAAATCTGGAAAAACAGAACTGGATATTTGCCCTCCGATCCTGTTTTCTGCCAGATTCGTTTGTGAGTGGCAGCTGCCACTGTCCAGTGCTGAAATTCCAGCCATGGAGATCTCCAGGTGCTGAAATTTCAGCCGGGGAGCTTTCCAGGTGCTAAAATTTCTGCCAGGGAGCTGTCTAGGTGCTGAAATTCATGTTATGGGGTGCCAGATTGCGCCGGATCTGGGAGGATCCGATTTTGTCACATTTTGCCACAGACACAATAACGCTGCAAGCTACGATTTTGTGTCCGGGCAAAAAAACTAAACGTGCCGGATCCTCCAGATAGGACAAAACCGGATGGCAAATGGCGGCCATTCGGCCCTATCCGGCACCATAGGGAAACAATGGGGACACAATCCGTGGTGTGAAGCTGGCCTTATTAAAAGCACTGATGAAACTCTGATTAATTTTTTGCTGACACATGCTGCTGTTAGAGGCTGGAGGCTCAGCTCACAAGCAGGCTCCATACACCTGCACACGACATGCATTGGACATGTATGGGGGAAGTCAGAAATAGGTTAATCCAGATAGTGACAGAATCCCTTTAATTATTCATCTCTGGACAATTGTCAGGTCATTTTTCAGTATGATACTAATAGTTTCCATGAAAAGTGCCAGGGCAGACTTTTAAAAACGTGAACATTTTTAGTGTACCCTCGTAGTTTTCTTGCTATAAGCATCTGCACATCCTGCAGTTAGCTGGTGCACCAGTCCGGCTCCTAACTTTCACAGCCGAATAGTGTGCAGTATGTAAATGCTATTTAAATGTCCACACCCACAGAAGCTGATATATTGACCCTTCCCTCTGTGCTCTGCTTAGTGTAGTGTAATGTAGCTTTTATTTTCATTTCTGACGGTCCTGCTTCTAAATGGAGGAGGCAGAAATTACAAGCACATATGTAGTTATCAGAGAAGCCTGTCTCCTCCTGTGGCACAAGCCATGCTGTCTGTGAGAGATTATGCGTGTTTTTATTTGACCATTTGTTTTCCTGCATACAGGGGAGAGCATAGACTGGAGGATACAAGCGCTCCTTCCCTACCCCGCCCCCTTCCCGTCATGAGAATGATTTCAACTGAACTTTGCTTGTCGAAGAGAGCAGTGCAGAGCAGGCAGTGATGTCCCTACATGAATATTCATTCCTTAGGGAGTGGGCAACAGAGAATTATGTGATCACTCACTGTGATTGACAGATGCAATAAATCTCTTTTTTGTAGTTTACAGATGATAGGGGGGAGTATAAATAAAAGAAACACATTAATAGAAAGAGGTTCACCAGAGGAATAAGAAAATGATATCAGTTACATGTGGCTTTTTAACCTGACAGATTCACTTTAGGTTCTTTGAGATAGTACTGTGAGCATGCTCTGTGCCACTGTGTCGGGGAAGGTAGGATAAGATATGACCATCTGCTTTGGAATTGTTGATACTATGTTATCTCTACGAAGCAGGTATACTAGGGTCATATTTTCCCACAGTGTAAGTGTTGAGTCTTTTTCATCTGCATTTATTTGTGCCTATAATCAGCTTTAAATAAATGCTGGATCAAATTTGCTCTAAAAATGCATAAAAAGGGGAAATGCATTACAAAAATCTGTAAAATTGCAATAATCAGAAGACAGAAAGCTTAGGCTAGGGTCACACTTGGGAGCTTGCATCCATTTGCAGGATGCATTAAAGGATCCTTTTTTTCCATTGCCATTTTCATGGCATGTGTGCATACATGTTGGCTCAATTAACTGATGCGTTAACGCGTGGTACATGTGTGTACCATGCGTTAACGCATGCGCATAAGTGTACCATGTGTTAAAGGATGCATTGCCCATAGACTCCCATGTTACAAAAAATGCATGCATTTTTGTAAAGGCACCCAAAAACACTGCTTACTGCGTTTTGGGGAGGTGAGCCAAAAACGCATGCAAAAATGCTTGGCACATTTGCGATGCGCTTTTTGCATTGGGGCCTATGGATGCATTAATGCATGTCATTTTCCAACATTTTCAATGTAAAAAAAAGCATGTTTTAGTGCATGCACGATGCAAGTCTGACCCTAGCCTTAGAGAAATAAATGAAGAGCTTCGGCACATGGGAACATAGTGTTAGCTCTTCCAAAGAAAAATTATAGATTTCAGATTTTAGTGCCATAAAAAGAAATGACAGAACATTCTTTAAAAATTTACACATTCGCTTTAAAGGTAATTAGTCAGCACAGGTATGTTGAGCCATATATGAGCAGTATTACATGGAGCAGTAGACGCAAAAAGGATTTATATATACTGAAGGTTTGTAGGAAAAAAGACTCAGGATAAATTGTACTTTAATCACTGAAATCGCAGCACATTTAAGGCCCCGTTACACCTGGTGACATCGCCGCCGATTACATAGGCGATGTATGGGTGTGGCTTATCGGCAGGGGACATCGCCCCTGCGTCACCTAATGTAAAGAGATGATGTCGGCAGCTCTGACAGCTCACCTGGTTTCACATAAGTGATGTGAAACCAGGCGGCCGATCTGGGGCAATGTGCACACATCGCCCCATGTAAACGGCCGCCGGCGAGCTGACAGGCGATGGGAGCATAAGGCTGCCATTGTCCTGCATCGCCGCTGGGGTTATGAGAAACCTCGCCGGCCCGTCGCCGGAGATGTCTCCCCGTGTAAACGGGGGTGGCGACGCTGGCGGGGCACCAAAAGCGTGCGCGCTTCTGACCGTCGCCGTCGACATCTCTGGCGGTGTCGGATGGTGTGATGGCACCCTTAGGTTTAGGTCAAGTGGGCAGTCCTAAACCATGATTATCAGTCTGCGGTTTATGACTGTATATACATTGATAGCTGTCAATAAAAATAGGACCCTCCCCTTGACTGCCAAACCGAAAATGTTCAGGGATTTCAATAATAGCACCACTGGTGTTTCTTTACTGCTGTAGTGGTGCATTAAATGTAAGCCCCCGACCCCCTGTTTTATTCTCAGCTTCTGGCGTTTACAACCTGCTCTAACATTCAACTCCATCTTGCACCAGGAAATTCTAATTGGTCAGAAGTCAGAATCTACATCACATAAGATGCAAAATAGTGCGGTTTTCTCACTCCGCAAGATGACAACAAGCCAGGGTATTTATTCGTAGTCTTTTTTATTAATCCAATGGCTTCACCATCATGTTACGCCCCATGTGATCTGGTCAGCTGGTACACCAGTGACTCGTGCGATGTGCGATATATGCCGAAGGCTTGATCTGTGGTTGTGTAGGGGTGTGCAACCACACAACATTAATAATCTTCTCTACCATGACCCTCTCCTATTAAAGATCAATGAGTACACACAGGAGCACCTCTCTTCTCTTTTTGTTTTCCATAAGAATCTACATCATAGGCACTCAATGTACCTCTATGAGAACCAAAATGAGGCCAGAATGAGGCACTCATAGAGATGTATTGAAATATGACCTCTGACGCGCTCCATGAAACACTGGAACTGCCGGCTTGCCAGTTTTCACCACAGACCAACCAGACCAATGCTGGAAAAGAATGAAGATGGTGTAAGGTGAGTATAAGACTGGGCTTAGGAAACTTACATTTAGGGTGGAAGCACACTACGTGAGATGCATGCAAGATACTTGCATGGGTCTTGCATGACTCACCCAGAACTGCCCCTGCCCTCTGAATTGGAGCACCTCAGCTGCTTGTGTTTCTTTGCAGCTCCATGCTTCTGTCCAGAGAGGCAGGGGTCATTCCAGGTGAGTAATGCAAGACTCATGCAAGTATCTGGCATGCATCTCGCATAGTGTGTCTCTGTCCTTAGAGCACTACTACATCAGGGCAATAAAAAAATTCTGTAGTTTTGTATTTCATTAAAGCACATTATACGGAATAATTTCCCATAAACATAAATATCAATGTACTCAGCCTGTCCTGCTTTGTAACAAGCTGCTGGTAGATAAGACTGCATATTCAATGTATCAGGTTGCATTACTGAAAGTAGTACATAGCACTACTATGCAAAAAAAATATCAGGAATTAAAAGGTAGATCAGAGATCAGTTCATTAATTTCTAAGGCTATTATTAATTCACAACTATAAAATGATTGTACATTTATTAAAGAGAATTTTACAGTCTTATTAAAATATTTACAATAAAAAAGCATAAAAGAGCATTTAGTCATAAAAACATTCTGAGAAAATATAATTCTTGTCTCTTAAAAAACCCTTATACCGTATATACTCGTGTATAAGCCGAGTTTTTCAGCCCACAAATTGGGCTGAAAAGTCCCCCCCTCGGCTTATACACGGGTCTATACGGTAATGCTGTGGGGGGGGGCTGTGACCGGGAGCTGGAGGAGGCAGGAGGGGGCCGCGGTGACCGCAGGCGGTCACGTGGGGCCGCCTCATTAGTGCAATGAATATGCACGGCATCCCCCCGTCCATCAACGGCGGGGGGATGCCGTGCATATTGCACTGCACAGCCCCCCTCCTTAATATGCGTCCCGCAGTATTAATAAACAGCCCCCCCCCTCCTTATCATGGCCCCCCAGGCTGCGGTAGCTGTCAAAATAACAAACAGTTTATACATCACCTTCCGACGCAGCTCTGCGCTCCTCCGGTCCTCTGCCCTCCGCTCGCCGGCTTCTTCTTTCTTCTTGTGCCGGTGTCATGTGACCGGGCGCAGGAGATGACGTCATTTCCTGCGCGCGGTCACAGAAGTCGGCACAACAAGAAGAAGCAGCCGGCGAGCGGAGGGCAGAGGACCGGAGGAGCGCAGAGCTGCGTCGGAAGGTGATGTATAAACTGTTTGTTATTTTGACAGCTGCCGCAGCCTGAGGGGCCATGATAAGGAGGGGGGGGGCTGTTTATTAATACTGGGGCTGTATATACCTCTGGGGCTGCTGGATAGTACCACTGGGGCTGCATACTACCACTGGGGCTGTATACTACCACTGGGGCTGTATACTACCACTGGGGCTGTATACTACCACTGGGGCTGCATATACCTCTGGGGCTGATGTATACTACCACTGGGGCTGCATACTACCACTGGGGCTGTATACTACCACTGGGGCTGTATACTACCACTGGGGCTGTATACTACCACTGGGGCTGTATACTACCACTGGGGCTGCATATACCTCTGGGGCTGATGTATACTACCACTGGGGCTGTATACTACCACTGGGGCTGTATATACATCTGGGGCTGATGTATACTACCACTGGGGCTGCTTGGGCTCCTGTATACTACCACTGGGGCTGCATATACCTCTGGGGCTGATGTATACTACCACTGGGGCTGTATACTACCACTGGGGCTGTATATACATCTGGGGCTGATGTATACTACCACTGGGGCTGTATACTACCACTGGGGCTGTATATACATCTGGGGCTGATGTATACTACCACTGGGGCTGCTTGGGCTCCTGTATACTACCACTGGGGCTGCATATACCTCTGGGGCTGATGTATACTACCACTGGGGCTGTATACTACCTCTGGGGCTGTATATACATCTGGGGCTGATGTATACTACCACTGGGGCTGCTTGGGCTCCTGTATACTACCACTAGGGCTCCTGTATACTACCACTGGGGCTGCTGGGGCTCCTATATACTACCACTGGGGCTGCTGTATACTACCACTGGGGCTGCTGGGGATGCTATATACTACCACTGGGGCTGCTGTATACTACCACTGGGGCTGCTGTATACTACCACTGGGGCTGCTGGGGCTGCTATATACTGGGGCTGCTGGGGATGCTATATACTACCACTGGGGCTGCTGGGGATGCTATATACTACCACTGGGGCTGCTGGGGATGCTATATACTACCACTGGGGATGCTATATAGTACCACTGGGGATGCTATATACTACCACTGGGGATGCTATATAGTACCACTGGGGCTGCTGGGGATGCTATATACTACCACTGGGGCTGCTGTATACTACCACTGGGGCTGCTGTATACTACCACTGGGGAGGCCTGTATACCACACTGCTGGGGGCTGTATACCTGTGCTGGGGTCCACCCTCGGCTTATACACGAGTCAATAGGTTTTTCCAGATTTTTGGGGCAAAAGTAGGGGGGTCGGCTTATACACGGGTCGGCTTATACACGAGTATATACGGTACTTTAACTTATACATCTGATTTTATACAAATGCAGGGCTCAGCCACTGCCTTCATTGACCAATATTCCACCTGGCTTCTTCACTTTCTCTCTGCTGACATTCCCACCATCATCATGGGTGACGTCAATATTCCTACTGACACTCACCAGCCAACTGCCTCAAAACTCCTGTCACTTACTTCATCATTTGGACTTACTCAGTGGTCCTCTACAGCCACCCACACAGACCAACATACACTAGACCTCATCTTCACCTGCCTCTGCTCCCTATCTAATCTCACAACCTCCCACCTCCTCCTATCTGACCACCAGTAACTCACTTTCTCATCTTTGTCCTCCTCACCTGCCCCCCATGTCCAGCCACTAGCACATCCTTGCAGACACCTTGCACACCTAGACATCCACAGACTCTCAGACTCGATTCTACCTCTGTCATCCATATCTTCAATGAACGGCACAGACTATGTAATCGCTTTCTATAACGCCACCCTCACATCAGCCATAGACTTGGTCGCCCCTCTCGTGCATGGAAAAGTGCGATGAATCAATAGGCAACCCTGGCACAACAATCTCACCAAAAATCTTTGAGAAGTGTCTAGGGTCGCGACATTGGAAGAAAACACACCTGCTAGACGACTTCACTGCTTTCAAACAAATTACACTTACCTTCAAATCAGCCCTCACCTCTGCTAAACAGACCTACTTCACTAACCTTGTATCTTCCTTATCCTACAACCCCAAACAACTGTTCAGCACATTTAACTCTCTCCTCCGCTCTCCACTGCCCCCTCTAACTCCCCTCATCTCTGCCGATGACTTTGCCACGTATTTCAAAAATAAGATCAACCAGACAAGGCAAACTTTCACTGTCCCACCACCCCAACCACTTCATATACCAGACCTCTGCCCTTGCCTCACAACCTCCTTCTCCAACGTCACTGAAGGAGAGCTTACTCATCTTCTCCCCAAATCACCCCTCATCAATTGTGTACTTGACCCTTCCCACCTTCTCTCCAATCTTACTAACACACTCATCCTAGCCCTAACCATCTCTTCAACCTATCACTATCTTCTAGTACCTTCCCCTCTGCCTTCAAACATGCCACCATCACACCCATCCTCAAAAAAGCTAAACCTGCTATGCCCAGCTATTGCCCCATATTGCTGCTCTTGTTTGCTTCCAAACTCCATGAGCAGCATGTCCATGCTCAATTTTCTTCCCACCTTTCATCTAACGCTCTCTTTGACAATTTCCAATCTGGCTTCCTCCCGCCAACTCCACCGAAACTGCCCTGACCAAAATAACTAACAGCTTACTCATTGCCAAAGCTAACAGACAGTTCTCCATCCTCCTCCTTCTAGACCTGTCCTCTGCCTTTGACACAGTTGACCCAATGCCTACTGCTACAGATTCTCTATTCTCTTGGCATCAAAGACCTTGCCCTATCCTGGATTGTCTCATACATTTCCGACCACATATTTAGCATTTCTCTCTCCCACACTACCTTTTCATCCTGCCCACTCTCTGTTGGAAGCCCACAAGGCTCTGGCCAGGGGCCCCTACGTTTTTCCATCTAAATCTTTGGCCTAGGACGTCTCATAAAGTCCCATGGCTTCCAGTTCCACCTGGATGACATTTAGATCTACCACTCTGGCCCAGATGTCAACTCTCTGCTGTCCAGAATCCCATAGTGTCTGTCGGCCATATCCTCCTTCTTCACCTCTTGCTTCCTAAAACTCAATGTAGACAAAACCGAACTCATCATTTTTCCTCCATCTCATGTATTTTCTCTACCCGATCTGTTTATTATGGTAAACGGCATCACACTATCTCCTGCACCTGAAATCCACTGCCTCGGAGTAACTTTCAACTCTGCCCTGTTCTTCAAACTACAAATCCAAACTCTCGCCACCTCCTGTCACCTCCAGCTCAAAAATATTTGTAGGATCTGTCCTTTCCTCAGCCCTCAATCTACTAAAACTCTTGTGCATGCCCTCATTATCTCTCACCTTGATTACTGCAACATTCTCCTCTGTGCCTCCTCGCTAACAGTCTTGCACCTCTCCAGTCTGTCCTCAACATTGCTGCCCGACTAATCCACCTCTCTCCTCGCTACTCCCTGTTTCTCCTCTCTTTCTCCCCTCTGCAAATCCCTTCACTGGCTCCCAATTCTCCAACGAATTCAGTTCAAACTACTAACACTGACCTACAAAGCTGTCCATAACCTGCCGCCTCCCTATATCTCTGAAATAATCTCCCAATATCTTCCCCCACAGAATCTTCGATCCTCCCAAGACATCCTCCTCTCATCCACATTTATTCATTCCTCATACAACTGCCTCCAAGATTTCTCCCGAATATCCCCCATACTCTGGATTTCTGTGCCCCAACGTGTATGATTATCCACCATGCTTGGATTCTTCAGATGGAGCCTGCAAACTCATCCCTTCAGGAAAGTTTACAGACTGCAATGACCATTCTGCTGTTTCACCACCACCAGAACTGCTGCTTCACCAGCACCACCAGAGGGGCCGCACCCCCGACCTTCTGTCTCTTCCCCATTATCCTGTAGAATGTAAGTCCGCAAGGACAGGGTCCTCTCCCCTCTGTACCAGTCTGTCATAAGTAATTTGTTTACTTTAAACTATATATATACATCATTTAGTATATAACCCTTTCTCATGTACAGCACTATGGAATTAATGTTGACACATAAATAAATAAGTAATAATAATAATAAATACAGAAAATGGAAATCAAATATATCTTGGAAGAAAATGTACTCTTCAGAAAATCTGGAAACAATAGGTGAGATCCCATGAAGGAGAAGTAGTAGCTGAGATTTCTCAATGCCACGAAATAGAAACCTTGGAGAACTGAAAATGGCTGCACATTATAATCTTAAACTTGGCCCATATACATTTCTTGCCCTAAATTGAATATATGAAAAAATTAAAAGGCATATATGAATGATTTCTTGTTTATATAAGAAATTAAAAAGCTCTTGCCAAGCCGGAGAAGGAACGGTAATGCTGTATATGCTAAATTACATGTTACATTTTCTTTATATTAAAAATAATCTGGCAAATTTGTCATCGGTATTTGTGTTATAGTCTTGTACGAATTACATTAACTTGATAATATTGAATAACTTTAAGCAGGTCATTTATACTCTATATCGGTTCATGCCAAACATCACACTGCTGAATATCATCCAATAAACTAATAATAATGTCAAGTTGGGGGACTTGTTATGTTTGGGCAGGGTCCAAATGACTAGTGAAGGTCGACTTCATGTCTTTATTTGGCTCGAAATGTTGGAATGACTCATTATTAAAATCCTTGACAAAAAGCATAGAAGCATGTATCAGGCATAATAAAGAAATTGGATTTTGCCGTAAAGATAATTAGTGCTAAAGGTAAACATGGAAAAATTATTCAGTTGTAATGATTGGACTGTTTCCAAATTATCAACCTACTTGTATATCAAGTAAGCACTTGGTATAAATTTGGTGACCTTTGCCAGTACAGTTGCAAACTATATGTGTCTAGTCCAAAACATTCTGTGTCTATTGGACCCTTATGGCCGCTTTACATGTCCCAACATCGTTTCGATATTGTATACAACAGCACGGGAGCGCACACTTTTTTGGCTGAAATCCAAGATCGCATAGGAGCTGTCACACAGGGAGATATCGGCAGGCAACACAACTGCAATGTATACGCCCCCTTGTACACGCGAACCAGGGAACGACCATTTAACATGGGAGTGAATAGGGGAAGTTGTTCTCCAAGTCGTTGTTGCGTTGTCACACAACACGATCCTGCCAGATCGTCCATCCAATATCGGGCAGTTGGAGAGCCTGCTCATTTTTTCCCCGATATCGTTTTGACATCATTCTTGCATCGAATTGCACATTCACACCACACAACGCACGAACGATATCGGCGCCAACGAACGAACCACGTGACTTTTTTATCGAAGTTGGATGACGATATCGAGACGTGTAAAGTGGCCATTAGGGTATGTGCACACAACCCGTAGACACTGGGTCCTGGACGGAGTGTCCGCTTTCCCGCGGGAAGCTAGTGATCTCCACTTGTGAACAGCTGCCCGTGCCCATGGTCAGTGTTTGTGGCACTGCGTCTTTTCCCTGCATACTCCCGCCGAGATCATCTCCAATTCTTCAATAAAATAATATGCTGTGGGCAAGCGGTGGCACAGAAAGCCACCCAGCATGTCAGTTAATACCCCTGACAAAAAGAACAGCGGGCATGGGATTTCTATAATTCATCCACTTTGCTTGTAATGTACAATGCAGCGTTTGCACTGCAAACATTGATCGTGTGCATATACCCTTAGTGCGAGAGCAAGTTCAGCTATTGAATTTCTGGTTCCATTACTGTTTGATGACACTACACCACATATTTAAGGCATGTTGGACCATGTTAGAGTAACATATAGAATAATCACAGAACATGCAAAAATCAAGTTGTTGTTGTGGAGGTAAGAAATTTACTAAAAAGTAAGTTTATTTGATAAAACATTTGCATAATATCATATTTGTCAATAATTTAGGGAGAGCAGAGATTTTAGAGATCCTTTAGTTAAAGGTAGCCTATCAGCACAGAATGATTGTGCAAACCAAGTAGCTTAATCCACCTTTGGTGTTGTCAAACATTTAAGTGCACGTTTCCGTTTACTTGTCCTTCTTTCTCTATCCCTCCTCCTTTCTTTGATTGATATTAATTGCTTTCTAGAGCCTGAGAAGTGCGGAGACAGTAGAAAAACAAGTTGTTGGTAAGATTCACTTAAATGTTGACTCCTCCATGATGTACCGAGTGCCTGTGGTTTGAACAACTATTTTGTGCTGAAAAATTCCCTTTGATAGGAAAACGCTTTTAAGAAGCATTCATACAATCTACTAAACATATGTCTCTGAACAGCTTAATTGTAACTTTTTTTACTGTCCATATCCTACTTACTTATGTTCCATATAGTGGGACTGGGAGGTAAATGATAGAATCCCAGGAGTAAGATAAGTGACAGGTACAATATACCTTGACAATAGTAGAGAGACCTCAGGAAGTGGGAGTGGAGGAGGAATATTAGAACCCACAGAGATATTATGTTATCTAGAAAGGAGAGGTTACATTCAATAAGGTAGTTGTAATAAGATAGACCTGGGCTGTAATTAACAATTGAAAACGTAATTCTTGCTGCACTATTGGATTATATGTATCTTCATTGTTGGCCAGGGGTAATAAAAGTAAACAACTTATTAATTTTGGTACCTGAATATGAATTGACATTTTAAATTTTGTATGAAATTTTAACTAATAAAGAAGCTGAATTTGGGTAATTGAAGTGTGCAGATTACTTTTTCACCAGAGATACTCCTATGGAGGATATCTTGTGGCGATTTTGATGAGCAATGTTGTAATAGTGAAGAACAGAAAATCAGTAGATTGGACATTTGTGTTCAATTTTTAATGGTTGACTCAAAGAGGTTTAACTATAAAGTAATGCACTCACTATTGGTAAACTGTGAGCCCTCGTTGTCAGGGTCCTCTCCCTTCACCCTTTGTATCCTCACCCATTGCTTGTAGACTGTGAGTCCTTGCGGGGAGGGTCTTCTCCTCACCTACTGTATCATCACCCATCCCTTGTAGACTCAGTCCTCGTGGGCAGGGTCCTCTCTCCTCACCTACTGTATCCTAACCCATTCCTTAAAGACTGAGCCCTCGTGGCAAGGTCCTCTCTCCTCACCTACTGTATCCTAACCCATTCCTTGTAGACTAAGCCCTCGTGGGCAGGGTCCTCTCTCCTCCTGTACCTGTGTGTGCCTTGTATTACTCATAATTATTGCACTTGTCTATGTATGCCCCTTTGTACATGTAAAGTGCCATGGAATAAATGGCACTATATTAACAATAATTGATGATGAGATGCCTAATAGAGGAACCGACTGAAAAATGTTGTGGAGAAGTAAAGACATTCATCAGACATGATTGTGCTCAAGAGGAGAGAGCTCCCCACTTCTGTAGTGTCGAATTCTAATGTGAATGATTGGGTACTTATGGCAAGAGATAATGCAAACTGCAAAACTTCAATAAAATATTTAATTGACTTAGTTTCTGTTATCTGATTAGAGAAAGAAATACAAATAAAGATTTGTAACTTACTGAGTATAAGACAATATTATTGGCCTTAGGTAAGATATGCAAGCAAATGATGCCGGTACTGAATACAGTAGTAACTATAATTAGATGGTTACATACTGGTACAAATTCTTCAGGCGCTGCTCACATAACACAGGCTGCTAAAAATAGTGACAAGAGAGGTGACGGAGGTTGCATCCACAACTTGTCCCCTGTGCCTTGAGAGCCAAGTCTTTCTTGTCACTGTTAGGATAATATATTGTTAATACAACAAAAAAAAATATTCTAATAGGACAATATAGTAATAGACTAGGAACATGCCATATTTTTGGACTATAAGACGCTCCGGACCATAACACACACCCAGGTTTTAGAAGTAAAAAATAGGTGGAAAAAATATTTTTAGCAAAAAATGTGGTAAAAGGGGAGATGGCGCCACGGGACTGAGCGGTGTTGGTAAAGTACAGTAGACAAATGCTAGAAGGTGAGTATATGAACCTGGGGAGGGGGCTCATATTTAAAGCACCACTGCAGTGCTGAAGAGAAAACACTAGAGTGCTGCTTTAATACCTCATAGATGCAATTCATATCAAGGGAGAACTATAACTCCCAGTATGTCCTGCAGATCCTTTGGCATGCTGGGGGATATAGTTCACCACAGGGATGGTAGAGAGTTTGTCCTCTACAGTACTTTATTAAGAATTACAATAAATTCTTGGCTTTTACACCTACATTAACTGCTGCTGTCACTGTGATCTTGCAGCCGATCTATAGCAATTCTCTCCCATAGAACAGGACCTGTGATGAGGTAATAAAGTGGGCGCGCTGGATCATCACATGTAATGAAGAGGGAGTGCTGTCATGTGATGCTCCAGCCCGCCCTCTTCATTACTTCATCACATGTCCTGTTCTATGGGACAATTGCTATAGATCGACTGCAAGATTACAGTGACAGCAGCAGTTATTGTGAGCACACGCTGTGCTCCAGAGGTATGCTGGCACCTCTGCAGGGATCCCAGCTCTGCCTGCTCTCCCCAGCTGAGCTGTCACACTGTCTCACCAGCACTGCTGGATCTGGCGCTGGGGAAACCACGTGGTTCCTCTGAGTGGAGGAATATTAATTAGCTGCTCACTGCTCTGCGCTGACAGGTCGGCGGGGATGCGGCTAATGAATATTTCTCCACTCTACGTGTTTTCTCCAGCTCTGGATTCCAGCAGCGGGGACATTCTCCTGCCTCCCCATGCTCCCACTCTGCCGCTGCCCCCTACCCACAGCCAGCCAAAGTACATTTGGACGATAAGATGCACCCCCCACTTTCCTTCAGAATTTGGAGGGAAAAAAGATCCAAAAAATACAGTACATATGATAACTACACAGGTCTGCAAATTTTGGTTTTATGACTTTTTTTTAAAAATCCACTGACTAATTATTATTTATGACCTGGTTAAAAAAAAACCCATCACATATGTATTTTGCACAAAACGTTGTTACATATACGTAAGATGAAGACGGAAAATTTTTATTGTAGCCAAAAATGTATATAACATTATATATAAAAATGTATTGTACATTTATTCTACAATTTCGTTGGAAATTAATTCTTGCACGTTTTCCTTTTTTCTTCAATGCTTCCCTTGATACCTTTTCTCTTATTAAAGACCTGCAGATCTTCTCTGTGAAACATTCAGTATTAGTCCCCATCATATTCATGTTCCATCTACCTTGGTATCGTCGTTCCATCTCCTTGATATCCTGATGAAATCTTTCTCCTTGCTTTTTGCTAATAGTACCAAGGTTTTCAGAAAAATTGTCCAAATTGGAATATAAAAAATGTAGCTTCAAATTCATCTGATATCCCAAGGCTTTGAAACATTTCAGCTTGTTCTTGACAATGGACTTGAATTTAGAATCTTTATTGTTACCTAGAAATGTCATCACTTCTTTAAAAGAATCCAAAGCCCTTATCTAAAAAGCTTTCATTTTTCTGTCAAACACTTAGCCCTTCATGAGTTTCTAAATATCCGGACCCACAAAAATGCCTTCTTTCAGTTTTGCTTTGGATAGTCATTAAAATTTAGTAAACAGGTTCTTAAAAGTTGCTTCTTTCGGTAGTGGCTTCGCATACTGCTCATAAGTCTAAGCTCAATTTGGAGAGGTGGAAGGAGAATTTTAGTAGGATCAACTAAACTTTCTGCAACTATTTTCTTGAGTCCTGGTTGCAAAAATGTTTTTTTAGGCCAACTTTTTTGGCTAAAGTGATGGTTGGCTAAAGTGATGAGTTCCATTCAAACAAAAGGCATGGGTACTTTGTGTATCCTTGATGCCCAAGGAACAAAGAGAGACATTTCAGATCACCAGATATTGACCATCCTTGATAACCGTAGTTACGTTTCTTGAGAAAAAAGTCTAAATTCTTATAGAAAATAGTAATTCATCGTGGTCCGTGAGATAATATACCTGTGTAATTCATGATTGCACATATGCCCTTCATCCAGCTGTTTGGCCACATATATTATATAGAAAGAAGAAGTGAATAACAGGCAAAAGTGATTAGATTATAGACGACTAAGGGCCCATCAAGAATGCTCGAAAAGCATCAGTATTGCTGTTCCCCACGGTGGTGATTTTTTAATATGAAGTATAAAGACTGATTTTATTTTTATAATCTAAACATTTCTGCCCATCATTCACCTCATTTTATCTACTTAATCTAAATTCTCACAGCTGTCCTTCACTGAACCATACTTGCTGCCATTGTGCCCTAGCACAGCTTTGAGACCCTTTTTGGATAAATCAATAAAGAGTCTCAACCTGCTCACATTGTACTCAATGTAAAATGTTTTCCATCAGCCCAGGAACATTTATAGAATACACTAGAGCACAGTCTTGACTAAAGTATTTAAGGAATTCCTTTTGTATGCTTCTGTCGCATGAAAAAAACAGGTACCAGGAGCCAGCAGATTCTATTCGTTTAGAGCCTAAACGTTGTGCAGAATATTTAGGAAGGTCTAAGTCTCTGCTTTGGAAAAAACTCTGACTTGTTGCGACTAGCATGAACATCTTTGTCAGAATCTTGCTCTTCATGTTTCTGAATCGCCTGAATCAGATGGATCTTCAAGTTTCTCTGGAGGTGAAGGGACAGCCATTCCTGGACCATGAAGCACAGGGAGAATCAATCACGGGAAGTACAGGTATATAATGTCTTTATTTTTAAGGATGAATCCCTCCATGTTGCACGTACAACAGTAGAAGTCATCATTACGAGTTTGTGGTTCCCTCCATATCATAGGCACACCAAAATGAAAGCTCTCTTTCTTCCCATTAGACCACTGTCATAGCTCGAAATTGGTGTTTGTGAAAAAACTGTATGTGATGAAATTTTTTCGATATTTTTACCGGGTTCAAAAATCAAATATCATATATGAAAATCACCTATTACTTTTCAAACAATTTCATACCTGCAGACCTATGCTATTATAACTTTAAATGGATACTGCAATCTCTTGACGCTGTATAGACTATCTAGATCTTGTTGTCTACTGTTTTTCGTTGGACTAAAATACTTCTGAACCCAAGATGCACTGGGGCCCAGAAGTTAAAAATGCCCTTTTGTAAGTATACAAAGGCAGAAGAAATAAAGGGCCCATTCTAATTTTGTTGTATAGCTGCCATCTACTCTCTGCATCTATTGTGTACATGTATGTCCGGCTCTGACAACCAATCAATGTACTCAGAGGTGGACATATCACTGGTGCAACCTGTGTGGCCACACACAGGCCCAAAGTTTAGAGGTCCATTTCAACCTCCAAAGCAGGTGGAACTGTTCATTACAAGGAGCCCTTGCGCTGCAAAGGGCCCATATATTGTTCATGAACAGGAACCCTTCTCTGTCTGTGTCCACCAGTGAATATATCCAAAATCACTTGTATACTTTGCTGGAACTTATTGGATACTTTTGCAATTGGCTCAATATCATTAGCCCTTTAAAACAGGTTACATACAAAGGTTTCCAAAAAAGAAGAAACTTTGTTGTTGACATTTGTTGGAAGCAAGTTCGCCAAATTTTTGATTTCCCCCATATTAATAGTTCATGTGTTTCAAGATTGTGCATATCTCTTCTTTAGAACATCTTGAATAGGAAAACTTGGGAGAGATTCTGAAGAACAATAAAGACACTCTTGATAATAAATGTTTTCAACAGTTCCAAAGTGAACCAGTCTATGGAGGACCTTCTTCCAACAAGCTTCAATAGCGCTTTTATTTTGCATATTTACCGTGCTCAATCCTGAAGATTGGGAATCAGTGGCTGCAGGTAATTATGATAGAAACTGAGAAACAAATGGAGGTGTTGCACCCTGAGAACAAAATCCATTGGTGAACAAATCCAACCTGGGGGGTTATATTGATGGGGATCATTATCTGGACCACACATATATTGCAGGATTGTTCTATGAAGCGCTGTTTGTTCTTCCTGCTTTATGAATAGCTTAACTTCAAAAACACAGGCTTGCTTTTTTCTTTGTAACATAGGCATTCAATATGCAGCCTAATTAATCATTTCTTAGATGTTTTGTTTGCTAATAGCGACCTGAATATATTTTAGTTGTTGCTTAGCAACAAAGGCCACAGCTATGGGGTAACTCTATTAATTCATCAAGCTCTTATGGAGAGGCACCTGGGTCACTGCTTATATAGTAGGAGAACATATGGTATCTATGGCTCTTTTAAAGATCTGAAACTTTTATATATTTCTGCTTTAGACTTAGGCCAATTGAACATTTTTGTTGAAAATTTTAATTTTGATAGCATCGCTATTCCCCATGTAAGGGGATGGATGGCGCTTGATGACAACACTGGTAGGCACTGGACACTGACTTCCACTATCTATAAATATTTGGTGATGAGCGAGTAGTAAGCTCTCTGGTTCAGATAGCTGTAACTGAATACTTTGAACTGTTTCAGCATTCGGATCCGCGTTCTCCATTGGCTTGCATTGAATTTGCTACTCATTTCTCGTTCAAAGTACTCACTCACAAATGCATGCCTTTGTGATGTTCTTTTAAAGTGATTTCTACAGCATAAACGCTGCAATACGCACCCTCCCCAGTGCTCCCACAGTGATCCTCAGTGATCTCCGTGATATCTTCATTTTGGGCACTGTGAGAAGCGGCTGGAGTACCTGTGCCGCCTTATGTGACCAGTCATGTGATTCAAACTGTCACATAGCCAGCCTCTGATTGGATGAAATCCACAGGTCCTTCTGCTGCCCAGGAAAAAGATCACTCATCACCGTGGGTTCGTCAGAGGGTAAGAAAGTATCTGTTTGTATCTGTCTGTGTGTGTCTGTCTTTGTGTGTCCCCTTAATTGTGCTGCATTTTTGTGCTGCATTTGTATGTGCACAAATGCAGCACAATCACAAAGAAAGTAATATATGGCGTATAATGTTTTTTCTACCAGCAGATATTATTTTTGTATATCAACCAGCAGGAGGAGGGTCATACACAGCACAGCAACACAACATACAATTTTATCTATTTAGGGACATCCTTTGAAATTGAGTTCATTATATCCTAAGGGGAAAATATGCCTGCGATGTCAATAGAAATGATGTTGTATCTCTGCTCCAGTGTCCTTAGGGACTTTCTGAATGTAGTTTACACTTACTGACAAATTAAGATCTTAACTGAAGAACAATTATGTCCAATAATTGGATGTAAGACAATATGAAAAGAACTGGTGCTAAAATCCTTGCCAACCCTTATTAAGTTATTTTCATTACAATTGAGGCTAATGCAACAATTATAACTTATTCAAAGCAGATACGGTTCTAACCATGGAACTAAAAGAAAACAAATGAAATGCAACAAAGTGACAATATCACACACAATTTAACAGGAAAACAATAACCAACCTTTAGGACATTGTGACCTTTTAACATTTTTTGGTCATTATTTTTTATATCACGAAAGAAGGGATATCTGGCTAGTCCCATGTTTGAGACTCCTAAACGGGGCTCCATGGACTCTATTTGCATATTATTTTTTATATGACATATATTGTTCTGGAGTGTAGGAACTTACTGCATAGTCACATATAACATTGTCACGTGGGCCTCAGGGATGGGGCTACTAACATTGCTGGTACTGTGCCGACACCAGAGCTGAGTATGGGCTTCTTTATTTTTAAGGGGGGTGAACGTGGGGAATGAAAAAGGGTTGTCCAAGTAGTGGACAGCCCCTTTAATGTTAAAAAGATTATAAAGTAGGTCATAGAATCATAGAATGGTAGAGCTGGAAGAGACATCCTGGGTCATCTGGTCCAACCCCCTGCTAAAAGCATGATTCACTAGATCATCCCAGAAAGATGTCTGTCCAGTCTCTGTTTGAAGACTTCCATTTACTATATGGTAAAATTAACTGGGCAATATGATTCTCCAGGTCACTACGAATACACAGTTACCCAACATGTATAGTTTTTGTTTTCTTTATTTGAATACATTTGGAAATTTGTGAGAAAATATTTTTTGCTGTTGTCATTTTCTGCAACCAATTACGTTTTCATTTTCAGGATCTGGGGCTTGGTGATGGCTCATTGTTTTGCGTCCTGAGTTGACATTTTTACTTAGACCACTTTGGGGTTTTGATCGTCTCTTATTGGATTTTATTGCAATATTGTGAAAACCAAAAAGCGCAATTCTGGCATTTTGATTTTATTTTCTCATTACAATATTTTTCCTTTTGCGTTAATTTATTTTATATACTGATAGATCAAAGTTTTAAGAATGCAGTGATAACAAATATGTATATTTTTTTTATTGCTTTATTTTTAATGGAGTAAAAGTGGGTGATTTGAACTTTTAATGTATTTTAAACCTTATTTCCCCACTTATTATTGTTTTACTAGCCCCCTAAGGGGACATGAAGTTGAGATTGTCTGATCGCCTGTGCTGTACAGAGCTGTGCATCAGCTTCACTCTATACAGCAGAAATCATGAACTCCTATGAACACAGGGATCATTAGCTGAGCCCTGGCTGTCAGGACAAACCATCAGCACCCCGCGATCATGTCACAGGTGTGCCAATGGAAGCAGAGAAAGATATGTCCCCCTGCTGTGACATGTCAAATCCTTCTGTCAGAGATTGACAATGAGATTTAATAGGTTAACAATTGTGGGTGGATCTGCAAGCTTGTCGTGTGAGCTGCCTCAAAGGCCTTTGGCATTCCATCATATTCCTGTGAAAATATAATCGTTGATTTAATATCATAAATCAAAAGTATACATGAAAATAAAAATCAGATCAGTCCAGGAGTGTTGTGAATTTCTCTGACGACATCAATTGCAAATTGTTTTACTTTTATGTATACTATCAATTTATGAAATAAACATTAAAATAATAGTCTTTAAATACATTGATCCCACTCATTTTAATGGAACTGGTCAAATATTTATGACATTGCCACAACTCTCCCTTTGCCATAAAACAATAATGAAGAGAACCGGTCATGTGGAAAAATCCTATTACCCTGCAGATATGGGGTTAATTTGAAAGTAAGTAGCATTCTGAACCTGCCCTGTGCCTGCACATTAAACCCCACTGCCTGGGGAAAATGAACTTTAATCCTCATGGAAGTATTCCGGTTTCAGTCATGGAGGCAGCCCCAGCGTAGGTTCAGTCACTGCTCTGTGTATGGATATCTTCCAAACAAAACCCAAAGGAGTCAGGCCAAATCATTTGCAATTCATTATTTATTTTAAAAGAGACACTATGTAAAACTGACAATATACAGTGGTACACAGAAGGAAGACCGCTTGACAAAGTTCAACCACAATAGTATTCACAATGGTATTCAAGTTAGTATTCAATCCTCAAGTATAGCTTTATCCATCAAACAGTAGTGCCCCAATGGGTGCACACTATACCAATAGAGGATGACACATTACATACAAGCAAGCCAAGGGTCCCATTTACCTTCCTGTGACCGCCCCCTGACGCGTTTCGCACCAGCTTCTTCTGAGGAGGGTGGTCATATGGAGGAAAGACCGCTTATTTATAGTATGTGCAATTGGACAATCCCTCCCACGGGCCTCCGGTCCGAAACCGGAAGTCGCATGGACCGGGACGTCACATCCTGTTTACCCGCGTTGCCTGGAACCTAATGAAGAATGTATGCAGCCTTTCCGAGAATGCAGCAGTGATATACCAATTACTCTAAATTTGCGCATCTATGTATTTTAATAAAATTAATATTTATTGTGAGTATGGAGAGTGATAGTCACCGGCCGGTGGATGTATGTGTGAATGGATGAGAGTATGGTGTTCATGAATTAAATTGCACATTTATAGATCTAACTATGTTTGATCATTATATGCACTTGGCACTTGCACTTTTCAAATGTTTTGATACTTTATAAAATTCATTAATGTATATGTCACTGTATTATAAACTATGTCTGAGTAATTGGATTATGTTGTCATGTAATTGTGCTGTTGTTAAAAGAATTGCTGTATACACTCCGGTATATAACTAATATGTTGTTCATTGGTTTCCCCTTATTGTATTGTCTTATTTTTGCCATGGATTAATATGTATGTAATTATTATATGTTACTATGGATACCGCGGCCATTTCCCTCTGTGTGCCTCCGACCGGGCTGCCTCAGGGCGTGCTCTGATCCTCCCATGTGATCTCCGGGCTCTCTGTAATGGAGAGGAGGAGATTGCGTGACGGCGCTGGGTGTCGTCTGGGGGCGGTCCGTGCGGCGGCGTCACAGGGGGTGTGGTAGCCGGAATGACGCGGCACTGATATATCATTGGCCAGGGTGCCGAGATATGACGCTGCGAGGTGCCAGGCAACGCGGGTAAACAGGATGTGACGTCCCGGTCCATGCGACTTCCGGTTTCGGACCGGAGGCCCGTGGGAGGGATTGTCCAATTGCACATACTATAAATAAGCGGTCTTTCCTCCATATGACCACCCTCCTCAGAAGAAGCTGGTGCGAAACGCGTCAGGGGGCGGTCACAGGAAGGTAAATGGGACCCTTGGCTTGCTTGTATGTAATGTGTCATCCTCTATTGGTATAGTGTGCACCCATTGGGGCACTACTGTTTGATGGATAAAGCTATACTTGAGGATTGAATACTAACTTGAATACCATTGTGAATACTATTGTGGTTGAACTTTGTCAAGCGGTCTTCCTTCTGTGTACCACTGTATATTGTCAGTTTTACATAGTGTCTCTTTTAAAATAAATAATGAATTGCAAATGATTTGGCCTGACTCCTTTGGGTTTTGTTTGGAAGATATATATTAGGAGGGCCTTGTTACCTCTATCAGGTGGTTTGAATATATTGTTTTATCTGTTTTACAGAGCCTTTGTGTCACCTGTTTGTACTATGGATATAAGATCTAGGGATCAAACGTGGTTGTCCCGTGTGAACGCTGTGTTTAATGGCGATATTAATGTGGTGCCATCTACAAGTAATGGGCAGAATGAGGTGAAAAATATTGAAGGTGTTGTATAAAAAGAGATTAAGGATGTGGTGGAACAAAGCCTCCTTGGAGAATTATCTTTCTAAGAATTTAATACCAAGAGGCCTAAGAGTGAAAGTGCTACCCTCATTTCCTGTGGAAGATGCGGTATTTCGAGGGAAATGGGAAGAAGCAAGTAACATCTGCTCACGGACCTTTATTGAACTTTTAATAGGTTTAAATAGGAAGAATTTGGAAGGTTTGGAAGCAGAGATAGAGATAAACTTGAGTAAATTAAGGGAGCTTCTATCTGCCGAGGACATGGAAATATTTAAAACGGAAGTGGACAGACTCTTCTTGACATGGAAAAGGAAGTACAAGATATCAAATCAAAAAAATTCCAACGTGACCTACATGACTATAAGTCACACAATGTGTATAAATGGAGACAGTCAGGTGCAGGTAGACAGCAAAATTTTGGTGATACATCTGTATCCTCTGTAGCCTCAACAGATGAGGAAGGGGAAGCATCTGGTGGCAGTCGCTACCCAGTAAGAAGAGGAAAGCAAAAGAGATTCTTCACTAGGGACATGGGTAAAAGGAGACGGACAGGAGTGGTAAATCCGTCTACGCCCAATTCACAGGTAATAAACCTCTCAGATGTGATACTTACGGAGGATCAAAGAGAAGTATTGAGTTTAGGTTTAACCTTCTCTCCTTCTTGTGAATTTGACCATTTCTCAGCAATAAAGGATGTCCATCTGTTCGCCCGGAAGCTGGTTTTGAAAAAGCTACATGAAAGATCTGGAGGCGATAGTAACAGTTGGACAACACAAGAGAAAGAAGCAATTGAACTATTGAAGAATTTGGAAGAAGAAAGTGACACTGTCAACGACAATAGAAGAGGTAAGTTTCTCTTCCCTAAGGTCAAAAAATTTCCTGCACTTAATTTGTATCCCAATATTGAACTGTTTGTAAAAGTAGTGACGGAAGAACTTAAGAGTTTACCCAGAGGCCAATTTGGCGAAAATCTGTCAGAGGGTCAGAGGAAAGCCATCAAAGAGTTAAAAAATAGGAAAGATGTTATAATAAAGCCATCCGACAAAGGAGGAAACGTCGTGGTTTGGCCTAAGACGTTATATGAGAAAGAGGTTATGCGGCAGTTAAATGATAAAAGATGTTATATACAACTAACATTCAATCCAACTTTATCATTCTCCAAGGAACTGTATAATCTGACGGAAGAGGCTTTCCAAACTGGGATTATAGCGAAGGACACCATGAAGGGACTAAATCCAGTGGCACCAAAGACAGCGTGTTTGTATCTATTACCAAAGATACACAAGAATGCCAGAACCCACCAGGACGTCCCATTGTGTCGGGGATGGGTAGCCTATGTGAGATGGCAGGTAAATATTTGGATCATTTCCTAAAACCTATAGTTGAAACCCTACCATCATACCTGTGTGATACAAATGACTTTCTAAGGAAGGTGGAGGGTGTCATTCTGGAGGAGAACATGTGGATGGTCACTCTAGACGTCGAATCTCTATATACGTCTATTCGACATGATGACGGTGTGGAGGCCACAGGATTGTTCTTGGCTATGTCTGACTTGGAAACAAACTTTGTCTCATTCCTACTAGGGTTGTTGGAATTTGCGCTAACGCATAATTTCTTCGTGTTTCGTGACAAATTTTACCTCCAGAAACAGGGTACGGCTATGGGGGCGGCCTTTGCCCCCTCATATGCTAACCTGTTTCTGGGGGCATGGGAACGTGAAATATTTCTGTCTAACCCATCCCACCTGAGTGAAAAGGTGGTGTTGTGGACAAGATTCATTGATGACCTTTTCATCATTTGGCAGGGCCAGGAATCAGAATTAAAAGAATTCGTGGAGGAATTGAACAGAAACCAGAAGAATATCAAATTAACTATGACCTACAGCAGGATGGAGGTCGACTTCTTAGACGTTAAGGTACGAAGGGGTGGACATGGAGAGATCATCACAGATCTATTTAGAAAAACTACGGCTGGTAATACATTGCTTCATGCAACATCTGCCCATCCCTCTCATTTAATTCAGAGTATACCAGTGGGACAGTTTCTTCGGGCACGGAGAATCTGTTCTTCTGATGACTTATTTCATATACAGGCATCAGAATTATCTACAAGATTTCTGGATAGGGGATACTCGAAGAAAAGTATCAGAAAAGGCTACCAGAGAGCCAGCCAAACGGATAGAAAGGATCTTCTCCAGTCTAAAACTAAGAAAGAACCTGAGAACAAGGTACGACTAATAGTTAATTTTAATGGTCAGAAACAAAAAGTGGAAAATGTCCTGAAGAAGTATTGGTCAATATTGACGTCAGATCAGGGCTTGAGCAATAGCATACAGAAATACCCTGCTATCACATACAGGCGATCCCCGAATTTGAGGGATATTTTGACCCACAGCCTATACGAGGGACCACGAAAAGAAAGTATTTTTGGTATGGGAGGTCCGAAATGGGGTTTTTTTCCCATGCGGGAAGTGTGTGACTTGCCCCAATTTGAAGAGAGCAAATGATTTCCATTCTAGCGATGGCCATAAGAGATTTACGATCACTCAAAACATCACTTGTAACTCGGTGGGTGTAGTTTATCTGGCCACATGTCCTTGCAATTTGATTTATGTTGGGTTAACATCAAGACAGATTAAAGTAAGAATTAGAGAGCATGTCCTTGATATCATCAAAGCAGAAACGATAGAAGACTTATCTCTGCTAAAACCTATAGCACGGCACTTTAAAATCGCTCATGGCTGTAATGCGAACTTACTAAAGGCTTTTGGTATCGATAAAATACACCAAAACATCCGAGGGGGAGATTTAAAGAAGAGCCTCGCACAATTAGAAGCCAGATGGATAATGAAGGTGGGATGTGTTCGCCCACATGGCTTAAATGATATCCTCAGTTTTGCACCATTCTTGTAGGTAGTAGGATTGATTTTAATAAATAATTATTTTAATACTGATGTTGGTGTGTGTTTTTTATTAATTTTTAAAATATATATTTTTTTAATTTTCCTGTTCTAGGGGAACCTAATGAAGAATGTATGCAGCCTTTCCGAGAATGCAGCAGTGATATACCAATTACTCTAAATTTGCGCATCTATGTATTTTAATAAAATTAATATTTATTGTGAGTATGGAGAGTGATAGTCACCGGCCGGTGGATGTATGTGTGAATGGATGAGAGTATGGTGTTCATGAATTAAATTGCACATTTATAGATCTAACTATGTTTGATCATTATATGCACTTGGCACTTGCACTTTTCAAATGTTTTGATACTTTATAAAATTCATTAATGTATATGTCACTGTATTATAAACTATGTCTGAGTAATTGGATTATGTTGTCATGTAATTGTGCTGTTGTTAAAAGAATTGCTGTATACACTCCGGTATATAACTAATATGTTGTTCATTGGTTTCCCCTTATTGTATTGTCTTATTTTTGCCATGGATTAATATGTATGTAATTGTTATATGTTACTATGGATACCGCGGCCATTTCCCTCTGTGTGCCTCCGACCGGGCTGCCTCAGGGCGTGCTCTGATCCTCCCATGTGATCTCCGGGCTCTCTGTAATGGAGAGGAGGAGATTGCGTGACGGCGCTGGGTGTCGTCTGGGGGCGGTCCGTGCGGCGGCGTCACAGGGGGTGTGGTAGCCGGAATGACGCGGCACTGATATATCATTGGCCAGGGTGCCGAGATATGACGCTGCGAGGTGCCAGGCAACGCGGGTAAACAGGATGTGACGTCCCGGTCCATGCGACTTCCGGTTTCGGACCGGAGGCCCGTGGGAGGGATTGTCCAATTGCACATACTATAAATAAGCGGTCTTTCCTCCATATGACCACCCTCCTCAGAAGAAGCTGGTGCGAAACGCGTCAGGGGGCGGTCACAGGAAGGTAAATGGGACCCTTGGCTTGCTTGTATGTAATGTGTCATCCTCTATTGGTATAGTGTGCACCCATTGGGGCACTACTGTTTGATGGATAAAGCTATACTTGAGGATTGAATACTAACTTGAATACCATTGTGAATACTATTGTGGTTGAACTTTGTCAAGCGGTCTTCCTTCTGTGTACCACTGTATATTGTCAGTTTTACATAGTGTCTCTTTTAAAATAAATAATGAATTGCAAATGATTTGGCCTGACTCCTTTGGGTTTTGTTTGGAAGATATATATTAGGAGGGCCTTGTTACCTCTATCAGGTGGTTTGAGAATATTCTGTGTATGGATAGCTGCACCCACCAGTTACTGATAGCTTCCTATAATGCAGAGCGGCAGTCAGTCAGTGTAGGAACAGAACCCACCCAACACCGCCTCCATGACTAAAGCCTGAACGTTGCCAGAAGAAGTAAAGTTAATTTTCTCCCTGCTGAGGGGTTTAATGTGCAGGCACTGGGCAGATTCAGAGTGCTATTAACCTGCAGATTAACCCCATGTTTGTAGGAATTTGGAATTTTTCCACACCACAGGTTTACACTAACACTCTGTTAAGGGGAATCTGTCAGGTCAAAAATTCTGTCAGGTCAGGTCAAAAAATCATATGTAACTGCTATCATTTTCTAATTCCTCTCTCTTAGCTCTCATGTATTTTTTTATTTATAGTTCCCTCCTATCTTCTGTAAACAGCAAATAAAGAGATTCATTCCATCTGTCAATCACAGTGAGTTCTCTGCTGTCCACTCCCCATAGGATGAATATTCATGTCACATATTCACATCACTGCACAGGAGATCAGTAAGAATCACTCACATTGGGGGATACCTGCTTATAAAAACAAAGAGAGTAGATATCTTATCTAGATCAGGTAAAGCCTGTAATTTCTCCCTCCCTCTGTATTCTCATCAGAAGCTTCTAAATGAAAGTGAAACCTGACAGGCAGAGCACAGAAGGGAGGAGGGAGGGGAGAGCGGCCTGACGCTAAATTCACATCAAACGCATTGCCCTGCATTTGGCTGCAATGCATTTTGCACTGCGCTAACGCTATCAAACGCTAGCATTAATGCAGCTGACCGCATCCACAGACTTATATGGGAAACACATTCCAAACGCAGTCGAGGTGGTAACACATGAGATTTGACCCAGCACAATAGGAAATCTTGCAGGCAACATTTCCTGTGTACTGGGTAAAACGCATGCGTTTCTATTGTGACTGCATTTGGCATTGCATTTGTAATGCGTTTTCCATATAAGTATGTGGGATACGGTCAGCTGCATTAATGCTAGCGTTTGATAGCATAAACGTAGTTGAAAAACGCATTGTGTTCAAAATGGAACACAACCCTGATGTGAAAAGCCCACAGAAGGAGTGAATAATCAGTGAACTAGCCAGACTAATCCTCTGTGAAGGTAATGGAGAGGACTAATGCAGCAGCTGCCTGCAGGGTGTTAAAATGCTTATAACAAGAAAACTACAAATGGTACAATAATGATTTTACATATTTTTAAAAGGTCTGCCCAGGCACTATTCAAGGTTAATATAGTAACATACTGAAAAATGACCTAACGGAGAGTCCCTTTAATGTATCAAAGGGGCTCAGCCGATATGTACAACAAGCCTGTGGATTGTTTCTAATTAAAACCAGCAGTAAACTATTACATAGGATGTGTAAAAGTAAAGAACAAAACATATATGAAAACTGGTAATTTCTTTATAAGTTTCATTCTTATTTCTAGAACTATTCTGATAATAGTGTATCTTAGATTGTTATCTATTATATACAGTGCATATCTGAATGTGTGCTTGTATTACGTCTTGTTTCTAACAGAATCTACAGCATACTACATGCCTTTTGCAATTCTTTTCCTTGCATTTCTCAGTTCCAGATACTGACAAGTGGAGAAATGTTGAAAATGTTCCAAAAGGTCCATAGCTGATAGTGTGACCCCTTTATCATTCTAACGAGCGTGTCACAAATCCTGGAGGATGAAGACAAGGAATAAAATAAGATATTTCAGTGCAGCAGGTAGCGGAGCTATTAGAAACAGCGTGCCTGGGGAACACGACTTGATAGAAAAAGTCATCTAATTTTAATAGGTTAGGATATAGTCATTTTTATTTTACCACATGGGATAAGTGATAAACCCTGGACAGGATTTCAATTTAATTTGCCTAGTTTCTGCACAAAGCATACTGTATATACACATACTGTATATGCACAAAGCATACTGTATATAGACATTTATAAGTCTCTCTCTCTCTATATATATATATATATATATATGTGTAAATATACATATATATACACACACATATTCATATATAGGCTGGCAGATACAGTCATGGCCGAAAGTGATGGTACCCTATAAATTATTCCAGAACATGAACTATTTCTTCCTTAAAATTGTTGCAATTGCTCCTTTTGTTATATACATGTTTATTTCCTTTCTGTGTATTGGAACAACACAAAAAAAAAAACACAGGAAAAGAGGCAAATGGGACATAATTTCACACAAAAGACCAAAAATGGGCCGGACAAAATGTTGGCACCTTTCACAAATTATGGATAAATAACTTTGTTTCAAGTATGTGATGCTCATTCTAACTCACCTATGACAAGTGACTGGTGCAGGCAATATGAAAATCACCTGACACCAGATAAAAAGGGGAGAAGTTGACTCAGTCTTTGCATTGTGTGTCTGTGTGTGCCACAATAAGCATAGAGAACAGAAAGAGAGCTGTCTGAGGACTTGAGAACTAAAATTGTTGAAAAATGTTAACAATCTCAAGATTACAAATCCATCTCCAGAGATCTTGATGTTCCTTTGTCCATGGTCAGTAACACAATTAAGAAGTTTACAACCCATGGTACTGTAACTAATCTCCCTGGTTGTGGACGGCAGAGAAAAATTGATGAAAGGTTGCAATACAGGATAGTCTGGATAGTGGATAAGCAGTCCCAAACAAGTTCCAAAGAAATTCAAACTGTCCTGCAGGCTCAAGGTGCATTAGTGTCAGCACTTACAATCCATTAACATTTCAATTAAATGAAACACTGTGGAGAAGACCCAGGAGGACCCCACTGCTGACACAGGTATAAAAAAGCTAGCCAGCAGTTTGCCAAACTGTGAGTAAGCCAAAATCCTTCTGGGAAAGTGTCTTGTGGACAGATAAGACCAAGATAGAGCTATTTGGTAATGCACATCATTCTACCGTTTACCAAAAATTGAATAAGGCCTACACTGAAAAAAACCCAGTACCTACAGTCAAATATAGTGGAGGTGCACCAAATTTTGCATATTTATTATTATGGGTGTTCATAAAGTAAATGGTTAACACTTACCAGTAGGTAATGTGGAAACTAGAGGAGATGCTGGAAGTGCTACCCCTTGGACATGGGGGCACACACACACACACAAACTGTTTTCCACTGTCCTCAAAACTGTTCTGCAATCTAACTGAACCGGCGGACAAGTATACTGTGTATTAGTGTTTATAACAACACCACATTGCACTGCATAATTACTTTATGAACACCCTGTATGTTTGTTACTTAGAGGATAATTGCCATGACTTCAAAATAACTATAGCTTAAATGTACACAAAATTACCCCAAAAGTTGGATGCAAAAATGTTGTGTAATGTAAGCCAACCTAAAAACGATGTGATTTTATACAAAAAAAAGTATCTGAAGATGCGGACCAGCACAAACCACTGCAATAATATTCCCAGTATTGCATTGGCTTCTAATGCACCACCGTGTGGAATATTCTCACTAACACTCATTAGAGATATCACCCACCTTATGAATGTGTATTGCAGAACATTAACTTATATATATATATACACATGTCAAGAAGTGAGGCTGTAATTTTGGAGTTGAGGAAACAATTTCCTATCAGTGTAACTAACATAATGCGATGAACCTGTACAAACACCACTGTCAAAGCCAATGAATTGTTGTGCAGCACAATAGTGTTAGGATAGAGAATGTTCTTTGTGTATCGCACACAAAGCTTAACCTTTTCACAGTACATTATGAAATCTTATGAACACTACATTCAAAATGTCCTTTATATAGCAAAAAAAAGAAAAAAAATTCTCATTACTATTCAAAAAAATAAAAAGGATTTGTCCTATTCTTGGGCCCCAGACTATGCTTTCTTGAGTCCGCCCCATATGGATGGTGAATTTAAGTTCAGCTTTCTAAGGTTACGTTCTCACAATGAGTATTGGGAAAGTTTAGATGTTGCAGATTTTCTTCAGCAATTTTCCCCCTGCAATTCCCCCGGAATCTCTTGCAATTGACAAACTTGATGAACCTGCACCGGTATTATCACTGATCCATCTCACGGATCAGTGATAATAATGGTGCGGGATCAGACAGTTGCATCCGTTTGATTACCTCTTTGGACTGGTTCCAGTGGAAAATGACACCCCATAGGGGGCATGTCATTTCAAACTTGGTTCTGGGCATGCTCAGAGCAAAAACTTGGATCCAGCAGGATCCAGATACCACTGGATCAGGGTTCAATCGAGCACTATTGCATTGTTACATGCATTGGCCCAGATCCGGGTGTACACAGTTTTATTACAAAGACGAAAATCACTCCAAAACGCATTTTTGGTCTCAGTGCAAAAAATTGTGACATGCGGATCAAGGGGAACCGTAAAGAACTGGATGCACCCCCAAGTGCCTGCAAAGTCAATGGGGCCCAAAAAAGAGACGGGCGTATCCAGTTTAAGCTGGAATAACACGTATACCAATAAATGGCCGTGTGAAACCAGCCTGGTAATAGTTACCCTAAATAGTTCAGAGCAATCATTCTGAGACTGACAGGTTTTTGCTGGTCTCTGTTTCCTGGCCCCATCTTGCACACTGGGAATTTTACTAAGATAATCATGTTTAAAGAAAATCTGTCAGCAGCTTTTGCTGCCTCATCTGAGAGCAGCATTTTGTAGGAAAAAAAGATTCTGAAACTAATGATGTTTAAAGGGAACCTGTCAGGTTGTTATATGCCCCTCTGCTATGACTACCTGTCCCTGCATCTTCCTAGCTGATCCCTAACCATCCCTGTCTGCTCTAAAAGGGCCCTATAAAGATTGAGAAAAATGATTTATAAAGTCACATACCTCTCCATTCAGACACTGGAATGGCGGGCTCCGAGACTGCATTTTCCCCTCCTCGCTGGCTTTCAGGACGCCCCGCCGGGCGTCATGATTCAGTGTCTTGTTTCTCCTCCTGCTTTAAATTCCCGCCTGGTCCGATCATGTGATGCCCGACCGGAACTTCATATCCGGTCTGGTATATTGTGGAGGCTGATCACGTGGTACGGCCCGGCTCCGGCGCATGCACAGTGCGCATATTGAAGTCGGCCTGTACTATGTGATCAGCCCCCACAATGCACCGGAAAGGATATGATGTTCCGGCCGAGCATTACATGATATTAATAATAAATCTTTAATTATATAGCGGCAACATATTCTGCAGCGCTTTACAATACAGTGATATACAACCGGTCATAGGTAACAATAAATAATATACAATACAGTAGGTAAAGTAGAGAATCAATATAAAAAATCCAATACAATAACAGAGAATCAATGTAAAAAGTACAATAAATAAAGCAGAGAAACAATGTAAAAAATACAGTACAATAATTAGATACAATACAATAAGCATATAATCACTGTAAAAAGTACAATACAATAATTAAAGCAAAAATAAAGGTGACCCTGCTCAAAAGAGCTTACAATCTACAACGAGGTAGGGGTTAAACAAAGTACAGGGGCATATTACAGTGATGGTCCAGACATCTTGAGGAAGTGGGGATAGAAATAAAGTTAAATGAATGGTCACCAGACAATCTGTGTACAGCTTTTGGGCTTGGTGGAGTTTGAAGAAGAGTTATGAGCAGAGAGATAATGAATGTGCTATATACAGTACAGAGGACTTCTATTAGGGAGCATGATAGGCCACCTTAAAAAGATGTGTTTTTAGGGAGCATCTAAAGGTATGCAAGTTGTGAATAGTTCTGATTTCTTGGGGTAGAGCATTCCAGAGAATTGGTGCAGCTATGGAGAAGTCTTGGAGCCAGGAGTGGGAGGATCGGATTAGTGCAGATATTAGTCGAAGGTCATTTGTAGAATGTAGAGAGCGGTGAGATGAGGGAGGAGATGTATGGAGGTGCTGCACTGGGAAGAGCTTTGTGGGTGAGAACATACAGTTTGAAATGGATCATATGGGCAGCCAGTACAATGTACTGGCGCAGAGCAGAGGCATCTGAGTAACGATTGGTCAGGTAGGTGATCACCGCTGCTGATTGGACGTGGCGGGAATTTGAAGCAGAAGAACGAACAAGACTCGGAATGATGACGCCAATTGGGGAGTCCTGAAAGCCAGCGAGGAGGGAAGAATGCAGCCCCGAAGCCGTTCCTTCCAGTCTCTGAATGGAGAGGTATGTGACTTTATAAATAATTTTTCTAAATCTTTATAGGACCCTTTTAGAGCAGACAGGGATGGTTATGGATCAGCTAGGAAGTTGAAGGGACAAGTAGTGATGGCTGAGGGGCATAGAACAACCGGACAGGTTTCCTTTAACTCACTTAGTGGATGCAGCCATTCTGTCAAAATTAAAGCATTGAGTTTTAACCATGTAGAAAAGTAGTGATAGCTCCCCCATGCTCACCAAGTTTTCAATAGAGATTATCTATTCATAGTGTGGTGTCAGTCACAGCAGGGGGCATGTCAGACTGCTGTGAACCTAACAATAATCACCAGGTGATAAAACCTTTTGCTTATGTAAACAGTGCCACAGAGTTTGATAAGAGAAGCACAGTTGACTTTTGCTTTTTATCCCCTGCAGCATTCTGTCCTCAGAAAATCTACTGACAGATTCTCTTTTAGTGGGTCATCACTTTGACGAGTAATTGACTAGGTAGTCATTTCCAGCCAAAGAGTATTCTGACTCTCAAACGTCCTCCAGTTCTAAGTCTGTACTTTAAAAATGACTGCTTGGCTCAAAATCCAGACTCTCAAAACCAAAAGTGAAGTCTGAACAAATGTATCACTTTAAACCACATCTAAGAAATGTTCCCAACAGGTCAATGTAATTAACTAATTAACTACAAAACGTCTGTGGATAGAGGCTACCATGGCTCAGGGCCTTTTCACATCACGTTTTTGCTCCGTTTGGATGCAATGCGTTTTGTCAGGTGCAAAAACACATAAAGCACGGTAAAAATGCACGCGTTAATGCACCCTAAGACTTGTATAGGGAAACACATGCAAACACTATAAAAACGCAATTGCATAACGAGGTTGCATTTGAACGCATGCATTTTTATCCAGAGCGCAGGAAAACGTTGCCTGCAATGTTTTGTGGCTCAAGTGGTTAGCACTGCAGCCTTTTCAGCACTGGGTTCTTGAGGTCATGGGTTCAATTCCCACCAAGGACACTAAAGACAACATCTGCAAGGAGTTTGTATGTTCTCCCTGTGTTTGCTGGGTTTCCTCCGGGCACTCCGATTTCTCTCCCACATTGTAAAGACATACTGATAGGATGTTTAGATTGTGAGCTCCAAGAGAGACAGCATTACTGATGTATGTAAAGTTCTATGGAATTAATAGCGCTATATAAATGAATAAATATTATTATATTATATTGTTATTTATTGTGGCTGGGTAAAAATGCATTGCATCCAAGTGGAGTAGGCACCTGATGTGCACTTAGCTTCAACTTAGGCTATCCAAAAAATGGTCTGCAGTGGACACATATGGCTGACGATGGAGCCAGAAGACATTATCATTGACATCTCTCCATATTCTCACGGGTAGAGTTTCTCATTAAGTTGAATGTGCTAAAGCCAAAACTAATAACACATACTAGTCACATTCAGAACAAAAGATCTTTGGCAAGATTCACATCATAAATTGATATTCAGACACAGCAGAACAATGCACAGAAACTAATAGGACTAGTGTCCCAGATGAATGTAGCGCATGATTCATATGTTTTCCAGTTATTTGTGTTTCTAGATATCTCAAGAGTATATGTGTTATACCAAAAATGATGAGTTGCTGTAAGATTTTAATACACATGCGCTAGACTTCGAGTCTCCTATGTTTGTGCACAAAAAATACATGAAATTTAAATATCTGATATAACATGCACGTATTCATCCAAAGCGTGGCCGTGGCCGTATTTTGGGGAAAATTGAAATATATTGATATTCTGATAAAATTATGTAAACTGTCACAATGAATGGCTGCATAAGTCTGTACAACAAAAAATGAGAACTGTTTATAGATATTTGATGTGCCAGAAATGATGTGTGAGAAATCAAGCTTTGAATCCACACAGAAATAAGCATGGAAGTGCATCGAGACAAGACTTTACACTCTCAGGCTAGGGTCACATTTGCAGTAGCAAAATCTGCAGCCCATAGGAGCCCATTATAAAACCGGATTGCACTACATGCAATCCGTTTACCGCTTCCAGATTTGCAGCCTGCGGTAAAAATCATGCAGGCTACAGTTTTCGGAGTGGTTTGCAAACCACAGCAGGCTTGCTATAATGGGCTCCTATGGGAGCCCACCCAGCTACCGCCAGGCATATGTGAATGCCTGCTGTGCAGGCATTGCACTACATGCAATCCGTTTACTGCTTCCGGATTTGCAGCTTGCGGTAAAAATCATGCAGGCTACAGTTTTCGGAGTGGTTTGCAAACCACAGCAGGCTTGCTATAATGGGCTCCTATGGGAGCTCATTCGGCTACCACAAGGCACATGTGAATGCCTGTGGTAACCGGATGCTTTCTTCATCCCTGGGAGTGCCCACCCTCCCTAGAGACATAGTGACCATATGGGGCAGCATATGAAGGGTTAATTAGGTGTATTACTGTATTGCCGGCTATTGTCAGCATTTACTATTTTATGAATTAAAGCCGGTAATGTGCGTACTGTATCTGCCGCTATCCCGGGTCCTGAAAGCTTTAACATTAGTTCTATGGTGGTGCGCTGCCCATAGAACTAATGTTAAAGCTAATTAACCCTTCATATGCTGCCCCATATGGTCACCATGTCTCTAGGGAGGGTGGGCACTCCCTGGAGACATGGTGCCCACATCTATTATTAACATTAACCCTTTGTTCATTTTGTTAACCCTGCGGCAGCAGGGATGAACAAAGAATCCGGCAACCGGATTGCACATTCTGAGCAACCCGGTTACCGGATCCGGGTTTAAAGACACATTTTGAACACAAAATGTGTCTGAAGGCTCATGCGATTACCGCATTTGGATCTGGATGCGGTAATCGCAATGAGCCTTCCAAATATGACCCTAGTCTCAGTGTACCAGCAAGCCCCCAATACAATTTTGAGATAATTTGATGAGACTTCAAATTTTTAGTTCTCATAGCAGGCACATAGGATTCCTACATATAATAAGTCCTTTTTATTGTTGAACTAGGCTAGGACCTTTACCTTGTAAACTGTGCTGCATAAATTGGCTTAACAACAGTTTCCAAGTCTACCATCCTGCTGTCATACAAGCATATAACATGGATGAGAAAAAAAAGCATTGGTCTGCATTGCCTCGTAGAATAACATTGGTCGGAGTTCTGTTTGATAAAAGTTTGGAAAGCCCTTGGACCAATATTATTCTATGGGACAGTTGTCACGAGGACCATGGGATCAAGGAGAACCAGGGTGCATGATCTACCCCTCAAGCTAGGGAGCTCGGTGCTATCCCTGTCTCAGGGATACTCCTAATAATGGAGAGGCTTGAGTCTCCAACCTGGCCCTCTTCCTGATAAGTCCTGATCTGATTCCCACTCCTCCTCACCCCTTGCCTTGCTTTGGACTTCCTATTAAAACATAATTTTATTTTATGTATAACAACAGGTTGTTTTTTTTTTGCAGGATAGGGGTTGATGGAGGTGAAATTTTCCCCCTCATTCGCAAACCTTTTTACTTCTTGGTGGGAAGAACAAAAAATGTTTTCTGACTGTAACCCTTTCCATTCAAGCATATTAATTTATGCAAGGTATCTGGATGATATAATTATTCTATGTTCATCAAATGTCACTGATAATCCTCTCTTTGTAGATTACATAAATAACAATAATTGTAATGTTTTTACTATAAATACAACAGAACATCAATCAGGTTCTTGGATCTAATGATTGTTGCAGATACGCTTGACGGTAAGATGAGAACCTCCACTTTCCGTAAGGAAACCGCGTGAAACACAATTTTACGGGTGGAATCATGTCATCCCCGCCATATTACAATTAATATTCCCAGGGGTGCATTCTATAGGTCAAAAAGAAATTGTACAGAACATGATGTTATTTTAAAAGAGGAGGAGATTAGCGTGAGATTGAGAAAAAGGGGTTATCAGACGTGATCTCTCAATAGGGCCAAGAAAGCTGTAGATAATATCCCCCGTAATGATATGTTAAAATCTAGCAGTAAACAAAATAAAAATAATAAACCCATTTTTGAAACCACATATAGTAAGGAGTTCAGCCAGATTAAGAACATTGTGAATAAGTTTTTGCCGATCCTGAAAAGTGATCCTGTACTTGATAACATTTTGAAAGAAGGCTGCTTATTTTCTACCCGAAGGGCTCCTACATTATCCAGCCTTCTTTCACTAAGTTTGGTTATGGAGGGCCGTGATAATAGAAGAACGTGGTTATCTGTACAAGGTTTCCATAAATGTGGTAGTACTAAAGGTGGGGTTTGCAAATATACTAGAACGATAAAACAGTTTAATAAAGTAGCAAAACAGGAAACAAATACTATTTGTGGTTTAATCAACTGTAATAGTTCTTATGTAGTATATTTCATTAAATGTAATACCTGTAATTTGTCTTATGTAGGCTGCACGACCACAAAATTGTGGCAGAGAATCAATGAGTACCTTAGAGATGCGGTGAATGTGGATGCTGCTAATCCTTCAAGCATTTCAAACAACGTTTTTTAAATGCACGGAGGGGACTTGAGTGGTTTCCAATTTTTCAGGATTTAAATGGTTAAAGGCTTGAAATGGGGCGGAGCTTAGAGACATAAGCTTCTCAGTCGAGAAGCCTACTGGATCCTGATGTTGGATACCGACCACCCCACCGGCCTTAATAAGCATTCAGATTTTATTTTATTTTATTTTATTGATAGCCACTCACCAAATCCACAAATGATTAGTATTTGGACTTTGTTACTAGTTGGTTTTAGTTTGCACTTTGTAAATGTATTGAGATTTTTCTACCTGCATATGTAAAAAGGATGTTTATTTGTCACATGTCCCCGGGGGCGGGGTTTGTACTTCCCGTGTAATTTACAACCCTAGAGTGGGTGGTGTGACTCTAGGATATGATTAACTGACACCTCAGCCTGGTGGGTGCGCGCACGTTTTTGGCGCCCCGCCAGCGTCGCCGTCCCCCATTTACATGGGGCAACGAGCTGACAGGCGGCATCGCCGCTGGGGTGTCTGGAAACCCCAGCGGCGACGCAGGACAATGGGAACATAGGCTTCTATCGCCTGACAGGTCACCGGCGGCCGGTTACATGGGGCGATGTGAACACATCGCCCCAGATCGGGCGCCTGGTTTCAAAACACTGCTGTGAAACCAGGCGACCTCCTGGCGGTGCCGACGTCGCCCCTTTACATGAGGCGACGTAGGGGCGATGTCGCAACCGACAGGCCACGCCCCTACGTCGCCTATGTAATTGGCGGCGATGTCACCTCGTTTGACGGGGCCTTAAGTTTTCCTTGGTTGCCTGTGCTTTTGTGTACTATTTGGAAATAAAGGAATTTTGGGAGCAAGAACTTTTGGTGCCAGACCTTGTCGTTAGTGTTTGGATTTCCTATGGGTTTACTGTGAAACACAAAAGGGATAGGTGAGCTGGATCAATCTTTTACACAGTAAATGGATACTTGGCTCAAACTCTCCCAAAAATTAATAACCGTTACGGCGTTCGAAAAATGGCGACACAAACAAAAACAGTTTTCTACAAATGTCCACATTTTTTTATGCTAATAAATGTTATAAACAAAAAAAAAAACAATGTTCCCGCTTTCCAGTACATCACATGATAAAATGAATGGTGTAAGTCAAAATTAAAGTAGAAAGAAATCCCAGCACTTAAGTTGATTAAGAATATTGTTTAATACCCTCTGAATGCTTCAGATAGGTTTGAGTTTTCAACTGCAGTAGTAAACTGAAAGCTCAGGATGAGCTGAAACATTCAGAAGGTATTAAAGAATCTTCTTAATTAATGATTTTGTGAGTTCTTCATTCCACGTGCACCACGATCTCTATGGAATAGTGCCAATTATTTGCACATTTTTCATTTAAAAGTACAACTAGTTCCACCAAAAAAATCCCTCACATGTCGACATAAAAATAAAAAAAGTCATGTTCTTGAAATAGGGGGAGGAAAAAATAAAATGATCTAGTTGGGAAGAGGTTAAAATCTATTCACATCCATCAAAAACAAGCTCATGGTAACAATGCTGAACAGGATTGCATTGCTTGCCAGCCTCTTAGCCTGAGATCATAAAATGGTAGAGTTGAAAGGGCCCTACTGGGTAATCTGCTCCAACCCCCTGCTCAAAGCAGGATTCTCTAAATCATCACAGATAGATATCTGTTCAGCCTCTGTTTGATAACTTCCATTGAATGAGAACTCACCACCTCTCGCAGACGCCTGTTCCACTTGCTGATCACCCTCACTGTCAAAAAGTTTTTTCTAATCTCTAATCTGTGTCTCTTCCCATTCAGTTTCCTCCCATTACTTCTATTCCTTCCTTGTGCAAATGAGAATAAAGGCTGATCCCTCTATAGTGTGAAAGCCCTTAAGATATTTGTAGACAGCTATTAAGTCTCCTCTCAGTCTTCTTTTTTGCAAGCTAAACATTCCCAAGTCCTTTAACCATTCCTCCTAGGACATGTTTTGCAGACCAATCACCATTCTGGTCGCTCTTCTGCTTTCTGCTGGCCAAAGTGACATGCGCTCGTTTTTGATTTACAGATTGGGCTAGAGGTTTCATTCTGCCACTGGTATAAATTGTGCTTGTCCATTTGTACTGGAAGAGCACAGCAGGGGCGGACCTACTGTTGTGCAGCTGGTTCAGCTGCACCAGGGCCCCTACCGGCTAGGGGGCCCCTCAAGCCTGCAGGGAGGCCTCCAGCCGTCCCCCGTGACCCTGTGTCAAAGGAGACGCGGTTAACTGAGGGAAGCTTCCTTGGCTGATCCAGCCCCTCCTCTCCTCTGCCGCCCTGGCTCCCAGGAGCTCAGCGCAGGTAGGAGAGCCGCATCAACCCCAACTCCCCTCCCTCACGGTCCTTGCTGACATCCACTAGCACGCCCCCTTCCCCCCGCTCCTCACCAGCAGGCAGCTGCTGCATCAGGGCCCTCCAGGTCCGCCACTGGAGCACAGTGGCACTGATTCCTGCCAGCTAAAGAAAAGAACTTAAAAACTTTATAGCTTTTCAAGCCCTATACTATTTGTCTAGGAGACCAGCCACTGCTGATAGACTGCAATGGTTTACTCTTACGTAGGCAACAAGCAGTAAACAATACAATTAAAAATCACTTTGTTTTTGAGGATGGAGAAGATTTTTAACAAGTGAATTGCAAGGTTGCTTCTTTTTACAAGAACTTTGCAATTACCCATTTAAGACAATGACTTAACACTTTAATGGGGGTAAAAAAGAATTAACCATTTTTTGAACTATTTATTACTAATGACTAAAATTAAATACATGAGGCATATTCCCTTTAATATATTTTAGATATAGGGTGCAAATGATTGAGAAAGCTTCATCCTGGCAGCATTAAAGAGCCGAGGCATACTGCGCTGAACAGATCTAGGCTGGATTGCCTTATTCTGTTTAGTATTTAAAAAAAGTGTTGGCTTTAATTGATGACAAATATAACTTTGTCTACTTAAGTGCGAGTTGAGAGCATCCATGTTATTTTAGCTCGTTATCATGATGAGTAAATTATGCATTGCTGTAGGTGAAGTGACTCGTTAAGTCACAACATTTTGGAATGTCATTTACACTTGTAACTGAGTGTGAAAGCTAAAGCCTATGATGAAAAATGTATAGAAAGAAAATCAGTAACATGAAAAGTTATTATTGTATCAGTCTGGAAGTATGCCGAGGGCAGGGAAATCATGTATGTCAGGAAGTGCCAAAAAGTCACTGATTTAGCGAAATCAAGATTAGGGCAATAAACTGAATTTTTGCTCCAGGTCATAAGGTAAAAAATGCTTGTACCGTGTTAGCAAATAGAAAAATATAAGAATTTTAATTTTAATGGCCAACTGAAAAGATGGTAAAAAAAAAGCAAAGCAAGCTTTCGAGACATCAGGCTTAAGCCTGATGAAGAGACCATGGAGCCTTGAAAGCTTGCTTTTTTCTTACCATCTTTTCAGTTAGCCATTAAAAGGTATCAACCACTGAGGACTCTCAGATTCTAATATTTTGCTCCAGGTGATGTAATCTTATCTATGCATTTGATGATAGCATTTTATGACATACAGGAAAACGTCATCACAAACTTAAAGAATACATAAAAATTGACATCAGTTTATTATAGTGAAACGACTGAGATATTGCAAGTTGCTGAAAATAACCAAAAGTAAATGAATCAAGTTAAAACCTAAAATACTCTTCATGCATACTGAAATTAAAATGAAGAGTATTGCTTATGATGTACCCAAGCAGAAAAAATTAATAACCTAGAAATTTTTCAGTACAACCTAAGCAATAAATGAATGCACAGATGCAAGTATGCTCAGGTTCTTAAAGGGGATATCCGGGATTTTTATAACAAAAAAAATTTACCCAAGAACTAACAGGCAGGTAGCTGCCACTAACCTGCCGGTGGTACCTGGCATTGTTTACTGCCCGTTCACCCCTGCCACACAGCAGTCCCAGACTGCTCCTGCCGGGGACAGCAAGGTGAGGTAAACAGAGCAGAGGCTTCTTTTCTGCTCTGCTCTGTGGAAGGGGCAGGACTGCCGACCTCTTGCTCATAAATAGCCGTCTCCTCGCTACCTGATTGGAGGAGCCGGTTGTCAGTCAGTGTCACGTCGGCTACGACGCCCATCTACAGACGGGAGAAGCCGCACCTCTGTAGACGTGACATCAGCGCAAGCTGAAAGATCGCCAACAGGAGAGGTCTGTGCCTGCTCCGAAGGCAGTGGTGAATGGTGCTGGGCACAACAGGCAGGTAGCTGGCAGCTTCCTGCATGTAAGTGCTTTGACACAATTTTTTTTACTCCATTAAAGAGCATTTTAACCAAAATGCGTGAGCCCATCAGCCAGCAAAAAGATAACTATTTTTAGAAACTAGAGACTGACAAAGCTTCAAACAAACTGTAGAAGAATAAGATCCAGCCATACTATAATTTGTTCTCATTAAAAACTGTTTTATAATTATGGGGAGATAGGCGCTTGTGCTTGCGCACAGAAGACAATCTAAAAATAAAGAGCTGCAGTCTAGAGCAGGGAACCCCAAGCTCAGGCTTGGGAGCCTGATGTGGCTTGCAGCCCCATGATATGTAACTCGCAATTGTCTTCCAGTTTATTGCATTAGCGCTAGGTCTAATAAACTACTATGAAGAGGTCTTCACATAGAAGAAAACATTTAGATGGACATACACTGGCTTAAGGGTTTGAGAGATAATGTACCGTATATACTCGTGTATAAGCCGACCCGTGTATAAGCCGACCCCCCTACTTTTGCCCCAAAAATCTGGAAAAACCTATTGACTCGTGTATAAGCCGAGGGTGGACCCCAGCACAGGTATACAGCCCCCAGCAGTGTGGTATACAGGCCCCCCCCAGTGGTATACAGGCCTCCCCAGTGGTAGTATACAGCAGCCCCAGTGGTAGTATACAGCAGCCCCAGTGGTAGTATATAGCATCCCCAGCAGCCCCAGTGGTACTATATAGCATCCCCAGTGGTAGTATATAGCATCCCCAGCAGCCCCAGTGGTAGTATATAGCATCCCCAGCAGCCCCAGTGGTAGTATATAGCAGCCCCAGCAGCCCCATTGGTAGTATACAGCAGCCCCAGTGGTAGTATATAGCATCCCCAGCAGCCCCAGTGGTAGTATACAGCAGCCCCAGTGGTAGTATATAGCATCCCCAGCAGCCCCAGTGGTAGTATATAGCAGCCCCAGTGGTAGTATATAGCATCCCCAGCAGCCCCAGTGGTAGTATACAGCAGCCCCAGTGGTAGTATATAGGAGCCCCAGCAGCCCCAGTGGTAGTATACAGCAGCCCCAGTGGTAGTATACATAGCAGGCCCAGTGGTAGTATATAGGAGCCCCAGCAGCCCCAGTGGTAGTATATAGGAGCCCCAGCAGCCCCAGTGGTAGTATACAGAGCCCAAGCAGCCCCAGTGGTAGTATACATCAGCCCAGAGGTATATACAGCCCCAGTGGTAGTATACAGCCCCAGTGGTAGTATACATCAGCCCCAGAGGTTATGCAGCCCCAGTGTAGTATACAGCCCCAGTGGTAGTATCCAGCAGCCCCAGAGGTATATACAGCCCCAGTGGTAGTATACAGCCCAGTGGTAGTAACATAAGCCCCAGAGGTATATGCAGCCCCAGTGGTAGTATACAGCCCCAGTGGTAGTATCCAGCAGCCCCAGAGGTATATACAGCCCCAGTGGTAGTATACAGCCACAGTGGTAGTATACATCAGCCCCAGAGGTATATGCAGCCCCAGTGGTAGTATACAGCCCCAGTGGTAGTAAACAGCCCCCCCCCCTCCTTAATATGGGTCCCCCAGTATTAATAAACAGCCCCCCCCTCCTTATCATGTCCCCCCAGGCTGCGGCAGCTGTCAAAATAACAAACAGTTTATACATCACCTTCCGGCGCAGCTCTCCGCTCCTCCCGTCCTCCGCTCCTCCGCTCGCCGGCTTCTTCTTCTTCTTGTGCCGACTTCTGTGACCGCGCGCAGGAAATGACGTCATCTCCTGCGCCCGGTCACATGACACCGGCACAAGAAGAAAGAAGAAGCCGGCGAGCGGAGGAGCGGAGGAAGGGAGGAGAGGAGAGCTGCGCCGGAAGGTGATGTATAAACTGTTTGTTATTTTGACAGCTGCCGCAGCCTGGGGGGACATGATAAGGAGGGGGGGGGGGCTGTTTATTAATACTGGGGGACCCATATTAAGGAGGGGGGCTGTGTAGTGCAATATGCACGGCATCCCCCCGCCGTTGATGGACGGGGGATGCCGTGCATATTCATTGCACTAATGAGGCGGCCCCACGTGACCGCCTGCGGTCACCGCGGCCCCCTCCTGCCTTCTCCAGCTCCCGGTCACAGCCCCCCCCCACAGCATACCGTATGACCCGTGTATAAGCCGAGGGGGGACTTTTCAGCCCAATTTTTGGGCTGAAAAACTCGGCTTATACACGAGTATATACGGTAAGTATGGCAAACTGGAGATAGGATGATACTACTACTTAAGGGGTGGCTTAAAGCTGATTTCAATAGTGTGGAAGGTGTGCGAGGATACCAAATGGGAAGTGTCACATATCCACTTCTCAGCATGTGATGTCGGGTGTGTCTGCAAGGGTTAATTTATATCCTCTCACTCAATCTAGCACTTAACCTCTGTTCTAGGCTATAAAGTAAGCATAAATCACACCCCAACACAGTACACACAGCAAAGCTACACAACACACTGCCAACACTCATCAAACACAAAGGGTGATGAGTCCAAAAAATATACTACTATTTGACAATCAAATGGGTCACACACTCTCTGTAAGGCTATGGATTCTTTAGAGAATACAAATATCAAATTTATTACAATTGTAAGCTTTAATATAAAAATTACAATGCTTTCAATAAAAGACAAAAAAGATAAAAAAAAAATGACACACAGGTATGCAAAACAGTCATAAAATAAAATGGGAGAAATACAGCAATACCTAATCTCCAATGTAAAGTTATTCTTCTATTTTCTTGGGGGAAGGAGAAATGAAATATGGATCACATCAGCATTGGCTTACCCCCACATGCAATCAGCTTTCTTTTGTGTCACCCAGCTTTTTATTGGTTTTGGCACAGGGCTCATGTTTCCAGAATGGCCAGTAATTTTAATATCTAATCTCAGGTCTGTGACTGGACCCTGGATAATTTAGTAACGAGTATACTGTATATTATTTGCCTTCTTTTTCCAAGCATCCCATTCCTATAGTAAATGGAGGATGTCAGGCCTTGTCACCAATGAGCATTTGTTTAGTCTCTTTGAAGCTTGCAGAATAATCACAAATGACACCATCTATATTCTCATGGACCCCCCTTAGATCTCAGTACCTGTAATCAAGATAAGGAGAGGTTATGCCTTTTGTGCAGAGATGGCACACTGGAATTTACTGCCTGCTGCTTGCTGCTATTATACAATTATCCCAAATACATATTTCCTTTACAAGAGGTAAATTGGGAACCCCTGGATTTAAATAAACTTCTACAGTGTGATATCTATGGGGATGTGTTGACTGGTAAAATACCAGTTATGGTTGCTCTGGGTGTCACTACTGTGGAAAGGGGGAGAGGGATCTGGATGTCACTACTCAGAGGGTGGGGCTCTGGATATGGCTTGTGACTATCTCTCAGAGCTAAATGTGACTCTCAAGGTAAGAAAGGTTGGGAACAGTGGTCTAGAGCATGGGGATCGAGAGAACAGCAACATATGCTTCAGATGAAACAAGAGGTGTTATTGTGACTTAAGAAGGACAAATCAAATATGTCACTGACATTGAACATATCTGCTTTGAAAGAAACTAAAAAGCTACCAAGGCTCGAAAAAAGTAGCTAAGGATTTCTCTAAGGACCTGTCAAATGAATTAAAGATCACAACTAAACCTCTCTAAAGAAGACAACTTTACATAGTCATGACCTATATATTCCTTCACAAAATAGCTCACCTCCTCCATCTAACACTGCTCCTTGCCGAGCACAGCGAGAGGTAAATAGTTCACATCTTAGCTGATGGCAAATCAGAACTATCAAGATCCTGATGTTATCAACATACAGAACCTCCTGTTATTAACATCAAAAAGTTGAATTATTAAACAGGAACTACAAAGTATAGTATAATGTTCAAGCACATTTAAGGCCATGATGATTTAACGTTCAAAAATGCTGCCGTTTTTTGTTTTCAGTTGTCAGAAGCAAAATATGTAGTAGCAATTTGTTCTGATTATTATTGCATTCATTTTTTTATGCATTTCCTTTTTTAGGTGTTTATGGTACAGATTTTATGCTGATTTTTAATTTTATTTACTGCCTCTTGCATTTAAAAAGGAGAATATATTTTTACATCCATTCTTTCAAACTTTAATAATTCTCTTAGATTTCACCAAAAAGTATCAAAACTTGCAAAATATCAAAAACAATGGATGCCTCCCACCCCAATGAGACGCCAACCAAATTTATCAACCACAGTGGGCACCTGCTTCTGGTAGACCTTTGATGTAATGTGCGACATAAACTCCTATGTCATACACAAATCACAGGGACAATAAAGATATTAAAAAAAAACTTTTCCCCAAAATGTATCTCCTCTGGAATAGAGTTTTTCACTAAATTTGCAGCTTTATCACAGCACTCCTTCAGGAATATGACTCATTACCATTGCCAATAGTGTCCAAACTCCCCCCAATTATGTCCTCAATTCCCCTATTTCTGTGAATTTTTACATCTACATTGCATCTCAATGAATTAGAATGTCATCAAACAGTTAATATTTTTCAGTAATTCAATACATAAAGTGAAACGCATATATACTAGATAGTCATTAAATACAGAGTGATCTATTTCAAGTGTTTATTTAGGTTAATGTTGATGCTTATGGCTTACAGCCAATAAAAACCCAAAGGTCATTATCTCAGAAAATTAAAGTAGGGAAGATGAAGGGTCTGAGAGATGAAATATGACTTAAATAGGTATCAGAGGCTTCACCTTGTGTGGTTGAGAGAGTCACAACCACTATAAAAGCAGATTATGGCTGCTGCAGTCCCCAGTGTGGTGCATATAGAGCAGGGAGCATGAAGGGTTGAAAACTATGCAGCCATATTCCTCGAGACATCAAAGGGTGAATATAATATTTGATTTATTAGTCAACGCGTTTCAGGCCCCTTCCACAGGAGAAATCAATATCATATTGCCATGTTTCAGGACGTTTCATGGAGCTGTGAAGCACATTCACTAATAAATCAGTATTATATTCCCCCTTTCATATCTCATGGAATACGACAATGTGATTTTTAACACTTCACCATCCCTACTTTAATTTTCTGGGTTTTCATTGGCTGAGAGCCATAATCATCAACATTAACATAAATAAACACTTGAAATAGATCACTCTGTTTGTAATGACTCTATATAATATATGTTTCACTTTATGTATTGAATTACTGAAATAAATTAACTTTTTGATCATATTCTAATCCATTGAGATGCACCTATATATAGAGGTGTAATACGTAATGTCATTTAAGATTGTAGTTTTTATTTTCAAGAGAATCTGTCAACAAGTTTTTACTACTTCATCTGACAGCAGCAATATATAGGCAAATAGATTACTGGCTCAAGCTGTTATGAAACAATCAAAGCATTTAGATTGAGGAACACAGCAGAGCTGAGATAGTTGCCTTCGCCCACACCAATGCACACACTGTGCATTGACTGTAAGGAGTCAATCATGGCATTTTGGACTGCCCTGTATGTTAGTTTCTAGTCCAGTAGTGGTAATCACAGGGTAATAAATCCTTTAGTTTAGTTAAACAGTTGCACACACTGATAAGAGAATCACAGTTGCTTTTTGTTTTTTAACTCTTACAGCAGGTGCTTCTGAGTTTACATAACAAAAACCTGCTGATTTTTTTTCCTACAAAAACTGGCAAAACAGATAAAAACTATTCAAAAAAGTACATCAATCACTTTAAATGTTGAAACAGTTATAATAAAAGTGTGTTCTTCCTTCGCTAAACAAGACAGAAATCAGCTAACTATATAAATGGAACTTTCCCAGTAACATTTGTCTGAACTTTTTATAAGACAAGAACAAGATAGAGTTCAACTCAGTTCACTTATAATAGGATCTAGGTGGTTGGTGACTCCACCATCAATACAATTACAGAACCAAGCAAGCAAACAATTGTATATCATGTGCGGAAAATTCTGTAGGAGCGAAGAACATTAATTACATTATTTGAATAATTTATTCTTTGTTACATTTCATGCATAATTCTGTCCTTCACCTGCAGCTAAATGATATTACAGCCAAATGAAGTCCTTGGTGCTATCTTTAGAAGTAATGTGTGAGGTGCTCTTGATTTCCAGCGGTATACAGACTAGAATGATATAAGGTCTTTGACCTACTTTACATGCGGGTACTGTATCATATCAGTAGTACAAGGTCTATTCAAAATAGATAATTGGCTGGAGGCTTATTAGTGCAATATAGATATTAATATGACTATAGGCAGTAGCACATGAAATGGAAATAAATACTTAGCTTGGTCTTTGCAGTAATTTCCTACCTTCAATGGATTAATTAAATCTAATGTTGGCTGCCCTCTTCTCCACTTTAGACCTCAACCCTATCCAATATAAAGTTATCAACATATATCTACTTAATAAACATATCATTATCATTAAGAAAGTTGACCTCTCTACAGAAGAAAATAAACTGCAGAGACGACTAAGGGAGTAATGGTTTTGGCACGGCTTTGAAAAATTTTGGCAAACTGCACCGCGGCCAATAAAACAAAAGATTTATGTAAAAGTAAAACTTCAATATGTACGTAAAGGGAGTTTTTCAGGGTTACAGAAGAGGATTCACAACTCCCTTTACTTTTGTTATTTAAGCTTAGGTGCTTTAGGGTCCCGTCACACTTGGTGACGTTCCAGTGATCCAGACAATGATACGACCTGATGAGGGCCGCTGGAATGTCGCTATGTGGTCGCTGGTGAGATGTCAAACAGTCAGATCTACGCATTGATACAGCAACCCGTATAACGACCTTGTCGGTCGTTGGGACCCTGTCACACAGCAGCTAGTCTGACGACTCAGACCTACATGGCTGAGTTCTGAGTCGCCAAGGAGGTCGTTGTTATGGCATCAACACATCGATGCATGCTGCCCAGAGGGAGCCCGACGATCAAAAAATGGTCTAGGCCATTCTGACACGATCAGCGATCCTATAGTGGGGGCTTGGATGCTGCTACGTTCGAACATAGTGCGATCGCTGGCGAGGTCGCTATTGCGTCACAAAACCTGTGACGTAACAGCAATCTCGGTATGTGTAATGGGGGATTAAGGATTTAGAAGGTACAGGATTATGGCAACTGCCTTAGTTGATGCATCATACCCATCCTAGCTATGACTGAAAATGACAAAAAAAAAGGTTTAGTACCGAGTTAGGGCCGCTTCACACTGCGGCGTGATCCGGTCCGGGGCTGTCCGGGAGGACCCAGACAGCCGCGGACCGGATCAGTACACAGGACTGGGGGGCTATTATGCCCTCTGGTCCGGTGTGCAATGTACGCAGCTGCAGCCGCTGACAGGTCAGGACTGCGGCGCCTGCGGTCCTCACTTATCAGCAGCGGGAACTGTGTGCGCTGCACACAGGACCGGAGGGCATAATAGCCCCCCAGTCCTGTGTACTGATCCGGTCCGCGGCTGTCTGGGTCCTCCCGGACAGCACCGTACCGGATCACGCCGCAGTGTGAAGCGGCCCTTAGCCAGTTGAAGAAAGGTTATTGCTTTCACTGGGAGAAAATGATCATCTGGTAGTCCTGATACCTTTAAATTGCTAACAAAAATAGAAATAAATGATATTAAAAAGCAAGCGTTCAGGACTGCTTTCATCTCTTCATTAGGCATGGCACTAGCACTCTAGAAAGCTTGCTTTGTAGCATCATTTATTTTTGTTAGCTATTAAAAGGTATTACGACTATAAGATTATCATTGGAAAATTGGAACTGGATTAAAACCTCAAAGTGACACATATAAAAAATGCCTTAGAAGTGGGACCAATGCTGCATCCATAAGCCTGTGTTCGTACGCTGAGTTTGTGGTGCAGATTTTGGACTTCTAAAATTTTGCACCTATTGAAAAAAAAAATGCAGCAAAGCCATCCCTGTCCGCACGGTGCACCTTTTTGGTGCGAATTTGATGTGGATTTGAAGGTGCTTTTTGTCTGTTTCAATAAAGCTTGGATAAATTGGCCAAAAAAAGAAAAAAAAGATATCAAATCCTGCTCACCCCCTTCAACACTATCACTTCCTGCAGATTTGAATGCAAATTAGGTAAAAAATAAGCAACACATTTGCATAGTGTGAACACTTCAGACTTTTCTCAACAATGAAATATGTAGCTGAGTCGCTGTGGATAAAATCCACCATGCTGACAAGACATCCCAAATCCCACATACTTTGCTTGGAAAACACGCTACTGCATATTTAGTGCGAATCTGCTCTGGATCCACGCCAAATACTGGTGCGCAAACAGACCTCAACTCATATACATATGTAACTACTTAGAGATAGCGGCACAGAGCTCTATATTATTTCTTTGTGCTGTACTGTCCAATACCACAAGACATGAAGAAGTGAGTGATCAGCTAATCATTCCTTCTTTACATTTTTTGCACACTAGAAGCAAAGTAAAAAACCACTCCTGCATTTTTTTTATTTCACAGCTAGCGTGGTGCTTTACCTGTAAGTCATCTGCCTCCTGCCTTTTGCTCATCTGCCGCCACTTTCATCTTTTTCTAATGTTGCTCCTGTTCGTGACCTGCCGACAGCTCCAGTGTTTCATAGAGCACATTGGAAATAAAAAATCAATCCAACTCTATGATAACCTCATTCTGGCCTTGTTCTGGCTCTCATAGAGTTGCATAGAGTGCTTGTGAAGTAAGTTCTGATCTCCAACCAGTCAGAAGTAATAGGCACAAAATATCACCACTGAACCAGAATGATGTTGAAAAAGGTTGAAGATGGTGGCAGGTGAGTATATCATCGGGGGTAGAGGACCTACATTTAGAGTGTGACTCCAGTGTAAAAAAAAACAACAGGTGCTTAGGCTGGCTTCAGACTTGCAGATGCATCTGCAGCGTTTTGCAGATGCTCTGCAAGCATCTGCATGCAGACCGCGGCCCTATGTTTATATACGCACGGCGGTCTGCAGATGCTTGCAGACCGCCGTGCGCTCTCATTGCCCGCCATTAGTGATCTAGCGAGATGTTGCGTCCCTGTGCGGGCGGGAGTGTGTGATCTGTACGCAGCATCCGCGTGCGCACAGATCACTAATGGCGGCAATGAGAGCGCACGGCGGTCTGCAAGCATCTGCAGACCGCCGTGCGCTCCATTATAAACATAGGGGCCGGTCTGCATGCAGATGCTTGCAGATGCATCTGCAAAACGCTGCAGATGCATCTGCAAGTCTGAAGGCAGCCTTAGACAGATGATTAGACAGGAGGAAGCCATCTCCAGGTGCTGCAATGTTAGCAAAAAAGGAAAGGGAGAATATACTCCAGTCATGGTGACTTGTAAAATTGTAGTGTCAACCCAAAAGAGACTGTTCCTGGGCATTTGTCTTGCAATACAGATCAGCTCCTATACTATAACTGATTTATGGTACTCGGCGGCTGTTACCCTTTGAATAGAGCAGCATAGTGCATCTCTGACATATTTATACCCAACCACAACTATAGTTATTAACAGTTATCGATAATGTTGTCAACTGATATGGTATCAGATGCACAGAAGAGCCCCTTTAATTTGTATATTTTCCTTGAGTACTCTGTCATTTGTCTAGGCATCAGCCAAACATGTTTCTGCTGAGAGAAGTATTAGCATTTTGTACAGGGATAATTCATTCAGTCATGTCACAGGATCCTACTGGTGGGATGTATACACTTTTATAGAATGAAACCTGCTCGCCAGTCTAAAGGTTTTACACTCATTTTAGATGACCTTAAGACCACTGGTGAGTAGAGCTGAGTGAACCTTTCGAAGCTCAATCCGGTTGAGTATTAGAGATGTCATACCCGTGGTAGTTCGGATTAGGGTGGTGGCTCAGTTGAAGTCACTGATTGGCAGTTCGGCGCTCCACCCACACACAGCCAGCCAGAAGCAAACCTCTTCCAGGGGTGATGATTTTGCATATTTTGCTTTATGCTGCTTTTATTAACTTCCACTATACGACCGATAGCTTTGTTTTTCCTCCCAGCGCGAGCCTATAAAACACTGGATCAAGCCGGCAGATTTTCACCGTAAAGCTTAATCTTTTTATGGCTTCTCATTGCGCTGATTCCAGTTAGATTCCATATTCACACTGGTCCTATGAAACACAACTTGGGCATTTAGAGACCATTCGTACTAATTCAAATGAAGCACCAACAATGAAAATAATTGTGTATAAGTACGCAAAGACTTTGCTACAACTGAGCTTTCGGATATGGTGCAACATAGCACTTGCTAATGAAGGTCGACAACAACATCAGTGTGAATTAAAACATTAGGTGTGATAGAAGGGGTCAGGATGATTGTAAAGTAGGCAATGATTCACTACCTGTCATTATATCCTAGCACACTCTAGCTGCTTGTCATTATTTATATGGTAATTTTACTGCTGTAGGTAAGCGTATCACTGCTGAAATTACTGTCATAGTTATTCCTACTGCACATAACTGTATCACCAAATGGCAATTAACTTCATGGCTAATGGAAAGTAGACTAATACATCTTTGCCTACTGGAACCACACTTTCTGTGTTCCAAAATGACATCTCATATTCACATACAGCGCTACACAAAATACTAATTCTGTAATACCTTTCTACTCTCATGCCCCATCACTATCGGTTCATAGAGGAATTATTACATTGATTTGACTTGAAAATATAACTATACATGGATGTGGATATTCACTAAAAACAGAATTCCAACAATTCATTAAAAAATCATATGAATAACCTCTAACATTTGGTTTTCAGGTTTTAATATTAATTTCTATTATTAGTTTTAAAAAAATCTCAAATAGATTGAATGTATATATAAAAAAACACAAAAAATAGTGAAAAAAATAATTTTTAAAAATATCTGGTGTATACCACTCGGAATAAGAGCGATTTATAAACCAGTGTTGGTTTTCAGTATCGCAATGAACAAGTTGGAAAATTATATAAGAGTTTCAGTATCGGCATGGAACAAGTTTTTTTTTCTATATGAATAATATCCCCTGATCATTCAATAAAATCAGGTGGTCCACGAACACACAGAATGAGCTCCTATCCCTATTTTGTCATACTTCAATATTGTCTCAAGGTATTCTTTTGTTCAGTTTTAATATTGAAATTTATTTATATAGCGCCATAGGTCCATGACGGGTTACATGATAAGGCGTAGATGAGTACAAGTTCAATATATTGTAATCCGACAAACAGGAAAGGAGGGATAAACCCTGTCCACGAGGCTCACAGTCTACGGACCGAGGGATACAGTGGAGGGGTGTGCCGAATCATGAGACAGTGCGATGGACTGGGTTTCATGCATGTTGTAAGCTTGTGAACAGGTGGTCTTCAGGTTGTCTTTTGGAGATCCAGGTTAGCAGTGTCTGATGTGAGGGGGAGTTCAGACGATATCAATGCACAGGGGAATTAATTAATTAATAGTTTTGGTGTTGTTAAACTGGTTAATTGGGTCTGAGATCATCATTGTGTGAGATAGTTGGACTAAGTCGGACTATAACCCTCTTTATCATGGTTCTTACAAAGCAATAGCAAATTCTGGCCATATACCAATACTGTATTATATGAGCTACATTCACAGACTGTGAACGTAAATCCAGAATTTCATATAATTTCTTGCGAGGCAGACTCCAACGGCTTTGCCAAAGCTCGTCCTTCACACATTGGACTTATTGAGCTCCACAAGCTGGATTCTAATGAACTTATCTGGACAGCTCAACAGCCTGTCCTTCTCTTCCTAATACAATAACCAGACCTTATCCTAGGGTGTAGATTACAACACCCAATTCTTAGACAAATTATTCCTCTGCTGCAACAACCTTGGGTGTATGAAATATGCTACTTTCTTACATTAAATACAAGAATTCTGAAAATGAGCCGAACCCCATGCAATTTCCAATACACATAGAGCAGTGAATCCTTATTGTAAAAGAAGGAATGATACAATAACAGTATAAAATGATATTGAGACTAAAAAGATAATGATATTCAAGCTATGTAATGATGCTTTTAGGCTCTAGACCTTTGTTTAAAGCAGGCATAGCAATTCTCTTTCACTTTGCAAAGTTCTCTTTACATCTACCTCTAGACAACACAATAATACCAAGCTAAAAATAATTTCCAGCCAATCAGAAATATTAAATCTGCCCTGTGCTCCAATATGGAAATGTGTTCAGTGTAATAAGTCCACGCATAACCTACATATGTCACCTTCTAGAGGAATGCAAGCCAATACTTCCAATTGTCTAGACAATTTTGCTGAGTGTTCCCGGATACATAGCCAAACTACTACAGATGAGCGGATCTTCTGAAATTTGTATTACGTGACTTTGATGAATTTTCCCCAAAAAGTTAATTTAAGTCACGGAAAATACATTTGCTGTGAATTCCATGACTACAAAGTGTCTAAATACCAAGAAAATAAGGCCCTGATTAATCAAGACTGGTGTGTAGGAGTCACATGCTCCTGATTTATTAAGAGGCATATGACTCCTAATGAATCTCATGTCTCTGTTGTGTGTGACGTTGCGTGCGCCTCTGTGTACCATGAACCTTACTCTAGTCTCTGGCTCAAGTTAGATTTTTGGCATAAGTAACACCATAGCTCATCACGAATTAGATACATTGTGGTGTCATGTCCCTGGGATGCCCCATCCCATTCTGGATCCACCCAAATTGGCAGGGATGTTAGAAGCTTACATGAAAACACCAACAGTCAGTGACTTTTAGTTAAACATAAATAGCAATATAGACCAGAATTATGTTGAGATTCAGTTGATGAATTGGGGCCTATGTGTATAACACATAGAGTTTACTAAACCCACTTGAGCTGTGTAATGCAACAGCCTTTTTAATGTTCTTGTGACCATAATATATCTGGATCAAAGAAAAGCAGGTAACAACCAGCAGTCTGTGATCATAATTTGTCTGGATCAAAGAAAAGCAGATAAGAACCAGCAGTCTATTTCAACACACACAGCAGTTTCAGGCTCTGTAGGTTACGGTACAGTCACACTTGGCGAAACACCAGCGATCCCAATACCGATATGACCTGGTAGGGATCGCTGGAGCGTCGCTGTCGGGATCGCTGGTGAGACGTCAAACAGTAAGATCTCACCAGCGATGCAGCAACGATCCGGAATGATGCGGAGGTCGTTGGGACCCTGTTTCACAGACCTGTAGTATTGAGATCGTTGGCTGTTGTCCCTGTCAAACACAGCGATGCATGCTGCCCAGCGGGAGCCCGATGACCAAAAATGGCTCAGAACGGTTTGTAACGAGCAGCGATCTCACAGCGGGAGCCTGATTGCTGCTACGTGTCACACTAAACGAGATTGCTAGCGAGGTCGCTGTTACGTCACTTTAATTTAGGACTTAGCAGCGATCTCACTTAGTGTGACGGGGCTTTACTTATTTTGTATAAAAGTAATGTAAAGGTCCAAAACTTATCTCTATTCGGGGGCACATTCCTGCCTTTAGGTTGTTCATACACATTTTAAATGTACAAAACCATGCCATTTTCACACAATTGGGTGCAACAATTACCATTGTTTGAGAAATATCAAGAGTTTAGCACTTTTGTAAACGAAGAAGCAATAGCTTTTTCACAGGTTATCCAAAAATTATCCCTTTATATAGTGAAACCAAAATATAGGTATTGATTTAAAAGTGAAGACTTTATTGTTTCTCCACTGTAAATGAAATATTATACCTTTATTGGGGTTCACAACTGGTTTCCTAATTGTAAAATGCTACCCTTTGTAGAGAGACAAAATAGGATTACTGTTTTCAAAGTTAAGAAGCTATGGGTTGTTATAAACAAACCTTTCCAAAAGATGGCCAATTATAGGAGCTGCTTCATGTTTGTGTACCCAGAACTTAGTAGATTTTACAGCATGGGTAATGCTGCCTAGCACTATGGAACAAAGTGGGCAGCCAAGAGATGTGTGGCTGGCATGGCTGTGCAGTGGTTGCAGCAGGAGCAACACAGTGGAGAGTAAAAGGGAATACATCAACATTTTTTTGCCACCTCCTATGAGAGAAACATGACCCTGAGCCCACTGATGTACCACTTAGTTAACCAGATGTAGCGTTCTGACACAGAGTTTTCAGATATAGCAATGCAGCAGAGTTGAGAAAGTTTACTCTGCCCACACCAGACTCTCCATGTACAATGTGTATAGGCAATGACCTGCTAATCACAGCAGGGGACTTTCTGGGCTAGGGCTGACGTGTTGCTGTAACTGGCCTTGTCAAGCAATGATAATCTTATGAAGCTAAAATAAACAAGTTTTAGTATTAAGGAGATCTCTATATGTAAAAAAACTAGTTTGAGCATCTCAGCTCTTTCTCCAGCTTCCTGAGCAAAGAGCACCCTCTTGAAAGCTGGTTGCTATACATCTTGTTGGTGTCGGTCTGAAGCAAGACTGATTGTTGTATCAGGTCAACCTCAATTTCTCTGCATTGCTTGCAAGCTGCAGAGCAAAGCTGCCTCTGCTAGAAGAATGGGAGAGTGCAAAATTTAGACCAGTGGCAAAAATCATGCACCTCATCCGAGCTATCAATCTTCAGGAGTGCACTGACCCAGGGCAACCAGCAAACTGGGAGACAGAGAAGCGGTGGCTCCTGAAGATGGTAGAGGACTGCACACTTTTAAGCCTGTCATTTTCTTGTTTGTAGCAATCATTTTGCAATATAGTGTTTTGTTTAACGGATACTATAATTACATTACCATATTTCCTAGAATTCACATGTTTTTCTCAGCACAATCTGTTTTCTTATTTATGCACAAATTGGTAAACAAGACTTAAACAAGGAAAAGTATGCTTATTTAAAGAGGTAGTGACTTTTTTGTGTCAGTCAACTATAAACTTTTGAAAGAGTTCCAGTGGGTAAGGTGTCCTGTGTCATATTAACAGTAAAGCCTCCTGGGACCATTCATGTGTGGTTTTGCTTCTCATTTAAAAGAGTGGCCTCATTCACAATTTGAAAACTTAAAATCCAGTTCATCACAGCTGCCTAGTCCCTGCAGAGCTTTGAATCAATGTCGCTGCCTTGGTTGATGATGAGGAGGCTGTAGTAGAAGAAATCCAGCTCAACGGTATGAAATCATGAACTATATTTGTAAGTAATTAAAACATATTCATCTGCTTCATTGGTCCATAGATAGGAACATCTACATGTTTCTGGTGCACTTAACGCCCTCAGGCTAAGTTCACATTGTGCGTTTTTGACCTGTTTGTTGTGATCCATTTTTTCATGGAAAACTAATCACTTTCTGTGATGCCCAGCAAAGTTTATGAATTCTCATAAATGCTGTTCTGATGCTGCATTTTTACTGGTGCGTTTTTAGGGCAGAAAATGCATCCAGAAAAAGAATGACCGGTCAATTAGTGATCAGTTTTTTCTCCTCCATTTTCTCCATTAACTGCAATGCAATGAAAAAAAAAAAAAGCGCAGTACAAAAAAAGGATCAAAAACGCACTCTGTGAAATTAGCCTAATGGTACCTTTACACGCCGCAACCGTGGCTGGCGATATGAGGTGATCTAACGTGTGCGTGCACATTTTTCATGGTCGCCTCAAATCGCCGATGGCCGTATTACACACTGTAATCTCGCCCTGAAAGAAAGGTGATGTGTCGCCCTGGAAATCGCCTCACCCACAGCGGAACCAATCTGATGGAATTGCCTCACAGCTCCACACGCCGCAATTCCAAAGGCAATGTGGGCGTACATGTTCAGCGCGGCGAGGAGATAGGCGTGCCACAGTGGTTTACACTGCGCCCCATACGCGCTCATTGGACAACTCAACGCTGTGGCACGCCTACGGGAATTCATAGGCGACGCTGATTCCATCACTATCGCTCGTTCACACGCCACAACACGGAAATATCGCCTTCATGATTGAGGCTGATTTCAGAACAGTGCTCAGGAATCAGGCGACAGGTAATTTATCGCCGCGAAATTCCCCAAACACACACCGCAACTGTGAGGCAATTTCACGGCGATTGCTCCGGGGCAACATATCGCCTTTAGGATTCCCTGCCGCGGTTGCAGCTTGTAAAGGTACCTTAACTCTTCTACTGCATTCTCACTCAAAATTCTGTCCAAGAACACTGCCATTAATAAATAATGTTACCTAAACATTCTCCAAGATCAACATCTCTCAAATATACAGGTGCAATTTGGTTATGAACAACAATTTCTCCAACATGATGGAGACCATGTCATGAGGCAAAAGTCATAACTTATGATATTTTGGGCAAATGACCAAGAAACTCTCAAGATCGTAATCCCCTTGAAAACCTATGGTCATTCATGAAAAAGTAGGTGGACAACAAAAACACAGAAATTGTGATAAATTCCAAGCTCTGATTAGACAAGAATTGGATTTAAACAACAAACTTCTTAGAAGAAAAGGCGGCACTCACCAAGTTGGAGCGGATGGTCCTTTTATTCCATGGTTACATAGACAAACAAGGTGCAGGGAGGTGGCCACGGGGGGGCCACCGGACAACGCCGCCGTTATGATATCTGGACCCGTAGAAGCGATAGAAAGTCGCGAAACGGCGTCGTTGTCCGGCGGCCCCCCGTGGCCACCTCCCTGCACCTTGTTTGTCTATGTAACCATGGAATAAAAGGACCATCTGCTCCAACTTGGTGAGTGCCGCCTTTTCTTCTAAGAAGTTTGTCGTTTAAATCTGCTGCTTTGGCTGGGCACCACCAAAGGGGAACTTGCCCGTGGGAAATCCTCCCTGGATTTGACTATCAGTACTGCTAAGTGCCCTGGTTATCTTCTTTATCTATTGACTTTCAAGAATTGGATTTCATCAGTCAGGATTTGGCCTACAGGTTAATATCCAGCATAAGAGGACAGATTGCAAAAATCTTAAAAAGAGCCATCGATGTAAATATTGAGCCTTTGCATAAACCTGCCACTGGAATAGCCAGGTAAAACACCTGAAAATGGCACTATGAAAGAATGTGCCATTTTCAGAGGCATCTGCAGGGGGCACAGAACGCTTGAGCCTTACCATGCTGAAAACCCCAGACCCCATCTGCCTAGGTTTTACCATGGCTGGCGATCAAAAATTGGGTCAAGCTCACACATTTTATTTTAATTATTTATTTGAATAATTAAAAAAAAATATTTGACTTCCCTGTATTTTAATTGCCAGCCATGGTAAAGCCAGGTAGCTGGGGATGGCAGACTGTAGCTGTCCGCTTTGTCTGTGTTGAGAATCAAAAATACAGCCAATTACAGATGCCCAACAGCCCAGCAGCCCATCACAGATGCTGCCACAGAGGATGGGCGTCTGTGATTGACTGCTGGAGTAACTTGACACCAGCCCATACATTCCTGCATCTAGAATGTATGGGCAGTTTCCAGATTACTTCAGCATCCAATCACAGATGCCCATCCTCTGTGACAGCATGTGTGATTGACTGTTGGGTCCCTCTGCAGTGAATATCCAGGAAGTTTATGAGCGGCCTGGAAGTACAAGAAGACGGATGCCGCTAAGTATAATTATGCTGTTTACTATTTTCTTCATTTTAAAGCCCCCCCAGCCCCATCCCATCTCATAACTTTAAGGTGTGAGTTTGGGGTTCGGACTCAGGTTCAAGTTATGTTTGGCTCCGAACTCATACTTTAAAAAAGGTGCATGCAAGTCTGCCGAACCTAAACATGTGTGGGTTCGCCCATCACTACTTAGCATGCTTTTATCTGCCAAGCTACAGAACGTGTCTTTGACCACACTTAAAGAAAATATATTTATTAGCTATATATGAAGGCATCTACTCAACACACACAGGTCCTAGGGGACTTCCCCTTCACCTTTCCCCCAAATGTGTATGTAAAAACAGGAGAAACTACACTAGGAGAAAACAGAATGATCACAACTACTGCCCCCTCGGGCCCCTATTTAGCTAAATCAACTGTAACATTGTCTGCCCTGTTCTAGGCTATTATGATCTTAAAAATAATTTTGAATTCCAAAAAACTATATCCCATTTTAAGTATCTTTGGTCACACAAATGTTAATTTGAGAACTATTTTTGGTGAACAATATTTTTTATAACATTAAAACATATATTGCCAATAGTTATAGAGTAATTTATTAAATGAACATTGGCCATACATCCATGGGTTATCAATAGGGAAAGAGGGAAAGTAAAGTAAGGCTAGGGACACACTTAAAAGGCACAATGCGGTAACCACATCCATTACCGAATGTGATTTTACCATGTGCCTTCATACTATCTTTTGATGGTAAAATTGCAACCCTCATTCCGCATCTGGATGCATCCGGTTTTGGAATGTGGGTTTTTGCAATTTTCAAAACCGCATCCGGATCCAGATCCGGTACCCTTGCAGTACCGGATACGGTCCCATAGGCGCCCATATTAAAAAAAACGCATCTGGTTTTTCAACTGCTGCGAAAAATGCAGCCTGCATGATTTTTATCGCAGGCTGCAAAACCGGATGCGGTAACCGGATTGCAAATAGTGCAATCCGGTTTTTCTATTGAAGCCTATGGGCTGCCGATACGGATGCGGTTATGAGCATTTTTAATGCTCAAAACCGCATCTGGATGTAAAAAAATACCGCAGGTGTGACTATAGCCGAAGGACATACTAAAGGCCCCGTTACACGGTACGATATCGTGAACTATGTAGCTGAAATCATCACGGGTTTGGAGCCGTTGAAACGACATTGTTAAGACGTTGTTTTGTGTTTACACCAAGATAAAACTACAATAAACTACAATAAATCGTTGGATCGTTGATCGCGGATTTGAGAACATGTTCTCAAATTAAATGATCCATGATCAGCCAACCTGCAGCATCGTTCTGTGTGACACTGCGATAACGATGTCATTCTCGACTTCGCCCATTCACATCAGTGAACAAGTATTGTTCGCTGGAATCATTGATGTATCGTCCACGATATCTACACTGTGACAGCTCACCAACGATGTCAAAACGATGTCCTAACAACTGCGCACCCATGAGATCGTTAGTGAAATCGTTTCAACATTGCAGCGTGTAACGGTACTTTAGACAGGCATATCATTTGCACAAACCAAGCACCAGTCCACAATATAGCATATAGATTAGCACTTGTAAAATTTCCATTTATATTTTTCTATAATCAAGAATTTGTAAACTGTTGTTAAAACTCATAATTTGTTCCCATACTTTTTGCAATATAGTTGGCAGCACAACTTACTTTTACATAATAGGATGTGTTGAGAACATATGATGATTTTTATACCCACATAAAAGATGCATTCAATGACAAATGACAGTGTGCTTGCTTGTTTCTATATGGCAGTCATCAGAAGTGAGCATTCTTATGTAAATGAGCCTTAAAGTGTAACCGCTGTTTACATTTTTATTTAATAATAATGTAGAGCAAGTTATTATAATAAACCTTCAAATATACTTAAATGAAATCTGGAAGAAAGCCTTTCAAAAAACCTTCCAAAAGATGTCCCCACTTGACTGTTTCTGAACCTGACATATGCTGGTAGTCAGGGAATTCCATCTTCAGCTCCACACACTGTATATGGCCATATAAGTGAAAGGGGGTGGGGTCTAATCAGCATTCACAGCTGGCTGTCAGCAGACACAGATCACAGCTCACAGTTGTGACCTTATCTGACTTCTCTCCATTCACATCGCTCTGCTCTGTGCAATCAGCTGATAACATGGAACAGAGCCTATAGCCCCAGTCACACATAACGATATCGTTAGAGAGATCGTTGTAACTGTGACGTTACAACGATCTCTCCAGCGATGTCGTTATGTGTGACACTTTGCAGCGATCAGGCCCCTGCTGTGAGGTCGCTGATCGCTGCAAAGTGCTGTGGGTCATTTTTGATCGTTGGTTTCCCGTGGTCAGCACGCATCGCTGCGTGTGACAGCGAGAAACCAGCGATCTGTGACCTCACAGGGCTGGTTACTATGGTACACACCGGTATCCAGGCAGCGCGCGCTGCCTAGATACCCGCATTTACCATGGTTACGAGCGTCCTCCCTGCTTAGCACTGCCTGTAAGCAGGGAGGACGCTGGTAACTATGATAAACAGCGGTATCCAGGCAGCGCGCACTGCCTGGATACGCGCTGTTTATCATAGTTACCTGCGTTCTCCTTGCTTAGCGCTGCCAGCGCTAAGCAGGGAGCGATATGGGAGGTGGCTCCCTTGGCCTGATCGCTGGGGAGATCTGCCTGTTTGACAGCTCCCAGCGATCAGGTAACGACGCTCCAGCGATCCCGGCAGGTCGTTATCGCTGTCGGATCGTTGGAGCGATCGTTATGTGTGACTCAGGCTTTAGTGAATGGAGAGGAATCAGATAGGATCATAGCTGTGAGCTGTGATCTGTGTCTGCTGACAGCCTGGAGTAAACTGATACACTGATCAGCTGTGAATGCTGTGTAGACAACACCCCCCACCCTTATATGGCCGTATTCACTGTGTGGAGCTGAAGACTGATCTCCCTGATAACCAGCATTTGTCAGGTTTAGAAACAGTGGGCACATCTTCTGGAAGGTTTTTAAAAGCTTTTCTTCCAGATTTCACTTATGAAGTATAATTGAAAGTGTATTATAATATTTTTCTCTACATTATTATTATTAAATAAAATTTTAAATGGCGGTTACACTTTAAGCCACTTCCAGAGACCTCTGGTGGCAGCTTATCTTGCTTTAGATGAGATGACTGTCTTCTGACAGCATCTTTCCTAACCCCTCCATGTATAGTAACTCTTGGCCAAGAGATTTTGTATTCTCTATGAGATAGCTATTGACAGACTCTTCTGGCAGCAGCCCATCACTGAGAGAACAAAAGAATTGGCCATTATAATTATTATTCGACAGCTGTTGGAGGAGAGTCGGGAGGCCCCCATACACAGTAGGATGTCAGCTGATTCTCCAATGCCAGCAGGTTCTACCTACTTTAGTGTACATCCATGCATCAGATTATTTTATTTCTCAATGTCTCCAGTTGGGGGACATCAGAACACTCCTATACTCATTAGATGTTTGGTCTTTAAAGAGAACCTGTCACCCCCCCAAGGATGTGAATCTAAGTGCAGCACTGAATGCAGTATGTCTGCTGCATTCAGGCAAGGGGTCCCTCATGGCTCTGTGGGGCTGGTACCCCGATATATAGGCTTATTAAAACTTACATGAATAAGCCATGGAGGCTGGCCCTTGTCCTGCAGCCTGCATCTCTGTATCACCCATGTCCTCGTGCCAGTCATAAAATTCTCGCTCTGTGCATCCCTGTGCTGGTGACGCTATGTTATGCTATGGAGGAGGGCGGGGAAAAGCTCTGATGTCAGAGCAGGAGGCGGGACAGCCACCCGGGGTGGTGATAAGCAGAGCGAGGATTTAATCACTGGCACGAGGACAAGGTAGTACAGAGACACAAGCTGCAGCACAAGGGCCGCCTCCATGGCTTATCCATGTAAGTTTTTATAAGCCTATATATCAGGGTACCAGCCCCACAGAGCCATGGGGGACCCCTTGCCTGAATTCAGCAGATATGCTGCATTCAGTGCTGCACTTAGATTCACATCCATGGGGGGTGACAGGTCCTCTTAATAATCTAGGGTGCAGGACCTCATACTTAAAAATTAAAGAAAAAGTTCATGTTCTGATAATAGCAACCATAGTTAGATGAAAGATGAATGAAGGATCATTCCAGTATTATCTATAATGGTACCTTTACACGCCGCCACAGAGAGCAGCAACAGGCAGGCACCGCACGTGCACACGCGCGTTTTCAACGGTTGCTAATGGTGCCTGATGCTGCATATGCACGCCGCCACAAGGTGCTCCACAGAAGGTATTTTCGTTTCCCGGAAGTGCCGATGGGTGCCGCGGGTTACCTTCTGTGGAATACCTTCCTGATTTCACACCGCTACCACAAGGGAATATGGGCGTACATATTGTGCGGCGTAAGTACATAGGTGACAGAGTTGTGTATTACGCGATGCTCGTACGGTAGATTGGACAATGCAATAGCATCATGATTGGCCAGCCAGCGCAGGAAGGCTGGCTAATACATGACGTCCATTGCAAATGTGTAGTGATGGTCAGCTCGCTGAATATGGCGCCCTGTGCAGGGATAGCCAATGGTTACACAGTAGCCCCAACCAATCATAGCTCATGGGGCGTGGTATACATGATGCTGTGTCACGCCCCAGGGAATTCACTAGGCGACGAAAATACCTTGCCTGTGCCGGATTATACGCCGCCACCATAGGGATTTGCCTGCTTGTTTTTGAGCACGGCTGAAACACAGGTATCCAAATGCACAGGAAGGAACTTCCTGAATTACACGCGCCACATCATGGTCTTTTCAAGGCAAAAATTGTGTCCGATGCCTGGCGGTTTCTACCTTCCTGTGGCGGGTGTAAAGGTACCTTAAGAGGCATTTGGGAGGTCCACATACACATTACATGGTCAGACAACTCCACCAAAATAGGAAACTTTTGCCTAATGTATATGGTGACTATTACTAGCAGCCAGTAGTCTGTTAAATGTAAAAAAATGAGAAGAAGGAAGAATATGGCTGATCTCAAAACAAAAAAAAAATATTTCAATATTTTTCATAGCTTTGATTGCAATATGAAACAAAGGAGGCTTACAGTGTAGTTTCTAAAAATTATTTTTAAATGTCAATCCATTCATTTACCGTACCTTCCGCAATCAAGTATATCTCTCATACATGCCCTAATGGTCCATGAGATAATGCTGCTGCCTTTTTTATGAACTTTACCCATAAAGCCTCTATCCCCTGGAAAATACTGTTTAGTGCTCTTGTAATACAAAAAGATCATTCTAAGCACGAACAATAGTGCAAAAATGGTTTCTATCTTAATGGCTTTAACTTGCCTGAATAACCTCCAGTTCCTTTACTTCTAAAGGCATTTCTAATGGATATCCTTCAGTATGATGCCACATATCACCCATTAGTGCCCTATAAGCATCTGAGGGCAAATCTAATCAAACACTATTCTCATCACTTCATGAGCTTTAATGGCATGTGCCGATATACTGAAGAGACGGAGCTGTTTCTACCGCGTAAAGGCTTCTTGGAGGGAACTATTAAGGACACTGACTTGAAAAGTATTTTTCTTTATTCTGTCTACTATAGGGTGCATAATATATTGTGTCTATAGTATAGTTTTATGTCACTCTTCTCTATGAAAACAGATGACAATGTGCAGCTGTTTTGTAGCATATGTGAATGGCCATCTACAGGAATTGTGCACAAAGACACTAATAAAACATAAAAAAATCACAATAAAATATACATTATAAAAGAAGCAAACTACTGATATAATTTAAGTTATAAATGCAGAATGCTTACAATGATATTGGGCCTTTTCTCACCATTGTGGAATATTGGCAGGGATCATAGGCATAACTACACAGGTGCAGGGGTTGCAATTGCACCCGGGTCCTGGAGCCTAGAGGCCCCAAAAGTCCATTAGGTCTATAAATAAAAATGCTATTAAGAATTTGCAATAATTGGGGCCCCATTGGAGCTTTTGCATCAGGGCCCATGAGCTTCAGCTTACACCACTGGCAGGGATTGTCTCTAGACTTTCAGTTAAAGTGCCCTAAAAATCCTTCAAACTTTGTCAGGAAAATGAGCTTTCCAATCCGCTAAGGTTATGTGTCCATGATGAGCTTTTGGTGACTTTTTAGGAGCAGTTTTGCTACCTATCTTCATTAGCATCTGACATTTCCAGCACAGTGGATGGGATATATAAAACTCCGTCCTCTGAGCTTCTTTATTTCTCAATGTATACTGACCTGGCGGCATCCAACATGTAATTTTCTTCCAGGTATGAAGAGTTTTATTGTGCAGGTATCCCCAAGACTTGCATTAGAAAAAACCCTATGTAAAAAAACGCTCATGTGTTTTTAGTGCATTTCCGCAGTGTATAAGCATCAACAATGCATGTAATCTGCAAATAAGTATATCAATAAAGTTTTGTCAAAGTCAAATACCAGCTAGTATCAAAAACAAAGAAGCTTTATTTAAAGCATGACAAAGCAACCTTAGATTAAAAATGCAAAGTAAAAAAAATGAGAAAAACACAAAAAAAGTAAGCAACCTAATTCTACAACATCAAAAACTCACCGAAAGCTCATAGTGGGAATGTAGTCTAACACGTCAACTCTTAGTTCATTTAAAGCGAACCTGTCACCCCCCCCGGGCATCAAAAGCTCTAATAGCCACCTTCTGCAGCACTAAGGCTGCATTCTGAGAAGGTGCCTATAGGCTTTTGATGCCCTTTCTAGTATGAAATATTAAGTTAGGTAAATGCTCACTCTTCAGAAGATCGAAGACCGGGAGGCGGGGTTTCACGCTCCTCCGGCCCGCCCCCTCTTGTCAATCATTGTGCGCGCCTGCTGCTGTCTCCCCTCAGTGTGGAAAATGAACGCGCGTCTCCGTTCTCATGCACGGAGCCGCGCATGCGCTGTGCGTCCGGTGTCCAGGAAGTCGACACCGGGCGCACAGCGCATGCGCGGCTCCGTGCTTGAGAACGGAGACGCGCGTTCATTTTCCACACTGAGGGGAGACAGCAGCAGGCGCGCACAATGATTGACAAGAGGGGGCGGGCCGGAGGAGCGTGAAACCCCGCCTCCCGGTCTTCGATCTTCTGAAGAGTGAGCATTTACCTAACTTAATATTTCATACTAGAAAGGGCATCAAAAGCCTATAGGCACCTTCTCAGAATGCAGCCTTAGTGCTGCAGAAGGTGGCTATTAGAGCTTTTGATGCCCGGGGGGGTGACAGGTTCGCTTTAAGCTCTCATTTCCTTAACACATACAATAAAAAGAAATTGGAAAGATTTATATTTCAGCAAATGACCCCCACACATAATAAAGCTGGCCCTGAACCCACAGACATCTGATATGTATGGCTCCCTCCTAACGCTCCCACAACAGATAAGGACAGGGGAAAGAAGGATCAAGTAGATTGAATTCAAAGTCACAATTTGTGATGAGCGAGTAGTGAACTATTCGGATTTGGATAGTTCCATCATAATACTTCGAAATGTTTCATTACTCGTTACTCTTTCAATGCAAGTCCATGGGGAGCTCACTCGGATCTGAATACTAAAACATTTCAAAGTATTCAAATACGGCTATCCGAATCCAAATAGTTTACTACTTGCTCATCACTGGTCACGATCCTTTATGCTTCAATTAGAAATAAGCCATCCTATGTGTCTGGAAGTGGATTTTTTACTTTTTTTTCTCCTCCAACCACAATGAAAAGACAGGAAGGCTTGGCTGAACCAGGAGAAAGTTGAGAAAGACGTTGGACAAACAAGTGTAGTAAAAGTGTGAAGAGTCTGATAAATTCTGAAAACAAAATGTAGTTACCGTATATATTTATTTTCTCATGAAAAAAAGTTCTTGGATGTTTTGTTTACTGTACCTTTATTTCCTACATATTTTATTTAAAGTGAACCTGCCAGCAGTTTTTTTCTATATAAGCAGCGTCCACCACCAGTAAGGCCTTACATAAAGCATTTTGGAATACTGCATATAAGATCCAAGGCCAATCTGCAAAAAAATAGCTTTTATTATATTTACCTGGGGGGCAGGAACACAGTCTGATCGGCATTGTTGTTCTTGGCCTGGCGCCTCCTTTCTTCTTGCAATCGCTGCCCTTCTCTGCTTCGTGTGGATGACATGTCCCAAATCACCCACACACAGTCTCTGGTATTGAGCTCCTGCGCACCTACACTTCTCTCTTCTCAGTTGAGGGCAGAGCAAAGTATTGTAATGCTCAGGAGCAGAGAAAGGTCAAAGAACATCCATGCATGAACAGCACACAGGTATTCTTTGACCTTTTATCATGCCTGCGGATTACAGTAATTTGCTCTGCCCTCAATAGGGAAGAGAGAAGTGCGCATGTGCAGGAGCACAATGGAGACCAGTGAGTGAATGATGTAGGACGTGTCATCCACAAGAAGGAGGACGGGCAATTAGAAGAAGATTGGAGTCACAGGACCAAGACCAGTGATGCCCATCAGACCAGACCGCCACACAGGTGAATATAATAAAAGCTGGGTTGTTTTTTTTACATTAAATAGATCGGCCTGGGGACTTATTTGCAGCATTCCAGAATGGAATAGGCCTTACTGGTGGGGGCAGCAGCTTATCTGCAAAAACACTGGTGACAGGTTCACTTTAAAGGGAGAACAGAATTAGTGAAATGCAATGGGACTTATCTTTTAAAAAATATCACCGCTTATTTAAGGAATAGCGATCTCTGATCAGAGGTAGAACTGTTAATCAAGGACAGACATCTTCACGTGAAAGGGATATGCTGTGAAATTTCTGAATTTTAGGGATGGAAAACCCACTGCATGTTACAGTAGCAAATAAATAAATGATACTGAATGAATGATATGGAATTTCAGTTTTCATATGTTATTTCATATTACTGTAGTAGTAAGATGTATGTGACATGTGATACTTGAGATGTGCTGAAGTCAGTTGCTCCTGATTCAATAAGGCCCTTTTCATATCTGTGCGTTGCTGCGTTTTGCTTGCATTGTGTTTGCATTGCATTAGCATATGCAAAAGCATGAAAACACAATTCAAATGCAATTGAAACATATTTGCAAATGCACCCATTATATCCTATGGGCGAACGCATGCAAGCGCAACCCCAAACGTAAGTGCAAAGTGGAGATGCGTTTGAAAGCATGCATCAGTCCAAGCGCACAAGGAACGTGTCTGGGACTGTTTTCTGTGTGATTGGACTAACGCATGAGTTCAAACGCAACCCCACTTTGCACTTGCGTTTGGGGTTGCGTTTGCATCTGTTCGTCCATAGGATATATTCGGTACGTTTGCAAATGCGTTTTAATTGTGTTTGAATGCAACCCCTTTTAGATGTGAACCCGGTCTAAGAGACGCAAACGCTTAATGAATCAGGGAAGTAGGACATATGCATCTGAGTGTGCCTTAATACAAATCCTACTCCTTTCCTGTAGAAGAATGACCTATGGCGTAGTGAATACCAATGCTTGTCATGAATTTAATGAGCTTTGGTCGCCATGCCCATATCCAACCCAAGCTTCACCCACAGGGTAAAAATTCCGTGACATTGCCAAAAGTAGCTCAAGGCACCAACATTTTCTCTCTTTTCAAAGCCATTTACACCAGAATACTGGCCTAAAAGCTCATAGATTGTAGCTTGCGAGCAGGAACCTAACTCCTCACAGTATCTGTTGTATTGTCTACTCTGTAATATCTCATATTGTGTGTACATACTGAATTGTAAAGTGCTGCGGAATATGATGGTGCTATAGAAATAAAAATTATTATTATTATTATCAGATGGACAGATTTATCAAAACTATTAAAAAAAACTTTGTATTGGTTCAACATAGCAACCAATCAAAGTAGAACTTTAAGTTTAACAGAGCTGTTTAAAGTATGAAAGCTGAGCTCTGATTGGTTGCTGTGGACAACAAGGACAGTTTACATAAATAAGTCGATTTTAGCACAAACTGCACCGAAAGCAGCAGCGGTGTGATTATTGTTGAATTTTCGGACAGATATTTAAAGTGTTTTTCAGTAGATTTTGAATAAGCAGTCATGTGTCAGAAGTGTTAGGCCCCTTTCACATCTATGCGTTTGCTGCGTTTTGCTTTATTTGCGTTTTTTATGCGTTTTTACCGCAAAAACGCATCCAAACGCATGCGTTTTTGTCCCCATTGATTTTAATGGGAACGCATGAAAAACGCATGCAAAAACGCATGTCAAAATGCATGTGCGTTGCTTGCCACGTTTTGAGCTGCGTTTGCAAATACGCATGCGTTTTGCGTTTTTGCAAACGCACATGCATTTTGACATGCGTTTTTGCATGCGTTTTTCATGCGTTCCCATTAAAATCAATGGGGACAAATACGCAAGCGTTTGGATGCGTTTTTGCGGTAAAAACGCATAAAAAATGCAAATGAAGCAAAACGCAGCAAACGCATAGATGTGAAAGGGGCCTTAGGCTTTGTTCACACACCGCAATTTTGCTGTGTTTTGAACTGAATGAGAATGTCAGTTCTTGCATTGTTCTACAGGCAAAAACGCTGAAAAAACACAGAGACCTATAATATGTATTATTCATAAATATTTTGGTTACAGGGTAATATACCCAGATATATTGCTTCACCATTTATAACTTTGCCAGTAGCGCTTGTATCTTTTTGTTTCTGTCTTGTCTTGAAACATTTGACTTTTTTCTATGATGTTATTAATATGGCAGAATGTATACAGCATCTGTTTTGTAGTTGGGGTTTCCACTGCGCTGTGATAACCTTTATCAATCATTAACAGCGAGGTAAGGGAACCAGCAGTATTGATTGCGACTGACCTTTACGTTTCACTTAACAAGGTTCTGGACAGAAGCAGTACTACTGTTGGGAAGTTTTACTAAAAAACAATGAGCGCAAAGAATAATTTGGTTATTAAAGGGAACTCCAGTAAGACAAAACATTTTAGTACAGTCCCTGCCCTGCTACATAATGAAGCAGAGCTGTACATTCCAGTTCTAGGATCTATAGATCTCTTATAATTCAGTAAAATCATACCTGCTCCTTTGATCTCCCCCCTCCCTCATGGAACCCTAGATTTCTGCATGTCAGCTTCATCTAGGAGCTAAGAAGAGGTGTGTCAGGAACGTGGATGCTGGGAGCTGCAGGATCACCCTACATTCATGCACTCTCCAAATTCTGTATAGGAAGGAGGTGTGGCCGCCGGCCCCATGCTCACACATACAATCCGATCCCGGATATACCATTCTTTGTGATAGGGGGGTGCAGGCTTCAAATAGCAATCATGTCACCAAGCAGATACACATACACCCTGTGATACTCTGCTGTATGATGATGCATAATGTGCACTGTTATTGTGAGGATGCAAGCAGAGGCAAATCATTACATTGATTGACTCAGCTCTGCATGATCTCCCCTTCCCCATAGGAAGGATCATCATCATCACTCCTCACTGGAATGTAGGCTGATCCTGCAGCTCCCAGCATCCATGCCCCGACACACCTCCTGCTTTTTGCTCTTATATGAAGCTCTCATGCTGTAGATTCTGGGTTCCCTGAGGTGGGGCCAGAGCAGAGAAGGAGGTATGATTTTATCAGTTTATAAGAGATCTATAGATCCTAGAACTGTAGTGTACAGCTCTGCTTCATCATTTAGCAGGGCAGGAACTGTACTAAAAAGTTCTCTCACTGCAGTTCCCCTTTAAAAGAAATCCATCATTAGAAATTGACCTATTGTTTAAATTAAGATGTGTATGTAATGTATTTTTTTAATATTTTGTCATTGGTTCTTTTTTTTTACATAACAGATTCTGTATTCATTTTTTTTCAAAATACACTGATCATTAGGGAATCCCTGAAACAACTTCTTGTTTCAGGAAACAACACATGTACAAAGCCACAATGGTCAGACCAAACCCTATCTTTTGTATTGAAGTGCCTAATGAGCCTGTTAAAAGGAGGAGTAGGGTCAAAAGGGTCATCTTGTATTGTGATTGGTGGATCCGGTGATATCAGCTGTATAAACAGATATCACTTGTTGTAATCCTGTCTCTGTTGATGAGGAGCCTTCCTAAAAAGACAGGAAGCATAAGTCAATGCTTTAAGCATTTTGCAGAGTGGGGGGCCCAGAACGCTTGGGCTTCCCCCCCCCCTCCCTGAGGATTCTAGCCTCCAGCTGGCTAGTTGTACCTGGCTGGAAACCAAAAACACATCAAAGCTCCACGTCTTTTTTTTTTAATTATTTAAAGAAATAATTAAAAAAGGCTCCCCTGTATTTTTTATTTTATCAGCCATGCAAAACTAGGCAGCGGGCGGTCGGTGTTAGCCCCTACGTGCCTGTTGTACCTGGGTTGGAGACCCAAAATGCAGTAGAGCCCCATGTAATTAGCGCAAAATACTCACTAAATATGTAGCAAATACACACTGTCTGAACACTACTGCGTATTTGCTGCGTATTTAGAATTTTTTAGCATTGAGGTCTATGGGAGAAAATTGCAGCAAAATACTGTATGCTGCAAGAGTTGACATGCTGCAGATTTTCCCGCAGCAAAATGAGTGTCATTTCTGACATGGGAAAATCCCGAGTGTAGGCACTGCACTTCTTATTTCCCATACAGTATACAGGGAAGGTGCTGTACTGTGGAATTGACAAAAATATGCAGAGAAAAAATGCCAAAAAATCACGGCAAAATATTCTGCATATAATTCCGCATCATGAGCCTTAGCCTGCTGCTTCATCTTCATCTTAGGCTGCTGCTTCACTTTCATCTTACGCTGCTGCTTTATCTTCATCTTTGGCTGCTGCTTCATCTTCATCTAAGGCTGTTGCTTTATCTTCATCTTAGGCTGCTGCTTCATCTTCATTTTAGGCTGTTGCTTCATTTTCATCTAACGCTGTTGCTTCATCTTCATCTTAGGCTGTTGCTTCATCTTCATCTAAGGCTGCTGCTTCAGCTTCATTTTAGGTTTCTACTCCATCTTCATCTAAGGCTGCTGCTTCATCTTCACGTTAGGCTGCCACTTCATCTTCATCTTAGGCTGCTGCTTCATCTTCATCTTAGGTTGCTGCATCATCTTCATCTAAGGCTGTTACTTCACCTTCATCTTAGGCTGCTGCTTCAGCTTCATCTTAGACTTCTACTCCATCTTCATTTAAGGCTGCTGCTTTTTCATCTGTATGTTAGTTTGCCACTTCATCTTCAACTTAGGCTGCTGCTTCACCTTCATGTTACGCTGCTGCTTCAGCTTCATCTTAGGCTGCTGCTTCATCTTCATCTAAGGCTGCTGCCTTAACTTTACGTTAGGCTGCTGCATCATCATTATCTTGGGCTGTTGCTTCATCCTTATCTTAGGCTGCTACTTCATCTTCCTCTAAGGCTGCTGCTTCATCTTCATCTTAGGCTGTTGCTTCAGCTTCATCTTAGGCTGCTGCTTCATCTTCATCTAAGACTGCTGCATCATCTTCATCTTAGGCTGCTACTTCATTTTCATCTTTGGCTGCTGGTTTAACTTCATCTTAGGCTGCTGCTTTAACTTCACGTTAGACTGCTGCTTCATCTTTATCTTGGGCTGTTGCTTCATCCATATCTTAGGCTGCTACTTCATCTTCATCTAAAGCTGCTGCTTCATCTTCATCTTAGGCTGCTGCTTCATCTTCATCTTAGGCTTCTACTTCATCTTCATCTAAGGCTGCTGCTTCATCTTCATGTTAGGCTGCCACTTCATCTTCATTTTAGGCTGCTGTTTCAGCTTCATCTAAGGCTGCTGCATCATCTTCATCTTTGGCTGCTGCTTCACCTTCATCTTAGGCTGCTACTTTAACTTAATTTTAGGCTGCTGTATCATCTTCATCTTGGGCTACTGCTTCATTTTCATCTTAGGCTGCTGCTTCATTTTCATCTTAGGCTGCTGCTTTATCTTCTTCTTAGCCTGCTGCTTCTTTTGTATATTAGCAGAATCTTGTCTCAAGATAATTTATAACCAACTACACAATTGCCACATATCCTGTATGTCTCAGTAACCGGGTCCATTCTACAACAATTAAAAACAATTTTTACTCTAATATATCTAAAAAGATCTTTCAATTGGACATAAATTGACATTTTCTAGTTCTTTCTGGTGGTTCTGATTAGGATAATGAGAGTGATGAGTGTACTAGGTACCTTAATTTGCCATATGTAGTTCGCTCTTCAGATAAAGGACTATTAATGTCTTATTATGCTGAAGGTTACTCTGCCAGATGCATCAGTAGCGCTTCCATGCTGCACTCTCCATCCAGATCAGCAAACAGCTTTTAGACTTGCTAGGTTTATATTAGAGAGCTACATGTGTACCTTTATGTAACCTACAGCCTCTCAACTGATAGGGATACATCAGCAAAACCTATTTTCAGTTAAGTGCCATCCCCAGCCTGCAGTGCTTTCTCTCTCCGGTGATTTATGTCTGAGAGATGGCAGCCCATGGAGATACCAGTTCTCAATTTGCAAATGCAAAGATAGAGTGCAATAGACAAAAGGCCTTTCCATCAACTCTGTATCAGCTGTGCTTCCTCTTTCCCCCCCTACTCCCTAACCTTATTAACTCCTTCTTTTAGAGTCTGGAAGCCTGGGCTTCTGCTGAATGTCCTCGCAGACTGACAAAATCACTGGGTAAACCTATGCCACAGCTGCCAACAGTTAGGTACAAATGTCAGGGTCACAGCTGCTCGGCAGGTGCTTCAATGGAACAAAAAAATGTTATGTATTAACATTGCAAAACATTCATTGTAACAGATTGGCATATCCTGCTGTGCGCTGCAAGGGCAGACTGCAACCTCATGGACTCTTTGGCTTAGAAAAGTCAAGTCACCAAGAAATCAAAAAACCTTCCCAATTAGAGATGAGTGGACCTGTGGAGGTTCGGGTTCTGGGGGTTCAGCCAGACTTTATATAAAGTACGGTTCTGGACCCAAACTTGACCTGAGCCTCATTGGAAGTCACTGATTGGCCAGTTCTGCTCTCCGTCCACATACAGCCAAACATATACAAAATAATTCCAGGAGAGGAAGGGCAGGCTTTTGCTCTTATCATTATTATGTGTTTTTGTACACACTACATCCGATAACACTGATGTTATCCCAGTGGAAACCATTCAAACACTGCAAGTGGCTCCCACTGGGCCGAGCACTATGGTCATGTTCACACTGGTCATTTTTGATCAATTTTTGGTGCTTATTTTTTTTGTGGAAAACTGCTCCAAAAAGTCACTTTATTTCCCAGCAAAGTGAATAGGATTTACAATTTGCTGTTCAGACGCTGCATTAGTGGTGCAGAAGGAGCATCCAGAAAATAATGGGCGTCAATTAGTGCTCCGACTTTCTGCTGCACTTTCTCCATTCTACTCAATAATAATGCATCACAAACGGATTGGTATTCACACAGTCTGTGATGCTTTTTTACTGCACTTTCCATGCCCCAAACACTACATGCCCTCCCCGGCAATCCCAAGGCAAGGTCCGACGATGTGTTCCTTTCAGGCACAACACAAGGTTTCAAACACCGGCACTTAGATGCCGGTGGTTGACCTGCGCCTGGGGTTCCGCCATCCATAGGAATGTATTTGCAGCATTAATATAGCCTTACCTTTATGGTAACACTGCGTTAATGCTGCCAAATTCTATCTTTTAAACTGAACCCCCTGAACGCAGGCCTAGCGCTGGTGTGACACAGGCCATACAGGTGCATCTCAATTAATTAGAATATCATGAAAAAGTTAATTATTTTCAGTAAGTCAATACAAAAAGTGAATCACATATTATATAGAGTCATTACACATAGAGTGATCTATTTCAAGTGTTTATTTCTGTAAATGTTGATGATTATGGCTTAGAGCCAATGAAAACCCAAAGGTCATTATCTCAGAAAATTAAAGTAAGGAGGATGAAGGGTTAAAAACCGCTCTGCCATATTTCATAAAGCATCCAAATGTGAATATCATATTGATTTATTAGTCGACACGTTTCAGAGCTCCCTGGCCCCTTCCTCAGGACTAATTAATATCATATTGTTTCAGGGTTTTCATTGGCTGTAAGCCATAATAATCAACATTAACAGAAATAAACCTTTGAAATAGACATTCTTTTTGTAATGACTCTACATAATATATGTGTTTCACTTTATGTATAGAATTACTGAAATTAATTACAGTCATTTTTGATGATATACTAATTCATTGAGATGCACTTGTAACATAAGGTATAGCAGTTAAACAACTACCAAACATTCAGCTGTTCAACATTAACAGCTAAAAATCAAGGTGCTTTATCCTTAGACTATTTTTGTGTTCACTTTTAGTATTTCTTTTTATTTCCATTAGGATTTGGTTTTCTTCTTCTTACCTTTAGTCACCCTTGACTAGACTCTCATTGACATTTATTTATGCATAGACCTATTGTGGTGGTGCACCAGATTCTCCTTTTTTGTGCTTGTTGTTTTCATGACTCAACTGTTCTCAGGTTGTCTCATAAGCGATAGAAAGTAATAAATATTTATATGTCTCATATGAAAGAATGGTTCCATATTGTAAAAGTATATAAAAAAAGAATTAAAGTCAAAAAGGTATCTGGCAGATTACTTTCAATAATGTAACTGAAGTCTGAGCCGTCTCCTTGGCCACAGGATTATGGGAACTGATGATTAAGTCAATGATTGATTCAAGGACAAACATAAGTAAAGTATGCAAAATCCAGACATGGAGGATGATGTAGAATCTGTCCACTTCTATCTGGATTTTTATGTATTTATTGATGTGTTTGTATTGATGGGTTTGTAAACCAATACAGCGAAGCCACATTTTTCCTCAAACCGACTGTGGTTGCACACAATTGCTGAACATTGATAAGGTAAACTGGTATGAATGGTCTTGGTGCAAGGTCTTGCTTCTTCCTCTGCCTTCACCTTAGGCTAGGGTAAGACCTGCGTCTACCTTAAGCCTGGCCAATCCATCAGAAACTTAAGTTTCTGGCCGAAGCAGCGCATAGCGTTACCGACATGTAATGCTATGCGCCGCCAGGCTATAAATCCCTACGGCAAACTGACTGTTCACGCACCTGCCGGCTCCACTCCGAAGTTCCGGATATGCGCTATTGCAGAGCGCACGGGAAACGTGGTTTGAAGCGTCCAAATACAGTGGCATGTTAATGGTTAATAGGTTGTATTACTTTATCACCGCTATTGTCGGCTTTCTAAACGGTCTAAGCAGGAGTATCAGTATGTAATGTGCATAAGCACATTGCAGGGCTGCATCCTCAATAAGGAGCTGACCTGTGCTTACGCCAATTGCGTACTGTAGCCGCCGCTATCCATGGTGCTGAAGCCTTAAACATCAGGTCTATGGACAGCGCACTAGAGATCTCCAAGATACTCGCTTTTGCAGAGCACACAGGAAAACGCTGCAAACAGCATTTCCTGCACTCTCTGCAAAAGCGCATTAGCTGTGGAGCCGGTGGCTGCGGTAAGTATCCGGTTGCCATAGGGATCGATAGTCAGGCAGCACAAAGCATTACCTGCTGGTAACGCTATGCACTGAGACAGAAATTTTCTAAGTTTCTGCCAGCTCCGCCAGGCTAGGGGCAGACGCAGGTCTGTCCCTAGCCTTACAGTCATGGCCAAAATTATTAGAACCCTTTAAATTGTTTTAGATAATGAAGTATTTCTCACAGAAAATTATTGCAATTACACATTTTTTGTCATACATGTTTTTTTCTTTATGTGTATTGCAACAACATAGAAAAATAATAAATGAAAAAAGCAACTTGGACATAATTTCACACAAAACTCCAAAAATGGGACGGATTAATTTGGTGGAACTTTCAACTTAATATTTGGTTACACGCCCTTTGGAATAAATAAGTGCAATCAATTGCATCCTATTACCATCAACAAGCTTCTTATAACTCTCAACTGGAATATTGGATTCTTCTTTACAAACTCTTCCAGGTCTCTCGTATTTGAAGGCATCTTCTCCCAACACCAATTTTAAGATCTCTCCACAGGTGATCAACTGCATTTGGATCCGGACTCATTGCTGCCACTTCAGAACTCTCCATCACTTTGTTTCCATTCATTTCTGGGCTTCTTGAAGTATGTTTGCGGTCATTGTTCTGCTGGAAGACCCATGAGCTAGAACACAAACCAGGCATTCTGACACTGTGTAGTACATTGCCACCCAAAATCCTTTGGTGATCTTCAGATTTCATGATGCCTTGCATACAGTAAAGAAACATGGTGTCAAAAGCAGCAATACACCCCCCAGAATATTTTTGAATAGTCATCATTTCGGACTTTAAGTTCTGTATTTTTATCTTTGTAGACCTCATTCCATTTTTAGTAAACTGTAGAATGATATGCTACTAAAAAGCTGTATCTTGGTCTCATCTGTCATCAAGATGCTTTCCCAGAAGAATTTTGCCTTACTCATGTACATTTGATAAACTGCAGTCTAGCTTTTTTATGTCAGTGTGTTCACAGTGGGGTCCTCCTTGGTCTCCTGCTATAGCATTTCATTTCATACCAATGTTGATAGTTTGCGCTGACACTGATGCATCCTGATCCTGCAGGACAGTTTACATTTCTTTGGAATTTGATTGGGGCTACTTATCCACCATTGAAACTGCCTTGTTTTGTAACCATTTCAATTTTCTCTGCCATCCACATCCACGGAGATTAGCTACAGTACCTTGGCTTGTAAACTTCTTGATTAATTACACTCGTGGACAAAGGTCCATCAAGATCTCTAGGGATGGACTTGTATCCTTGAGATTGTAGATATTTTTCATGTCCTCAGACAGTTCTTTAGTTTCTGCTCTCTATGCTGAGTGTGGCTCACACAGACATACAATGCACAAATTGAGCCAAAGTCTCTTTTAATCTGGTATCAGGTGTGATTTTGATATTGCTCACATCTGTTATTTGCCACAGGTGAGTATGAATGACCATCACATGCTTGAAACAAAGTTGTTTATCAACAATTTTGTCTGGCCCAATTTGGGGGTGTTGTGTAAAATTATATTCAATTAGCCTTTTTTTGTATTGTTCCAATACACTCAAAGATAATAAACATGTGCATAGCGAAACATGTGTAATTGCAATACTTTTTTTGGAGAAATACATAATTTTCTGGAACAATTTCAGTGGATCCAACATTCATGGTCATGACTGTATTTGTTAAAAAAATGATAACGTGACCAACCACTTTAAACAACATTCATCAGCAATAATTTCATATAAAGAAATGGTTTATTGTTTATACTGGATGGCATGTGATTGATTATACAACACACAATTTCCTTAATGTTAAGGTCATTGTGTTGTCCTATGTGAAAATACCCTAACATGAGCAAAATAGCAGAATTTTAACGTTATTTCATAAACTGAATATATTTTAAAGTACAGAATAAAGATGAAAAGGAGATAAATTTTAAAAAAAACATGGATCAAAATTAGAGAACACTTTCAGATACCTTCAAATTATTGGTGTTAATCTGGCACCTGGTGCTAATCTCCGTAATTATCTGACAATTTAACTGAAAGCCTGATGGTGGGTTTAGACGTCCCGATATCGTGGCGATATCGTAGGCAACGGCGCGGGAGCGCGCATTTTTTGAGCGCGTTTCCCGATATCGCATCGGCGGTTTACACGCTGCGATATCGGGAAACAACGTCACTACGATGTGTACGCCCACCAACCCAGTAACGACCATTTAACATGGGAGTTAATGGGTGAGGTGCGAGTACACATCGTAGTTGGGCTGTTACATGCTACGATGCTGCTACAACGGCCATGCGATATCGGGCGGTTGAATAGCACGCTCATTCAACCCCGATATCGTTTTGGCATAGTTCCAGCATCGCGTTGTACGTTCAAACCGTACAACGCGCAAACGATATCGGGTCCAACTCCCGAACCACGTGACTTTTTGTCGGAGTTGGATCAGAGTTGGACGCCGATATCGCAATGTGTAAACCCACCATAACTTTCACAGTTTGCACTCACTTTGCAAAAATGTTGTGCTGTTCCAAAATGAGTGAAACTCTCCGGCAGCAGGTTGTCCAGATGAAGGCCAAAGAGGTCACCTTTTCAGCCATAGTAACAGAAGTTGGTCGTTCCATGTCTATGATTTCTAGAATATCTTTACATCACAAACTCTTTCAATTCCCCATAGAATGCTGCACGCTTTCGAAATAAAACTGTAACAGAAGACCAGATAATGTGGACAATCCCCATGGGTAATCATTTCAACACTGCAGCTACAGTACCTTGCCAGTTCAGCAATGAACAAGTTAAGTATCGGTCTCATCATACAGTGTCACAATGTTTAAAAGCATTTGGACTGAAAGTCACCTCTGCAGTGACCAAACCTCTCATTAGCAGAAAGAATCACAAGGCTAGACTCATCTTTGGTGAGGAGCATGTTGTGTGGACAGAGGAGAAGTGGTCCACAGTTCATGTTAGTGATAAAAACAAGTCTAATTTATTTGGGTCTTATAGGAAACATTATGTTTGTCGATAAACTGGGGAAAGACTGAACCCAAAATGTGTAAAGAAGTCAGAGAAAGGTGGTGGAGAAAATGTCAAGGTTTGGGGAATGTTTTCTGCTGTAAGGGTTGGGCCTCTCATACAGCTACATGGCAGAGTGAATGCAAGTGTTTATCAGAACCTTCTTCAATAACACGTGGTTCCTTACGTTAAACACTCAATCAGCCAGCAGTTTTCATGCAGGACGATGCCCCCTGTCACACAGTAAAACGGGTAAAGTAGTTCCTTGAGACAGAAAACATTGAAACAATGAAATGGCTGCCCAGAGTCCTGATCTAAACCCAATAGAAAACCTCTGGAAAATCCTTGGTGACAAAGTTATGGCCAAGAAACCCACAACAGTCACATATATATATATTGTGAGGCATGCCGGCGCTATGGCACGTGGCTGGCATGACTCACGTGACCGGCGTTAATGTGGGATTGCTAAACCCTGCAGCATATGCACAGGGTAAGTGCAGATTGGCTCGGTAGCAGCACACACGGGGTTAACTGCTGCTGCTGAAAGCTGAGTTCTGTGTGAAGGAGTAATTTACAAAGCACACTGGATTGCACCTGTGTGGGGAGGCCAGTTTTGCACAAGCCTGCAAAGGTGGAAGACACATGGTGTGTCTCTCCCTATATCCTGCAGAGGGAAGCAGGACATGCCATGCTGGGCAGGGGACTCAGCCTGGGAACACAGAAGGCCTGTCTGTGTATGAGGACGCACGTGAGTGACGACATGTGCTCAATGTTTATATGGGTTTGACTGGAAAGGAGAAGCCCTCCAGTCTGTAGCTAGGATTTCGTCCTGTTTAGTTAGAGCCGGACAGGCAAGGATTTATTTTGTTGCTGTTTTATTTGCTTTCTGTGTTGCTATCACCTGAATAAATCGGACCCAGTGCCGTTTGCATCTGAATCTCTGATGTTGGACTGAGTGACTCCCAAAAGCTACGGGCCCTTCGGTCCCAGTAAAGGCGATCCCAGAGCGTGTTACCACATTATGGTGGAGAATGTGGGCATAGTCCCAGATTTAGCTTTTCCAGTCATAATAGGCCGGACTCTAAATTGTTTTTGAACTTCTGGGAGCAAGGGCTTGTGTCTGGCTGCTCAGGAAACAGCCAGAACAGTCCAAAGGAGCTGCTGTTACAGCGGGATGCTAAAGGGAATGTCTGTGATGTTATGTGTAATAATGATTTGGTACCCAATAAGTGTGACCTCCCAGAGTTAGGGGTGACCAAAGAAAAGGGTGGTTATCCCCAACATAGCGACACGACGAGTAAAGAGGTAAACCGCACTGTGACTGGTTGTAACCACACTGTAACTGGTAGTAACATGGTAGCCAAAAAGAATGGAGCCGACATCAAGTTAGAGAGTGACTTGGGGGTTCATCATACTGTGGAGCATAACACTGACTCAAGGGGTGACGGTGACTCTGAGAAAGGAAGGGTGTACAGTAAGGAAGGGTCCAGTAAGGATGGCAACTCCTCCCGTCCCAAAAAGAGCAAGCGCCACAAAAAGGCTGCCCAGGTGACCCCAGCTGACAATATATTGTCATCTGCTTCTATGCCATGTGTGAGTTCTCTTCCAGACACTGAGACAAACAGAATGGAAGGTGAAGTGTTATTGCCCGTGGAAACCGCTGGAGCTGAGACCGATATTGTGCTGTCTAAGGAACGGACACCGTGTGATGACACTACTGTTCAAGTGAAAGACAAGGAGAACGAGCCATCCAGGAAGACTGTATGGGTGTCCGCTCCCTTGTCTGCACAAGCAGCTGATAATCGGTCATTTGGTGGCGCTGTAGGAGGAGAAATCCTGGGGACAGCTAGGGGAGCAAGAGTCCCTGAAAGTCATGGAGAGCTGACCAATAATAGACCCACCACTGGGGTGGCTGGAAGTGGAACCAACACCACGGCAGAGACGGGTGGAGTTTCGGAAAAGGTGGACGAGATGGAGGGTGAGAAAACCTCTGAGGGTAACGCTACAGAGACCCAGGAGAGGGCCGGAGGTATCGATCCTGAGACCTACGAGAAGGTGGGAGCTGATACAATGGAGACCCTGGTGAGGGTGGCAGATGGGGCTGCCGATACCCAAGAGTGGCGTGCTGTGGCAGAGGTCACAAGTGAAGAACTGGAGATCCCTGGACAGACCCAAGGTGATGGGGTCGAGGTTGCTAGGGGTACTGCCAGACCCCAAGAGGGGAAGTTGACTGCAGAAGTGGAAGAAGCCACTGAAGAAGTGAGGGCTGAAGTGACTACCTCCTTGAGTGTTGTGAGCTTGCCTGGTCCGGTGGATGTCGGAGCCAAGTTAAGGGAGCTCACGGAGATACTTCAGGGCCACTTGAGACAAGAGAAGCTGTGGAGACAAGCTGTTGAGTCTCGAGTGGGTGCTTTGGAGACAGAGAGGTCTCCGGGAATTGTGGTAGAAGAACAGCTGAAGAAGGAAGGGCTTCGAAGACAAGCTGCTGAGAGGCGAGTAGCCGAACTAGAGGAGGAGGTCTCTGACCTCAAAAGTCGCCTGGACGCATGCCATATGAGGAACGAGGCAACCTTGGAGAAGGTTGAGTACCCAGTGTTCCTCCCGGGCAAACGCGCTGAAGAAGCCGAACGTCCATTGGCCCTGAAACTTAAGCCAGGGGAACTGGAGGGGACCAATAGTATGACAGAAACTCCTCTATACAAGTGCCTCGTAGATGTACCCGAGGACTTGAGAGAAGAATGCACCAGAGAGTCGGTGCATGAAGCTTTTAAGAAGGCCGTGGGAGCCTGTAAGGTGTACTGGACTTCAGAAGACAAACAGCTTGTGGTCCTGTCCACAACAGAAGTCACAGTGAAGCGAGTCGATATCCTAAGGGACATGCACTTACGGTGCGTTCGCACAAAGCGGATGATCGGTTGGAGACTGAAGAAGCCGCTAGACGGCTGGAGCTTATGAAGGAAGCTCAGAGTCTGCGGGAAGACGTCATCCAGGTCCCTCAGACTCTAGTGAGAAAGCTCATTGGGAGAAATGGCCAAGCCATGCAACTAATAGTAAAGAAGTCTGGGGTGGTGAAAGTGAGCGGACTACGTGATCACAAAGATTGGTTACCTGACAAGAATGGTATGGTGTCGTTCTTCGCCATAGGCACAGAGGAAAGTCTTGGTTATGTACGGATGCTCATGGAATACCGAGTGGCCTATCTCCGAGATGTAGAACGGCTGAATCTTGCAAGACTGCGAGTTGAGAGACAGCATCGCCTGAGCAGCAGACAATGGCGACGGCCTGTAAACCATGAGACCCAACAAAGAAGGGACCTTCCCAATTATAATGATAGTTCTCTACGTAAAGGAGGCAGTGAAGAAAGTCGCCATTGGAGAGACCTCCAAAGACGTCCTGAGGATAATGGGCGTGGGTTTAGTGGGAGTGAATCCTCCAGTACCTTGAGTCTGAGAGGCCCGATCAGACGGTCCAGTAGATTGCGGGACAGGACAAAGTCCGATTCGACCCTAGATACAGAGGCAAGTGACTCGCACTACTGTATTGACCGCTGGGAGCGGGGGAGGTCTGGCAAACTTTCTACTCGGACACGTGACCTGACTAGGTCTGATCCTGGGGTTTCCCTGAGGCACATGTGTGGGCCCGTGACTGAGGGTGGGTCCCTACGAAATCTGACGGCTCATGTTCTGGGAGCTGACGCTCTTGGTCGACTGCCGAGGTCCCCTCGACTATTGGGGCACCCGGCGATGGATGCCCTGTCCCAGGGCCCCGGTTCGATGGCACATGTTCGCCCCTACGGGTCTGAACAGGGGGGAGGGATATGTGAGGCATGCCGGCGCTATGGCACGTGGCTGGCATGACTCACGTGACCGGCGTTAATGTGGGATTGCTAAACCCTGCAGCATATGCACAGGGTAAGTGCAGATTGGCTCGGTAGCAGCACACACGGGGTTAACTGCTGCTGCTGAAAGCTGAGTTCTGTGTGAAGGAGTAATTTACAAAGCACACTGGATTGCACCTGTGTGGGGAGGCCGGTTTTGCACAAGCCTGCAAAGGTGGAAGACACATGGTGTGTCTCTCCCTATATCCTGCAGAGGGAAGCAGGACATGCCATGCTGGGCAGGGGACTCAGCCTGGTAACACAGAAGGCCTGTCTGTGTATGAGGACGCACGTGAGTGACGACATGTGCTCAATGTTTATATGGGTTTGACTGGAAAGGAGAAGCCCTCCAGTCTGTAGCTAGGATTTCGTCCTGTTTAGTTAGAGCAGGACAGGCAAGGATTTATTTTGTTGCTGTTTTATTTGCTTTCTGTGTTGCTATCACCTGAATAAATCGGACCCAGTGCCGTTTGCATCTGAATCTCTGATGTTGGACTGAGTGACTCCCAAAAGCTACGGGCCCTTCGGTCCCAGTAAAGGCGATCCCAGAGCGTGTTACCACAATATATATATATATATATATATATATATATTAGCAAAAAAGGAAAAAGCAGCACCAAAATAATAATGGTGTAAACTCTTTTTATTGCCTAGTGGTGTGGCGATGCTTCGGATATGGCAATTCTTTCTCAAGCATTGAGTCTGGTACAAACACACAGTCTTATAGGGTGCACATACAATGAACATTAATCCATCGATTTCACATAAAATCATACATTATTCATATACATGATTCATGGATTTGTAAAGTGCTAAGTGCTGCACCATGCATGAAATTTTCCATATACACACATGGTTGTGCAGTAGCGCAATGAGGCCAACGGTGCCATTTTACACATGGTATATACAGGAAGTGGTCGTATGATACATTTCCGGGATATCCAGTGGTGGAAATGCTCTGTATAATATTCCAAACCGCTTATCCCATTATCCATATTGACAACTATTATAATAAAAACCTTAGTAAATAAGATAGTACTTTACTTAGTGGTGCTCTTAGTATATTTCTTTCTAAATTAAGATTATTTAATATCACCTTCATGGCACCAGGTTAATAGCCACTACAATGCTTCTATAAGGGGGACCAAATCTTAAGAGCTAATTGTATACAGGGAAAGGAACTGAGTCCAGTATGGTGTCAGTAAGCGGGCCGAACACTAGTATGTATAGCAAGATGCCCCTCTGTACGTGCAAATTCGAGGCCATAAAGGGTATCAGCCCCCGAGCCCCATGCACACATGACACCCTCATACCACTCCACTTTCGCTCTCCAATCACATATATATATAGTGGGGGTTCAAGCTCTTTATCAGCTGGTGAGGTCCACGCAGGTATGAATATCCATGTCAAGTTAGGCTAAAGTTTATTTTCTTGCTTAAACTTTCAAAATAACATAAACAGATTTTCTTCTGTGCACTGTGAATTATGAATGAATTGTTTTGTTGTAAATGATCAGCACAACTACGACTCTACACAGGTAATGTGCATCCATCTATCATTATACAGAGGTAATTACTGATCATTAGTTCCTGACATCAATCTTACTAATTAATTATTTTTAGTGCACTATGCTGGGATGCTCCTCAGATGACAGCGAATATGGCTTGTTATATTGGTATTTGCTAGAACTGCATTAAAGAGGACCTGTGACCCCCCTGGTGCATGGCAATGTAAATGCACCACTGAATGCAGCATGCCTGCTGCATTCAGGGAAGGGCTCCCCCATGTTTCTAGCCCCCCTGTGCACTGAGATATACACTTTATAAATCTTACATTTACTGAGTCAGGAGGGCATACCTTATTCTGGAGTTAGCACAGTCACGGAGGTTTTTCCCTGCCTCCGGACGCTCTGTGACGCCTCCTGTTGCTCTCTTCCTCCTCCATATTGTGTCCGCCCCCCTCCTCGCCTGTGCCGACGTCTAAGCTTCTGTTCTCACGCAAGAGCATAGTGAGGCCGTGACGTCAGCCACCAGCTCCCGTCCTCGCTTTGCATTATGGATTACACTAATATGGAGGCCTTCTAAAGCCTCACTAAATGGATTGGTCACTATATTTTAAACTTTATAATATTTTTTTTAATAATTGTGTTGTGGACATGATTTTGTGGCACCTACTACTATATAGGTATTACAGTATCTCATCCTGCCTCAGAGAATGCACAGATCTCCAGTCCATAAAACGGTCACTGATGGAGGAACATATGACCAGACTCGGCACCAATCTCCTCCAATTAAAAAACACTTCACATAGGAAAGCTGAAACTAATGGACAGGTCTGATTACCTGCTCCCCATGAGTAGCCATTTTCAGAACAGTGGAGCTGGGAGGAATGAGGAGAACCCATGATACTTATAGCAGTGCTATATATAAGTGCCACAAAATGTTTTCCAATTTATTTCCAAAAAAATTTAAAGAAAGTCGCTTATTTAGGCAATTTTTTTTTTCAGTGTGCAAGCAAGGAGGGTCTGTATTAAACCTCTCATTGCTAATTGTGCAACTAAAGTCAAATTCTGAGCAAGATGCATGCGAGATTCCCGCACGAGCGGCACGACCGCCAGCTCTTTGCATGGGAGCGTGTCAGCTGTACGTGTTTCTGTGCAGCTGACGAGCTCTTGTTCAGAGAGTCAGCGGTCATTCTGGGTGAGTCTCGCATGCGTCTCTCTGGCCTTAGTGAAAGTAAATCATGCATTTTGAGATGTTTAATATACATATGTATGTAAAACATGTACATGTAAAATAGTGACAATGTTGACAATGTTGAGCTGTTGGCCTGCAAGGAACAAAAGATTTAGGATCAAAGGGGTTGTCCAGGCTTGGGACAAAAGACTGCAATCACTAAATGTTACTGCCATCCGCCAAACTGTGATCGGTGTCCTTCCCTGGAGGGATATCTGGCTAGTCCTCTGTTTGAGATTCTTAATCGAGGCTCCACGGACTCCATTTGCATATTCAAATTCCCAGGGGGCAATGCATCATGGATTTCACTGTGTTTGAGCGCTTTAGCCGGCTGCCCGCAGTGTTTTCCTTGACTGGTCTCCCTGAGGTCAGTGAGTGCTTTGTGATGTTGATTTCTCTGTATGCCTGTAGCAATCAGATGTTCACATGGCCGCATGCACGTGATCTGTGTACTCAGTCATGTGCTGACTAGTCCCATACTGCATCTCTCAATTCTCTACTATTGAGAGAAGCAAAGGGAACCTAGTCGGCACATGCACGCAATTGTAAAAACCTCATTTAAACAGTCACGTGACCGACCGGATAACCAGGATTGGTTGCGCACCGCACGCTGGTCTCACAACTGCAGATTTTTGTCCCAGGCCCGGATAGTCCCTTTAATATGATAAGTATTACCTACCTCTATCCCTACGCCCTCCTACTGTATCCCAATACGTCCCTCGTAGACAGTGAGCCCTCGTGGACAGGGTCCTCTCCCCTCCTGTATGACCTGATTGTCTTTATATACTGTACTTGTCCTCGTCTGCCCTTTCCACATGTAAAGCACCATGGAATCTAATGGCGCTATATAAATAAATAAATAAATAATAATATTAATTACAATTAATTCACAGAAAATAATAGAAATAAAAGAATAAAGTGAATAATATTTTTCTTCTATAAAAGGCATGAACCATCTATACAGAAGTCTACAGTATTTATCCAGTGGCCACTATTACTTAGGGCAGCCCACTGTGCTAAATGAACCACATGATCTCCGAGGCAATCTCTATTGTCAGATTTAACCACCCAAGTGTGTGGCCTAATCATTGAACAGCTGGATCTCAATGTTTGTTGTCATGCCTGGCATAGCTAATTGGACAGCTCTGACTGTGGAGAGAACCAACAGGTTCTATAAAGATCCCCATTATAAGGGTAAGTTCACACTTACCGGCGGGTTGGTCGTCGGCGGCTGGGCGGGACCCGCCAGGAAGCTCCGGCGCCGTGCACCGGCTTCCTGGCGGATATGTGCGGGCGGTATCCGGCGGCTGCCCAGCGGGTTCTCGGCGGAGATTCTGCAGCGGCTGGAAGCAGCACATGATTCTGCTTGCAGCCGCTGCAGAACCGGCCGGTTTTTAGAACTTGGTCATTCTTTGCTAACCCGCTGGGAAACCTGCGGGTTAGCAACGGATGACGCTGGGTAACCGCCGGTATGTGCACAGGCTTGGGCGGGTTACATTAGTTTCAATGTTAATCCAAACGTCGGTTTGGATTAACATAAATTTAAATAAAACTAATGTATGCAAAACGGCGGTTTACACAGGTAAACCGCCGAAAACCCGCCCAGTGTGCACATACCCTAAGAGTGGGATGATGGCTGAAACTATTATCGCCACCATAATACAGCAAGGAGATTACAGCCCATAGAGAAATGTTCTTTGAATGGATACTCAAATAAAGGTGCTTGAATTGCCATAAAAAAAGTCAGAACTAACTAACGCTCTGTACAGATTTGCAAGCTATAGTCTTTATGATCCTCTAATTTTAACCATTTATTTTGATATAGTGTGGTGGTACATTATGAGTTAAACAGATTCATGTGCAAGAATGTGATTTTTTTTCCACTTGCCTTGCTTTAAAGGCTGTGTACACCTTGCAACTCATTTATTGTTCATTTGATTCATAGTTAAGCATCTTTCCCTTAATTTGCTTCTGCAGAGTACCTGTAAAGCTTTTATCTAGCCGAGTACTCTTACAAGTCTGTCAGACCTCTGCTCCTGATGGCTCTCTGCACTCTAACTCAAGGGGGAGGTTCTCTATAGATTTCAATAGAGGTGAGAAAGCATTTATAGTTTCATGGAGGGCAGAGAAAACATTTTCCCAAAAAGAAGGAAAGCACATAGAGAGGAAATAATTGCAGTATAAAATTTGTGCTAATATATAAGCAGTGAACATAACAGCACTATAGATACACACAGATCCCATAAATAGCCTATGGTACTGGGCGAGACACTCCCAAATTAGAAAAATCTGAAACTTGGATCAAGCTGTAACCTGCGTAACAGTACAGGGATTATTTAAAAATGAAGAAAACATGATTACTAGTGATGAGCGAGCACAAAATCTACAAATCTGTCAGACCTCATCTCCTGATTGCTCTCTGTGCTCTCCCTCAAAGAGGAGGATCTCTACAGATTTCAATAGAGGGGAGAAAGCATTTATAGTTTCAGGGCAGAGAAAAAAAATTCTACCAAAACGGAGGAAAGCACATAAGGAGGAAATAATGCAGGGTAAAAGTTGTGCTAATATAAAGCAGTGAACATAGCAGCACCCTAGATACATAATCAGCCTATAGAAGTGGGTGAGACACTCCCACATTAGAAAGATCTTAGACTTGTATCAAGCTGTAACCTGCATAACAGTGCAAGGGTTGTTTAAAAATGAATGAAGAAAATATAATTACTAGTGATAATCGAGCAAAACCATGCATGGCTGCTCGGTATTTGTGATGAACAGTTGGATGCCCAGATGAGCACGACTCATGTACCGAGTGTAATGGAAGTCAATGGGAACTTGAGCATATTTCCGGAATAACAAGCAGTTGGACGCTCAGACGTGCTCGACTTGTGTACTGGGTATAATGGAAGTCAATGGAAGTGAGCACTTTTCAGGAAGATCTGTAAAAACGCTTGAGTTCCCATTGACTTCCATTATCCTTAGTGCACAAGTCGAGCCCATCTGAATGTCCATCTGCTCGTTATGAGTACAGAGCACCCAGGCTTGCTCATCCTTAATGATTACACATTGAAACTTAGTACAATTTTATTAACCTAAGCTATCAAAATTATAGATGTCCATAGCCTGTAATGGGGGACATTAAATGTCCATATGGCATCTAATAAAACACGACATGGAGTTATGTGGCACACCTGCATCTTGGTCACCACAGCGCTACTGCACCTACTCCACAGGTGTGGTGTCATTGCTCTCAGGTAAGATGGGGACACAAAGCTGAGACACCCAACCACACACTCAACACCCATCCTAACTCCAGACCAGGGAGGTGCCGAGCGGAAGAAACTCCTCTTGAGAGGAGACCCTATCTACTGGTTGGAGGAAGGAGCAAAGAGTATGTATAAGGGGGTGGGAGGAAGGAAGTTAGTCAGAGTGAGACGTTTTTTAGGAGAGGAGGCAGGAGTAGCAAGATGGGGTTATAGGGGTCACTGGAGCTGGGGCCTAACGAAACCAGTGGGTAGGTTGGCAGAGGAAACCAGGGAACTGCGAATCTACAGTCATCTTCCAGGTCGTGGTAGAGGAACTGGCTTCATGAGGGGACCGGCCCCAATCTGGTGTGAAACATTATGATCAAGCCAGGAAACCAGAGGCCGCATACTCTCCCAGGCACAGTAGCTACAAAGGATCAAGAGGATGTGCCAGGCCGTCGCTCAGCAATGCCCGCAGTCACCTGCCTAAGGACTTGAAGCACGAAGGCACAGGGCAAGAGAGGAGAACAGCACAGGAAGGAGAGAGTAGCATGGGAAGGCTTATGAATGGTAGCTCGGTGGAGTGGACACGGCCTGCTTGAGAGCTGGCCAAGTTGCAATCTGGGAGAGCACAGTACCCTAGCTGGGTTGGCACTGAACTGAACTACAGTAAAGAGACTGGTAAGAACTGCAACATCTGTGTCTTTCTACTCCTTCTGCGCCTCCCTGCACCAACAAATAGCACCCTCATCCACAGTAACTTTCATTCAAACCCTGTGGATCTGCTCAGCCGTTCCGTCCATGGGATTGTTACACCTTGCTGCAACAACAGCTATTCCCCAGGGTCACTACAAGCAGCACTGGTCATTCTAATAAGAAACCACAGATGGCGTCACGATGAACTTTATTTTCCCTGTACATATTCCCTTTTCCTGTTCGGTCAGGACCACGGATTCTGGGGTTGTCACCGTGACCACTGAACAGACTGTTACCCCAGAGTGTCTGAACACCCAGGTCTTTGCCACTTACACAAAATCATTTCTGTACTAGGAATCCATGAGGACCGGTTGCAATGTTTCCTGTGTGGCTATTGGAAGGTAATTGTGGAAATATAGCAAATACCATCTGTAATGTTCCATGCAGGGAATATACATATCTTATCCTACTCTATTACATATGTATTTCTGTACATGCAGTAGAGGAACAATCCTGGACATCTGATTCCAGGAATGGGTTAAGTGGTGGCAAAACTGATAGTGCTGAATGTTATAAAATGTCACCTTTACTTCATTGTTACTTATCAGGATAGTATCAGGGCCCTTTAAATTTAATGTAGCCAGGGGTGTAACTATAATAGGTGCAAGGGTTGCAATCGCACCCGGGCCCTGGAACCTAGGCCCTACAAGTCCCTTTAGCCTATAGATAAAGACTAATGCTGTTAAAGATTATTAAGAATTGGGGGCCCCATTGGAGCTTTTGAGTCGGGGCCCATGAGTTTCAAGTTATGCCTCTGGATGTAACCATATCTGTAAAGTGAAAAAAAAAACAAGCGTCAATAAATTCTCATGTACAAACGTCAATTCATTATTTGAGGTTACAGAGCTCATATAAATGAAGTAAATGTCTCGGAGTGACACGTAATGTTCTGAATTATTATGCCTTCATCATTTTGACATCTAATTTTCTGCCATCTTTCCAAAGATATGTCCTTATTATATAGTACTGTACATCATGTAGACAAGACATTTGGTTTCTTATTTATTGAGGTGGCTGAGGAGCGACCAGTCAGGCACAGCCGTGATACATAGATTTCTAGATTTCCCCAACCCCAGCAGAATCCTTCACTCATGTAAATGTGGGGGCTGGAAAACCAAGTGGTGTAGGCCGCACTCCTGGGGAACAGGGACAAGGGCCCTACTGAAAACAATACCTTATCATTGTCACTTGTTCTGATTCTCTGGGGGGCACTAAATTCCGGCTGCTGTTCTTTCCGTGTCACTAACCCATTGGTGTCCAGAGATAAGCTATTTTATATTACAAAGGAGTTATACAATGGTTTATGCCGTCATTTATTTGTAAGGTTCAGAAACAGAGACTGCTTGCAAAGACTAACTGCTTCTTGCATTTGAAGCTGTAAAAGAAGTCCATCAAAATAGTGATCCTATGTCATCAAAGTGATGCCATTTATTTTGGAAAGGTAATAGAACTGAGTGATGGGCTATAATTGCTCCCATGTAACCCTGATCAGGAGGCCAATGTAAACCATTCCTCCTATGTTTCTATTCCTCCTATGTTAATATCAGGTTAGATTTCCTTTGGGTGCAGTGATAGTAGGGCTTACAATACAAGTGGACATGCACAACATCTGTATAAAGCAGGGTTCCCCTACCTGTGGCACATGGGCCCTAATGTGTGGCTCACAGTTGTCTTCCAGTTTGTAATATACATCTTGTCAACATTTTGCCGAGTTTCCTAGATATCACTGATTTGCGGCAGCCAGAGCTAGGGGGCATGAGTGAGCTGGAGCTGCATGTAAATGAAGACCTGGTTGTTTACTCCAGTCTACAGTATGCCCGGCAACCCCCAGACTTCTACAACTCACCCCAGTCTCGAACATGACGACCCACCCCCTCTGCACACAATGGGTTACCTTCTCCTCTGGCATAGTGTACTGAATCTGCAGCTCTGGAGATTCGGCACACTGGGTCAGTGTAGAAGCTGAGGGCTGTGTGCAGTCCTTTGTGCCCTCAGCTCGTGCTCCCCTGTGGCCGCTCTGTGCAGTGTGCAGGTGAGTCGGTCCTTTTCTCTATCTCCTGCACACTGCGGGGCACAGTTTCTGCAGGTGGGGAGAGAAGAGGAGCATCTCAACTGTGCATGCACAAGAATTCAGGATGGCTTGGGCTGATGAATCCTGTCCTCAATGGTGAGGTAAGACATAATAAGTGGAATTAAGAAGAGGCATGTTTGACTGCTCAATACCCCATTATATCCCTTATGAAATCTCCAGACAATTATTATTACACTTAAGAGATGCAATCTGCAGATGAAAAGATTACAAGTTACTAGGGATGAGCGAGTACCGCACTATTCAGACTCACTATACTCGACGTAGGTCCCGGTACTCGGTACTCGTTGCGAGTATAGCGAGTCCGATTAATTTCACAGTGTATCTAAAGATACACTGCGAAAGTACCCTAAAAGTGAATAAAAGTTGTTAAAAATAATAAAATTACATACACACTTGTCCAACGCCTCCACCGGGACCGTCCCAGAGGACCTGCGATCACCGGACAAGGACCTGTGATTTCCAGTCAATCAGATGGCCAGTAGCAACTCACTCATCCCTACGGGCCCTTTACACACCGCTACTGGCGGGTGGATACAACCAGCTACAGGCTACAAATGTAGCTTGTAGCGGCAAAATACCCCGTAGTAGCGGCGTGTAAAGACAGTAGGAGGCACCCGGCAACAGATACATCTGTTTCCGAGCACTGACCGGAAACAGGTGGCTACACAGGCGATTGTAGCGAGCTGTATCGGCGTGTAAAGAAGCAACAGAAGGGATGTGTCGACACCAGGCTATGTACCTGGTATGTAGCTGGGGCGTGACACAGCCTCCGGGATACCGCCCCCCTTCAGCGATCATTGGTGGAAGCTCCTGCGTTACGATTGGTAGACGCTGCATAGGGCGGCATATTTAAGGAGCTGACCTGTCACACTACACAATTGCTCGAGCGTCATGTATTAAACAGCCTCCTGCGATGCCTGGCCAATCATCGGTTTCTTGCTTTGTCCTATCAGCGTACGGACGTCTCGTGATCCACAATTGTGGCACGCCTATGTGCTGTCCCTGCTGCACCAGGTCCGCCCATATTAGCTGGTTGTAGCGGTGTGTAAATGAGGTAAGATGAGCTACAGAAGGTGACTTGAGGCACCCGGCGGTGTATCCAGAGATAGATGTAACGTAGCGTAGCTTGTGGCGGCGTGTAAAGATGGTGCGTTGATCGTTTGTAACCGTTTGTGCGTGCTCGTGCACATGAAGTAGCTGGTTGTATCCACCCGCCAGTAGCGGCGTGTAAAGGTACCCTACAAGTTACATGTCCAATACATTTTGAAAATAATGAAATTTCCATTGCTATTATTATAATAATTTTTATTATAATTGCTTATCATCTGTACAAGATGATACTGCTGTATATGAATTATCACAGACTGAACAAGAATCAACAGTGTGATGCAGCAGCAAAAAAGGCAAATACAACTCTGGGAGGTATTAATCAACAAACTGAAGCAAATTTTAAGAAGAGCGACCACAATGGTGACCGATCTGAAACCATGTCCTATTAAGAACGGTTACATGATATGGGAATGTTTAACTTGCAAAAAAGAAGACTGAGAGGAGACTTAATAGCTGTGTACAAATATCTCAAGGGCTGTCACACTGTAGAGTGATCAGCCTTTATTCTCATTTGCACAAGGAAATACTAGAAGCAATGGAATGAAACTGAATGGGAGGAGACACAGATTAGATATTAGAAAAAAACTTTTTGACAGGGAGGGTGATCAGCAAGTGAACAGGCGACCACGAGAGGTGGTGAGTTCTCCTTCAATGAAAGTCTTCAAACAGAGGCTGGACAGACATCTGTCTGGGATGATTTAGTGACTCCTTCCTTGAGCAAGGGGTTGGACCACATGACCCAGGAGGTCCCTTCCAACTTTAACATTCTATGATTCTATTACAAATATTATATTTCATGCAATAGTACCATGTTATAAGACACAATAAACCCAAAGACATTCGGCAAGTCATAAAATACATTTTACTGTCAGCCCATGGATCAGTCAAACCAGATGTGCTGGGGCTCAACACATGTCACTACTATAGCAACTACATGCCATAAAGGGCAGGATAAAGACTTGTAGATAGGAGTCTATATAATGATTTGCTGCATTTACAGTTTAGTTTTATAGACTTGCAGTTGCTAAGAAACAACAGAATTAAATACTCATTTGTATTACTTTTATATAGTGCCATCATATTCTGTATGCACTTTACAGACATTATCATCAATGTGCCTTATTAGGGCTCACAATCTATATTCCTTATCAGTATTTATTTGGACTGTAGAGGAAATTGGAGAACCTGGAGGAAACCCACACAAATACAGTGAAAACAAACAAGCTCCTTGCAGATGTTTCTTTGGTGGGATTTGAACCCAGGATATCATTGCTGTAAAGCAATAGCGCTAACTGCTATATCAACTTGTACATAGTCTTATATTTTCTGTAGTGACATCTTGAAGTGAAACCTGGACGATAAAGGAACAAGACAGAAGAGGAATCAACGCCTTTGAAATATGGAGCTGGAGAAGTATGTTATCAATACCATGGAAGCAAGAACAAACACATCAATTCTGGAACAAATCAAGCCAAGTATGTCTCTTGAAGCAATGATCACCAGCTACCACTTGCCTACTTTGGACACATCATACGAAGAAAAAAATCACTAGAGAAGTTCACTATGGTAGAACAAATAGGAGGAACTAGACGAAGAGGAAGACCAGCAACCCAATGGCTCGATACTGTCAAGATAAGAGTGGAGAAGACTTATCTAGGCCGCATAATATTGAACTTCCTACAGAGTGTTCATCCATCAAGTCACCCTGATCCATCCATCAAGTCGCGTTCATCCATCATATAGTGCACACCAGTAAAAATGATATAAGAGACACTAAAGATGGTATCAAATAAATATGTTGCTTGGTGTAGACACTAAGGGGAAAGTAAAATTGTCCGATGCCAGTTTATTGGGGTTAAAAGGTCACATGTGCCATATTTGAGCGATAATTTGTGATTCTTTTAGTATTCTTCCACTGCTGACAGCACTTTATTTATGCAGACTAGATATAGCTTTAGCAGAAGGAGCAGGGTATGAGACTTCTTACACATCCTACTATATTACCTCCTAAGATTTGGAATAGAATAGACCTTACTTAGCAAAGAAAAACAGCAACCAACCAGAGCTCAGCTTCTATTTGACTATAGCAGTTTAGCAGAGAAAGCTGAGCAACAAAGACAATTTTTCTTTTAGGATTTTGATAAATGAGACTCAAGATTCTGTCGAGGAACGGCAACTTACTCGGCTAACAGTAGAAGCAGCATAATGACCCTGGTGACAGCTTTACTGCGGCTATTATGGCAAAGATTTAGCACACACTCAAAAAAGAACATCATGTTCTCTGCTCCATACCTGTGTGCAGGAGCATGGAAGAATGGGATTTATTTCCAGAAAGAATCACTCCTGCCAAAAGGCATTTAAAGCATGTTAATACCTTTGTTTATTAACACTTAAAGAGGTCCTGCTGCTTTATTTGCATAGGCATTCACACCCGTCCAGGTTTTAGTGCTTTGCGCTATATTCATCTTTCCATTTGTGCCTTTTTTACAGTCACATTTTTATGTTTTGGTCTGTGAGGGTTTTTCTTAGTTTAGTTTGAGTATGAGGTTCCAGATGTTTTCATCTGCGTGATCATTTAAAACTTATCAAAAAGTTACTAAACTTTTTACACTTGTTCTCCAGTCCTTACTTGGAGCGATTGTACGTACACCCAAAATTTAGGTGACAATTGTGCAGCTTAAAAGTCACAAAATGGGTTAAACTTAGAATTAAAAAAAGAACTTAGTGAAAAAATAGTCAATGAATACCACAAGGGAAGTAAAAATAAGGAAATGGATAAGTAAAAATTCAGATAGTCTACTCAGTTCAGTTTTTTTTTTTTTTAAATGAATGAGAAAGAAAAAGCCAATTGTAATGCAGTGGCTTGCTGCATTGCAAATACTGGTATATATAGCAAAGGTCACTATGGGACTCGTGGTGCCATGCGGGTTAATCCATTACAACTGGTGGGCTTGCAAGTTAGCAGAAGGACATGGGCGTGTCTGGCAAACCTGAAACCTCCCATAGGTGTGTCTCATGTAATACAGATAGGCTATAGTCCAACTTCCTGTTTGGTCACATGCTCCTCTGGGTTTGCAGTACCCATGTTGCCAGAAGCACATAGTGGAGAATCCATATGTGCAGAGCTTTGGATAGCTCTGGCAGTTCCTATGAAGACCAGGTCTCGCTCAATGTTTGAAGCTGCCATTGTCCTGGAAGGCACCTGAGATGGAATGCTTGGAGTTTGGCTGTGTCCTGCAAGGCACGTGGTGAGGAGACCAGGTATGTGTGGAGAGCCTGGAGTGTCTCTCTATTTTCAGACTGGTAGACTGAGAGGTCAGTGAGAGGTGGTTGTGATGCCTTCACTGAGACACTGTAACGGACGATGTAAATACAGCCATTGGAACAGACTAAATGTCATGAATGTTCTTTTGATATTAATGGACTGTATCATGTATGAGGTTTATGTTGTGTAATGAACCAAATGGACTTTATTTTACTGTAAAAAGATGCCTTGTTGCCTCAATCTCATTACTTTTGAGTGTCCCCAGTATGATCAGTGAGCAAATCACTACAAGACGAAACACAGATGCATAATGTAGTCAATATGGATCACACATGAGAAAAAAAACGGTCCATTTCTGAAGGATGTAAAAATTCCCATGGAGGAGTGACTGTAATAATACTATGAGCTCCTTTTTGCTGATTTTTGATCACATGAAAGTTAGAGTCAAATTTGTGATCAGTTTATAGTAGCCCTAAAGAAGAAATAAGAGCTGTAGAATCTCTCCAGTCAGCACAAGTTCAATGAATAGATCTCAGTTAACTCATTCTGCAGCCATCACTAGACAGTACAACACTGCATTGCACAGGAGTTGGATCATCAACAGAGCAGATGATTACATTATCACCTATGCAATACTAAGGAGATCCTGAAAACATGAGCTGTTGGCAGCTCTCGAGGCCTGGAGTTACCTACTCTGCTCTAGACCTATGTCCAGGAAATAAGATCAAGCAAGGCACAAGGGCCCTGAGAAGGTTATCTTTGAAATAGGACAATCTCTGTGCTACATGATAGAAATACATGGAGGGCTGTGATGTTGAATGACACATGGATGCTGATTTTCCCCACAAAATGTATAAACTATTAAAATGGAGTCATATAGACACCTATGTAGATGTACAAAGTAAAGAGTTTATACTATATACTCAGGGTACAATAAAGTGGTTTAAAATAAACCACTACTGAGCAATGAAAAATATATAGAAATGTACAGTTTGTCCATACAGACATGTTTGTCATAGAAAAATGCTGCAATTCAGATTCAGTCACTGGGTAGCCATTTAAAGACACGTATAAAGAAATTCTGACAAAGTAGTCCAAAATCATAGGTACATAGTTATAGAGGTTGAAAAAAGACATAACGTACGATCATGGAGTTAAACCTTTCTCTACTGTTATTATATATTTTTTATTGCTATCACCCGTAATGAGTGCCCCCCGGTTTTTAGTACTGTCTTTTGAAAATATAAGTCATGTGCCAATCCTTTGTATTGACCACACATGTATGTATACATATAAATGAGATCTCCTCTGAGACGTCTTTTATCTAAGCTAAACAAGCTCAACTCTTACAACCTCTCATCATATAAGAGGTCTTCCAACCCTTTTAATAATCAAGTTGCCACCTTTGAAGTGACTCTAATTTTTAAATATCCTTCTTAAAATGTGAAGTGTGATGCCCCTGCGATCAGAGTGGCCACAGGGTGAACTGCAGCCAGACGAGGAAGATGGTTGACTTAAACACACACAAACCAACACACCAACCCTACGCCCAGAACTCTATATCAGGCAAGGGGTGGCGGGAGTTTAGAGAAGTGTGGATGGAGAGTAGGACAGAACTGGACAAGTGTGTGGAGGAACAGTACTAAAAACCCTGGAACATTAAGTTGGAGGAGTGGATTCCAAGGTAGAGAGGTTCCCTGGAGGACTCAGAACCTTGGAGGCAGTTATCCAAGGGAGAAAGCTCACTCTAGAGATAGAGGCGAAGGAAGAACCATCGCAAGCAGACAAACCCCACAGCTAAACACTAAAGAATAGAGGGAGAACAAAGGACCCAGCATCCATCACTAATATAGCTGGCCGGAGGATCCAGAGATGAGAACTATAAAGACAGAGGGAGTCTTGTGAGCCCAAATCACCCCTGGATCACTGGAGGGCTAGGCTAGAGAGCCGGTTCTGTAGAGGTGACCGGGGCGACTCTAAGACCCTAATCACAAGACACACCAGCGTGGTGCGGGGACTCTATGGCCCACAACCTACCTACCGCCAAGGAGTAGGAACACAGTCATCGTACTAGGGCTAGTGTTCCTAAAACAGAGGGAAGCATCACTAAAGAGCCCGTGACGACCAGACCGAACCCGTGAGCAAGGACTGTGAGAAGAGACAAGCAGGGCCTGAAAGGTACTTTGAGGGAAGCAACGCAGAGGAACCATCTGAGCTGCAGTAGAACCCGGGTCTCCGGATAGGTGTAAGAACTAAGACTGAGAACTGTGAACTGTAATTTGTCTGCTAAGAAGTTGAACAGCAAAGTACCCGGTAAGCTTAAAAGTGCCTGAGACTGTTTATTATTGAACTGCTGCAGAGACCTCCACCTGCGAAGCCACCTTGCTGTCCCTGCGTGCTGGCTAGAGAAGCTGCAGGAGAAGAACCAATGCAGCATCCAGAATACGCAGCCCCCACTACACCTGCCCCGGGGCCAATCAGCCCTACCTGTGGAGGGCTTACAATCTATCACCATTCCCGGCAGGAATACGGCAGCGGTGGTCACCCTGACCACATACTACGGGTGGCGCCACAACAACCTCCTCTGTACATATCCCTTTTTTCAACTGACGCCCAGGCCACAGGACTGGGTCATGACCCCCGTGACTCCCCAGTGACAGCAGCAGCGATCCAGTTCCTGAGTACCCCACAGCCTGGGGGCGCCTCAGAGGCATATAATTGGATCCTACATTCTAGATGTGACCTTACAAGTGATTTATAGAGGAATGATAATACATTGATCCGAGTAGGCTGAAGTCTTTCATAACTTCTAGTTTGTTGCAGTTCATTTTAAATTTGTCCCAGTCGTACTATGGTTGAGGCTCACTCAAGATGCATTTACAACACTGCAAGTCAATAGAAGAATAGTTATGGGAATTTAAACAATGAAGTCACTGGACAAGGTTTTCAAATTGAGGAACATTCCAATGGTTAAGAAGCTATGGTTCGTACATAGTCTAGTCTTTTCTGTTGTAATATACGGTTGAGAAACCTGGGTGATAAAGGAACAAGACAGAAGAAGAATCAATGCTTTTGAAATGTGATGCTGGAAAAGGAAGTTATCAATACTATGGATGGCAAAAAGAACAAATAAATCCATTTTGGAACAAATCAAACCAGACATGTTACTCGAACCAAAGATCATCAAGCTATGACTTGCCTACTTTGGACACATCATACAAAGAGAGAAATTACTAGAGAAGTACATCATAGTCAGAAGAATAGAAAAAACAAGGCAAAGAGAAAGAATACCAACCCAATGGATTGATACTGTCAAGATAATTGCGGAAAAGACCCTGGTGGACCTATCTAGGCCTCCACAAAATCGATGCTCCTACAGATTGTTCATCCATCAGGTCGCCATGGCTCAAGATTGCACCAAAGGATGTTAAAAAAAGAAAACATTGGGATCACAGTATTTTATCTATTTCTTTATACACCCCAAAATCTTCTTTGCTTATGTACTTGCAGCCTGACATTGAGTACTGCTGCAGTGTTTTTCTTAAAGAGATCTTGTCACCAAGCAAAAGTGGTCAGTTCTTGCCGTTATTTTATTCTTGGAGTATACCATATTTGTTTTTCTGAAATCCCCCATATGGATCCAGGGATTCGGACCTTTTTACTTTGTGCTAATTTAAATGGTCTTTCAATGAGGCGTTGCTCACATGGTAATTATGCAGGACAGCCTAAAGACACTCCCCCAGAGATTACTGTAACCCACAGTCCCCTGTAACAATCATCAACATTTGCATTTAATAAGAAGACCCATATCTCTGCAACCTTATGGCAAATTTAAAAAAGAAAACCATTGAAATACTCAGGGGAGCAGTAGGAATAAAAGAGAAGCTCAAATGACCAGTTTTTTGACGCGGTGACTAGTCCACTTTAAAGCTGATTATCTCATGCTACTTGCTTCAGGATATGTTCAACCAAGCAGAAAATTACGGAATGACATATTGTGCATTTCGGTTACTGCCATGTGTAGGGAAATGTAATAAGTTAAGGATGTTACGTAGACTGCCATGTTAGTATCATCTAGAATATAGAAAATTAGTTGTAGCTCAATGCTTTTTATTCTTGATGCGCTACAGTGTTTGCTACATTAATAACTTCTACCTACAAGGTACAGCCCAGATTAGAGGGTCAGTATGTACAGGTCACTGATTACGTAGTCTAACTAGACAGTGCGCTCTTGGACATGCTGGAAGTAGCTGCAGCAACTCAGTTTTAATTGCACGCTTTCTTCCTTCGTACTTTAATTCTTCTGGGCTGTCTTCTTGGCAGCCGTTTTACCTACAAGTGTGCCTACATTTGACAAGCTGTTATTACATTTGGAAGTATGAAAAGTATGTAAAACATTTTAAAGTCCTTTCGTAAGGAATGTATTCGTGTTGCTAACAAAGAATAAGAAACTGCTCGGTACTAAAAATGTTATCTACCTTTCACCTTGGAAAAAAATATCCTCTAATGTCTGATGGTACCTTTACACGCCGCGACGGCAGGCTGGATACATCCCGCTACAGGCTACAAATGTAGCTTGTAGCGCCAATGTAGCCCGTCGTAGCGGCGTCTGAAGACGTGACGCTACAGCCGGCAACAGATACATCTGTTTCCTAGCTCTGCTCGAAAACTGATGGCTACATCGCCGATGGTAGCGAGCTGTATCGGCGTGTAAAGAAGCAACGGAAGGGAACTCTGGACACCCTGCGATGTAGCTGCAATGTAGCTAAGGCGTCACCTAGGCTCCGTGTTACCGCGCCCCATGTGCGATCATTGGTGGAAGCTCCTGCATGACGATTGGTCCATGCCTCACAGCCCTCCATCTTGGATGAGCTGTCCCTTCAGCACTACAGATACGCGCCGTATGCACGATCATACCGTAGTACAATTACGCGGCCCCAAACTTACGGTAAACCAAACCAAATGGCCCATGATCCGCATATACAGTGTGCACATCCTGTAAACACATAATGAATAATGCTGGACACAGCGGTGAAGTATGTGTTACGGACCGGCCTGCCTCATTGAACTGCAGATGCCACATAAAAGTGTCCCTTGAGTGCTCGCAACTCCAACACTGATGCACGTATACACACACCGCATTGAAGTCGAGTAGTCAGTACACAGCGCACAGGCTTGCTGTACGCATCGCTCTGTGGGTGTTGTACAGTAGGTGCCGCAGAAGTGCTTCGCCCGTGTCACTGCGCGTAGGACTAGTTCAAAGGGTGCGTGACCCGGGACGTGGCCGTAATGACGTAATTACGATAGTTTCGTTTTCACTCTGCCTGCAAGGTGCCAGCCCCTCCTCTGCACACACCATTGCAGTCATGGCGGCCGTTCACCGCGCTGCTACGTGGGGGATGGCTGAGCTCATCATACTAATTGACCACTGTGACCGGTATGGTTATTGGGGTCACCCGCACCACCGTCATCCCAGGCTGCGTAACCGCGACACAATCCAGCGGATTCAGCGGGCTTTGCTGAATAAACTAGGGGTGGTGAGGGTCGCAAAAGCTGTGCAGAAGAAGATTGCGGACCTGAAGTCAAAATGCCCAGGCCGCATACTCGACATCCGTGCCAGGATTGCCAGGCTGCGTGGTGAGTACTTCAGAGGGCCACACATGATTTGTATTGTATGTAAGCACAACAAAAACATAAACATTCGTTGACAGACATCCTAGGTATAGTGAGAGGGACACCGCCAGACATGCAATGGGGGACAATATAGGCCACACATTATAGATACACTGCCTACACATCTGCGTACAACTAATGTTCATGTGGCACCCAAGATTACTCCACAGTGTTAGATGCCCTCCAACCAATTAACACACTAATGCCACATACATACGCCATACAGAATACATGAGATCATCCCATATATGAAATACAGCAAACACATATAACACATATTGAACTGTCAATACATCTCTGAGCCTAAACAGTATGCTGACACATTCATTATTGTTTCATAATCTGCAGATGCTGAAGTGTCATCCGATGAGGCTCCCCCACAACTGCCTGCAGGTGGCCCACCAACACCACCGCGGCAAGAGGCAGCTGGAGCACCCACACCACCGCGGCAAGAGGCAGCTGGAGCACCCACACCACCGCGGCAAGAGGCAGCTGGAGCACCCACACCACCGCGGCAAGAGGCAGCTGGGCCACCATCCCCACAAGGGAATAGCCCCTCACCAGGGCATGAGGAGGAGGAGGACCCTGATGAGCCTGCGTTGGTGGAGGCAGAGGTGGCATCGCCTGGTCGCCAACATGATGCTCTGGCTGAACCCCCTAATGCAGCTGCCTTGGATGATTATGGCGGTAAGTGATTTGAGTTTGATTCTAGGGGCGGAACACTGTAAGCAGTGTTGTTGCTAGTTGGGAAATGGGAAAGCTACGCATTTCTGACATAATGTCCTTCACCCACTCTTGCAGATGGAGAACGTGCTGGAGCTGCGGGCTGGAGTGTCAGTGCCTCCCCATCACCCCCTGATAGTCAGGATGATGTTGCGCCCGAGGGTAAGGACAATATTGCTTGGGTGACCCTGACACAAACACCAGAGGTAGGATTCAGAAATAATGATGTTTTTTCCCACACACAATACAGGTGTACCCACGATGGAGGACGTGGTGAGGGCCCACCACCAGTTTGCCCACCGACTGCAACGGGCCCTACACCGGGGAATACAGGATCTCACCCGCCTGTCTAACATGGTGGATACCGTCCTGCAACAGCAGGATGGCCAACATTGAGATCTCCCCCCCCCGGAAACAAATGTGCTCCCCTGACCCCAAATATGTTGTCCTTGTTGGACCTGGAACTTACAGACGTTGCCTGTTTGGCTTTTGATGTGGTTTTTTGTTTTTATTTTGCCCCCGTTGGGCTCTTTTCTTATAGTGTCCCACTATCACAAAAGGGGGATTGTCGGATGGCCAGGCCTTTGGCCCTTTCACCTATCCTGTCCCACATTGGGACCATCAGGAGTGTGGTATTAACCAGCCCTTTACCTTCTGGACCTATCCTGTCCCACATTGGGACCATCAGGAGTGTGGATTAACCAGCCCTTTACCTTCTGGACCTATCCTGTCCCACATTGGGACCATCAGGAGTGTGGATTAACCAGCCCTTTACCTTCGGGACCTATCCTGTCCCACATTGGGACCATCAGGAGTGTGGATTAACCAGCCCTTTACCTTCTGGACCTATCCTGTCCCACATTGGGACCATCAGGAGTGTGGGATGGCTACACCTATCTGGAAGCTGTATTCTGGGTATTGTGGGAAATGGCTTCCACACATGTATGTAGCAAATAAAATTTCTTGTTACCTTTTAATTTGGCTCCTTCATGTCACAACCAGAATAGTGGGGGGGGAAACATGTTCAACAGGTACATATCTCACACACATTACCACACCTCTTTGTGAATGTGCTACCACAGTACAAAGGAACCTATGGTCGTCCTACTCTGAGGCCATTGGCCCATATTGTGTGGCTTGGCCCAAACTATATTGTGAACAACACCATTCACCCACGCTGCCCCCCCCAAGCCATAAACCAAAAAGAAAACACAATTGAGTATGCTAAAAAATTTAATCAAGTCAAAATGGGAAAGTAACAAACAAATCATATGAAGCTAGTCTGCTAAAAAGTAAGACAAAAAACAAAGGTAGAAACAAAAGGAGGTTCCTACAGATGCAAAAGTCCAGAGTGCCAATTCGGTGCATTGGCTACTAGTGTCCAACTTCTTCATCTTCTGTCGGCTCTGACAATGCCCGCTCCCCCCTCCTCACAGGGCAGCCCCGACCTGCCTGTGAACGTCTGGTTGTACGACGATGTGTTGGGGACTGTGGCGGGGCCGGTCTTCTCACGGGCCGAGATGGGGCAGCTGGGGAAAGGGGCCATAATGTGTGTTGCATGGGGGGTGGGACGTGGCATCCCCATTGAAGGGCCCCATCATCGGCAGCATCAGCGGCATTGTTGAAGACCCTCAGAAGGATCTTTTTCTGGAGCGGCTCCATCCCTCGCATTCTGTCGCTCATGTAGAGGGCGTTGCTGTCGATGTGGGTCTGCTGTTCGTCCAACAGCACGCGTCGGGCCCAGGTGCCCAGCTCCGTCTCTGGTGGTGCAGGACGTCGCCGCCGACGGATCCTGGAGCTGGGCCCTGGGGCCGGACCCACATCACTCGCCCCGCCCTCCTGCTCAGCCCCAGATGTCATGGGCTGAGCATCATCAGCGACAGAATGCTCCGCAATGGAGCCGTCCTCTTCTGGGGCCTGTTGGGGGGAGAGAAAAAAAAAAAACATTAGTGAGGGCAAGGACCACACCATACCATGGACACAGGACACAATATACCACTCCCACTAAACTAAAAGCCCAAACAAAATAGCTAGAAGGAATCCCAAAACACCAAACCACCAAACGGTCAATACACCAAAACCTGTACTGCGCCTGAAGACTCACCTCTACGATTCCAGGTACTCAGCACAATACAGAAATAGGTGTCAGTCAGAGAGCCGTAACCCAATTAGTACATGTCACCACAACACCTTGATACTGGGGGCTGTCCTGGCCAAAGACAGATATTGGCCACCTTCGCATTTTGACTACTAATATGATGTCAAACCATCAAACCTTCAAATAAATAAAACCCACTTGCTCCAGAGCCAACACACATGTGTGGCAGCACTATTTAGTAGATGCCACTATGTGCCTCTTTCATTTAAAACCACAAACAATTATTACAACCTTACATATGTAATTTATCCTGTTTCGATATTTGGGGGAGATGCTACTTTGGAATACGGCTCTCTGCGTCAAATTTACATAATCACAAATCATGGAAGGAGGGCAGATTTAAAGACAGAAAAAGGTTTCCCACACCAAGCCGGAAAATGTGTCTAAAGTGTGCTAGTTAAGGATTTGCAAAAACACAAATGTGAAGGAAACATTGTGGGGCAACACTGTAACACGATGACCCACCTCCTGTGGCGCAGATGGTGATTCATCCGGGTCTACATGGGACGCAGCAACGGGGCGGTTGGTGGTCGTTGCACGCGAGCTCCCCTCGCCCAGGATGAAGGTGAATAGTGGATAGTACCATAGGGTAGGTGATGGTACCTTCTCAGCTCCAGCTCCTGAGCGACGGTGCAGGTATTCATTGTGAGCCCGCATGAACGACTGCCGCATGTTTTTAATTTTTAAGGCCACCGCTTGCTGGTCCCAACTCTTGCCTACCCTTGGCTCCAAGCGATTGGCTAGAGCCACAAGAGTCCTGTAGGCCTCGGACCTCGCTGCCTGATTTTTATATTGAGGCAGCGAGCTGCGCCACAAACATTCGTGCCGCTGATACTCCGTGAGAAGCTGGGTTTCAAATTCCACAGTACACCTGGGCATCTGGGGAAGACAAAACACAGGCAAACCAGACCGTCACGACAAAAGCCATATCGATCTCTTAAAACCTTTTGAACATGATTTACATGCTCATAAGGTTGTAATATGTACATTATAGGCATCAAAATGTTTGCTTACAACTTGCCCTATGTGTGGCATGTTCACAATGTCACACCGCTCCCAAGTAAAAGACATGTGTGACAAAATTAACCATGTCAGGTAATCTGTGCCCACCTACACATGTGTTCAACATGTTTACGAACCCAGTGTCCCTATTAAAAAAAACATGGAGACGGTGTGTGCGTACATACCTCTAGGCCAACATGTGAGCAAACACATTGTGTGCTAGCTACTACCTTTGTACTGATGACAATGGTTAACATTAAGCAGATGAGAAAGGAGGGGGTGGTATGTGTCAAGAATGCACATACTACATGTAATGTGCAAACACATCATCATGTTGTTGTTTTCACCATCCATGGGACTACAATTGTAACAGAGGTTACAATAATCCCTGCAATTAAGGAACCAATAATTGCACCCATCAAATGCTGATGTGCATGACAGTTCTAAATATCAACTTTACATGTTGGACTACAAAATAACATCAAAGGCCCAATCTATACGCACACAATACAAGTAGAGGCAATACCTGCCTATTGCCATACAATACACTAACTGAGCCATCTGTATAATTAGAGGGCAAAAATTAAAGGCCGCATCAAACATGCCCATACACACATTGCCTAAGCGGCCGCCAAAAGAAGCATCAGCGTTCCGTGCACTTTAATAGAACCCGCAAAAGAGGCTTACCGTCAGAGCAGTAGAAGATACGCAGGACACTAGTAGCTCAATGCACATCGACCTCTGGACAAGGTGTCGTGGCCATTGGCCTGCCTTTATAGGACGGCAAACCAATCACAGCGGACACAATGACGCACATCGTAATGGGACACCTGGGGGCGCAATTAACTTCCGCTAATTGGTGGAGATCGCTGAATCGTGATAGGTTGGCGGCCCTTTAAAAGCTCCGCATTCCGGCAAACATTACGCTTGCTGGCCAGACCCATTAAGTAAGTATCTGTGGACATACATGGAAATGGCGGGGTGTGGGGTGCATATGTTGTTGTTATTTGCGACCGCAGAACACTGTTTTATACGGAGTGTATAGGGGTCTGTATTGCTGGGGAAGATATAGTGAACTGTGTGGACTTGGAGTAGGCATTTGGTTTGGTGCTTATGAATCTTTGAACATATACATTGCTGTGTTTGTTTCCAGACACCATACAGGAGATTGGCTGCAGGACTGTAGACAGAAATGTGTTACTCCTGTCACCTGGATCAATTTCTGCCTACTGGTTGTGGCCAATGGAGACTGGGTCCAACGGGGATAGGATGACACATAGCTTGGAGGTGTGGCACTCAAGACATAACATAGATGTTTTGGACAAATGCGACCAGCAAAAACAACATATGTAACCATGGGTACCCAACCTCACTCATGTGCAAAGTTGTTGGCTTCTTGTAAGCTTACTTGACCAGGCTATCGGGGTACGTATTGTTTGTTTAACATCCCAGATTAGGAAATGGCCACATTTTGATTATGGTCTGTGTAATGGCATCTGCAAATTTGTTATCATACATTCTTGGTGACACATGTCCCTTTCTAACTCACCTAGGTGCAGATGTTTTACTTTCACAAACTCCCATAGAAGTTGATGTAGAGGAGGCCACTATCATTGGGCGTCTTCCATTTTGATTGGGGTGACTACTGGGTGTTTGGCTTTCCTGGCTTCAGGGATGTGTTTTGTGGCCTGACGCAAGTTCCCCTCCAGTTGGCTATAGTGTGTCATCAAAAATAGGTGTGGCTTGCTGAACCTGCTGACATTGGCACATATTGTTCTACGTACTCATGTTGTGCTTTCTCATCTACAGGTGCTGATATTGAGGATGCAGAATATCCATGACCGCAATGTTATCGTGGCTCTTGCGTTGGTGGAAGAGCAAATGTGGCTTCAGGATCGGTATGAAAGGTTGATGAGGCGCAGACAGCGGCGCTTGTGGACCCGTGATTGGCTGCGCAGGCGGGAAACCCGGGGCCACATGCAGCTGTTGCGGGAGCTGGAGATTAACTGTCCTGATGATTACCGAAACTATCTCCGTATGCCCGAGGACTGTTTCACCTTCCTATTGGAGCGTGTAGGGCCAATGATAGCGCGTCAGGACACTATAATGCGCCCATCAGTATCACCTGCTGAGCGGTTGGCGATCACTTTGCGGTTCCTGGCTACAGGGCAGTCCATGACATCACTCACATACATGTCACGTGTCTCCCTGCCCCTGCTGAGCCGCCTGATCCCTGAAACGTGTTGGGCCATCTGGAGAGCTCTGCAGCCAGCCTACATGAAAATGCCAGAAACAGCCGCAGAATGGCTGGAAGTAGCCCGAGGGTTTGAAACCCGGTGGAACTTCCCCAACTGTGGCGGGGCATTGGATGGTAAGCACGTGAGGATTACCAAACCTGCCAACTCTGGCTCTTTGTTTTTCAATTACAAAGGGTATTGTAGTATAATCCTCATGGCTGTAGTAGATGCGCACTATGAGTTCCTCTACGTGGATGTTGGAATGAACGGTCGCAACTCAGATGGGGGGGTGTTTGCACGCAGCTCCTTGGCACTACTACTAGGGAGTGGTGGGCTAAACTTACCCTCAAATGAGCACACGACCGAACATCTAAACTTTGCGTTTGTGGCGGATGAAGCATTCCCACTTCAGGAGCACCTACTGCGGCCATATCCACAGAGGGCCCTTACTTCTGAGAGACGCATTTTCAACTACCGGCTATCCCGGGCCCGCCGTGTAGTTGAAAATGCGTTTGGGATAATGGCCAATAGATTCCGGGTTTTTCATACACCTCTACATATGAAACCGGAGTCTATTGACGCGGTAGTGGTGGCCTGCTGTGTGCTGCATAACTTCCTGCGTCGTAGGGATAGGGCATCATACACGCCAGGAGGTTATGTAGATAATGCCAACGCTACAACAGGGGAGCTCCGTCCAGGGTCTTGGCGTGATGAGGGCCATGTGATTGTGCCACTCCAGCCGCAGAGCCATGGCCGCACTCGGCGGGAGGCCAGGGACAGTAGAGACGCTTACTGCTCCTACTTCAATGGGTCTGGTGCAGTGAGCTGGCAGGACCAGGCCATGTAGTGTGGATGGTTCTGGGAGGTTTATTGAACTTTGCAATGGAGGTGACAGCAGGGTAGCTGCACCCCTTTTCTTTTGTGTTTAACATTTTCATGATCTTTTTTTTCCTAATGTGCATGCTCCACAGGTTCCAATGTGGGTTCAATTTGCTCTCTCTGCAATGTGTTGCCAGATTGTGACATGCACTTTACTTGTTCATTTTATTTTGATGTATGTTTTTTACAAAATTGTAATCCAAGGTCACGATGAATGAATTTGATTTATAAAATACTTTTTTGGATCCAAACAAATGTGTGAGCCTGTTTACTTGGTGGAGGAGGAAAATGTGATGAAGTTTATGGTGGGGGCCTGGGATGTCATAGCCACCTATTGGCTGGGATTGTGCAGACAATATGTGTGGGTAGCCATGTTTTTTGCCCAGTCTTTTGGCTAACAGTGTTTGTGGCCATTGTGCGTACATGAGCCTTTATTTTGTTCTAGGCAGAGGGTCACCTGCACACAGCACATTGATGCAGGACATATTCTTCTCAGGTGTTTTCAAATACACTGTCACACAGATCTTTCACAGGTTTGCTACGGAGCAGTTCCACTACATTCACATCTGTTGCCAGAGATATATATATATACAATTTACACAGATAACGCACATACTGTGTGTTGTAAGCCGCTCATGTGTGTCGCAGAAACGCACCTCGCCGCTATCTACACACGCCGCTGTCACAAGCGCTGATCGTGCGTGACAGGGCAAACACTTGTACTACGTACACATAGCCCCGGAACCGCTACTTTTATGCACACTGGGTATGTGACTGGCCACCGCTCCTGGGTGACGCTTTAACATCGGTTTAGATGCATTCGCCACACTCCGCCATGTCACAACCGCTTATTCCGTGCTTCACTCCGCTCACTAGTACGTCACGTCTCGGCCATCCGCCCTTTCCGTCGTGCCCAATCACAACTCCGTAGTGTTGGCCAATGGTTGTGGTTTGGGCGCGGTGTACAGGACTGTGGCACGCCTATTTGTTTTACGTCCTGCCTTTGTTGCTCCCACATCACCCTGTGGTGGCGGCGTGTGAAGCGGGTACGCTAAGCTACAGCTGGCTACTTGAGACACCCGGCGATGTAGCTAGCTATAGATGTAGCGTGGCGTAGCGCATCTTGTCGCGGCGTGTAAAGGTGATGCGTTGAGCGTTTGTAGCCGTTTGAGCGTGCTCGTGCACGTGAAGTAGCGGGATGTATCCAGCCTGCCGTCGCGGCGTGTAAAGGTACCATTAAAGATTCTACTGGTTACTTCCATTTCCACTACTAAAAGTTTGTTTGAAACAAATTTTTAAGGGCTGCAAAATAATTAGTTGTGCCATATCCATGACTGTGGTTCTAGCCTGGGATGGCCCCTTGATAATTTATCTGTAACTTCATTATACCTCCAGCCTGTTCCCACTTTTCAAAGGACACTGTACCTTATAGGCAAGAGCATCCATTGCATAGACAGATTTTTTAATCAAGATCTTGTTGAAATATTTCCTATAAATCATGTAACAGATTTACTTGTGCTACGGTATGTATCTTGGTTTAGAGTTGTCCAAGGGAACTTACTGAGTGGACAGGTATATAATAACATACAGATGTGCCCACCTTCACCTTTTGGCCCTCTGTTAAAGCCTCCAAAAAGAAATATGTGATCACAACATTCTAACATAAGACAAAGTCACAATCTCGGTGCCCTCACAGCTATGACCAATCACAGAGCTGCCCAATAGCAGTGCCATCCTCATTAAATTGGCATTAATATAATTAGCAAGGTCATGTAACCCTCCATGTCCAGTTTAGCTCTATACCTTCTTCAATAAAGTCAGTTACAGAACTGTCCAACCTTAACAGTCCACAAATTACTGAAAGATCCCAATTTCTCCCAATTAAATACATGGCAGGCACTAGGTGGCCACCTACATTGCAAATCGTGGTTTTTTTTTTAACTTAAAGATGGTCAACTCATATCATATTCATCGCTAAGATACAGTGCTTATTTTTTTATTAATTAAGAAAATGCAAATTTAATTAACAAAAGGAAAATCTAAATGAATATTTGTTGTGACCACCCTCTGCCTTCAAACCAGCATCAAAGCTTCAATAATTTTACATATGCAAGCACACAGATTTTGAGGGCACACGGCAGGGAGGTTGCTCCAAACATCTTTGATAAGTAACTACAGATCTCTTGTGGTTATAGGCTTGCAAAATCCTTCTGTTTCTTGATGTAATCACGGACTCAATGTTGTAATCCGGACTCTGTGGGGACCATATTATCGCTTCCAGGACTACTTGTTCTTCTTTATGCTGAAGATCATTCTTAATATATTGGCTGTATCTTTGGGGTTCTTTTTCTGCTAGTGCCAATGAGACATCTCTCTGATGACACTGCATGATGGATACGTACCTACCTGTATTTCTCAGCCTTGAGGGCACCACTCATTCTGAAAAAATCCCCATCTTTATTCACTCAAATGCAGCCTAAACTTAAAACGAACCTCCACCATGCTCCACTGTTGCCTGCAGACTCTTATTATCATATGACACTCCAGATATTCATGAACAAACTCCTTTTTGGTACAGTCAAATATTTCAGATTTTGACTCATCAGTCAACAGTATCTGCTGCCATTTTTCTGCACTTATATTTTCATGCATAGTTAAGTCACTTGGCCTTGTTTCCATATCAAAAGGTATGGTTTTTGGTCTTAGTTCTCTCATGAAAACCACTTTGGGACAGACTTTTCCAAACAGTAGATGAGTGCAGATGGTCCACACTGATGGTGCCAATTCTAAGCTGATGGCACTGTTGGACAGCTTTTGATTTCAGAAGTTAACATGATGTGTCTTTCACCGGCTGCACTAAGTTTTATTTGCCGACCACTGCATCCACAAATCTCCGTGTTGCCTATTTCTTGGCGCCTTAAGAAAAGAACTTGAACAGAACATCTTGAAACCACAGTCTGCTTTGAAGTCTTTGCCTGAGAGAGACCTTGCTGATGCAGTATAGCTACCTTGTGTCTTTCTGCTGTGCTTAGTCTTTCTATAGTCCAAGTCCTGTGACACAAAACTCTTCAAAAACCTAATTTTTGTAGAATTTAGCTCTTCCTTAAGCCTCCTACACAGCTATTACTGTTAATGACTCTGTTCCAAACTACATAAAAGAATGATGATCATTACAACTTGATTGGTTGCTCATACACCTAACTACAATCCTACAAAATCCCTGACTTTGTGCAAGTGTACCTTGAAGAATTGATTCTGTTTTGAAGTCATAGGGTGGTCACACCAAAGATTGATTTGACTTAGATTTCTCTTGGTTATTCAGTTTATATCTTGTTAACTGATAAAAAGAAACAGCTTAAACTTCTTCTATAAAAGTACTCTTACTTTGCAGCACTTGTGTATCATCTGCCTATACTTTTGTACAGTACTGTACACCAAGCCAGGAGCGAAACTAACTCCCTTATTGTGTGTGAGAAGATAGAAGTTCCACTTTTTGGAGAAGCCAAGCATGACTGTGTTGAAACACTATGGCACAGATTTGCTCCATCACCATTATAAACATGGAAAAGGCTCTGCATCCTATTCACGAGCCAGCAGATGTGCCTTACTGCTATGTTCTCTTTTACCATGAGAGTACTTTACACTCTAAAAGGATTGTCTTTTCCGGATGTCAGCTTTCTCAATGTTTTGTAAGGGCCCTTTAACATCAGCGTTTTTTTCAAATCGCGGCAGATGCGGTGAAAAAACAGCATCTGCCGCGATTACCGCATACCGGCTGCACTTGCGGCGCGGTTGCGGTAAATGCCATACTATGTATAGGCGGACTTGCGGCAGGTGCGGCAAGTACGGTTTTGGCACTTGCGGCAGGTGCGGCTGCGAAAAAAAACCGCGGTTGACAGTATTTATTTTCGCGGCCACACCTGCCGCAAGTACCAAAACCGCACTTGCCGCACCTGCCGCAAGTCCGCCTATACATAGTATGGTGTTTACCGCAACCGCGCCGCAAGTGCAGCCGGTATGCGGTAATCGCAGGAGATGCGTTTTTTTTACCGCATCTGCCGTGAATTTCAAAAAACGCTGATGTGAAAGGGCCCTTAGAAAGGTATGCCTGCAGTTTGTGAAAGAATAAGGACATATTGTCACACCATATGCCATGTACCAGAAGGTGATGCCCCCAACCTGTCAGTGATTTTGAGCTGACGGGTCCACTCCAACTGCCTTGTCTTGTCTGTTTCTTCATTGCAATGATCACAGGGCTTAGATTCCTTTAAGTTCTGCTCATCCTAAACCTTACATAACAAGCTGAATAAAATCAGTGTATTTGTCCACAAGGAATCATGTATTGGATAAAATCCTAATCCTAATCTGGACTCATTCCACGCTGCACTTTCCAAATGCTAGTTTGTTAATTGAAAACTGATTAATGACGACTCCCACGATATAGTCACAACTACCTCCTCCAGAGTAAAACGACGGCTCTCTGTGTCATAACGAAAATGATGTAGATGAAGAACGCTGCAGATGACAAAGCGCTGATTCTGAGACTCCTGAATACAGATAGGACAGAGTGACATTAGATACAAGGGACATCTTTATATACATAATTTCACATTTACATTAAAGGTTGTTGCGGTCATCACAAGACAATAGTGAATATTCAATTGTAACCTATCATGCCCCACATGCAGAAGACAAGCTGTATACAGGATAATCGTCTAGACCGCAGCCAGCGCCTGAGTCAGCAGTATTTTGCAGTTCCTGTACTATTGATCTTTTATGTTGTAAACTGTATTCTTCTCCTTAAAACTTTTTCATACCTATTCTATTGAAACACAAAGTGTTAAAGTGAAAGACCTCTAAATAACCTTCTAGCTAGCTATGTATAGTGTATTAGGATTAGACACTCAATCCTGATCCTAAAGAATGTATGAATGGATTGGGGGTATATAGTGGGATATATACTTCTGTGAAAGCAAATATCATCTCCATCACCGGTCATACTGTTATTATTATTGTTACTTATTTATGGAGCACCATTGATTTCATGGTGCTGTACATGAGAAAGGGATACATACAAATAAGTTAAAAATACAGTGAACAAACTAACAGTGACAGACCGGTACAGACGGGAGAGAGAGGACCCTGCCCTTGCGGGCTTACATTCTGGCACTTATTCAGAGTGATACCAGAGGATCCTGTGCTGACCTCAGGTTCTGTCACTATAACTGTATTGCCACGGACTAGAGTGCGTCTGGATGCAGTGCGTGACAGTGGTGCATGGACCTACTGGGTCTGGTGCTCAACACAAAACTACAAATAGGGAATACAGTAGGGACAAGTACAATGGAGGGCCCTGCTCATAGGGAATGGGGAAAAGGGAGACCTCCTGCGCTCACCTGAGGCTGAAGCCTAAGCTACCTGAATGTCCCTATACGGATTCTTACACCTCATCGCCGAGCAGGATACCAAGTTCGTTACTGGCCCTGTTGTTAGCTCTCACTAGGGAAATGGCCAGTGAGAGCACTAGTCTCAACCTCTGCACTAAAATGAACAAGGGGGTAGGAAGAAAAATGGGAAAAATCAGCACAACTTCACAGCTGCTCCCACTCTCGTAGGCAGCAGACGGCTTGGCAACACTCAGCTCTACAGAATAACTCCCTCCACCTAGGTAGCTTGGCTAGGAATGAAGTTCAATCACCACAAGGAATGCTGGATCATGTGACCATGTAAATGAGATGGGAGTGGTCACAAAGTAGCCTCACCTGGGAAGAGAACTAAAGAGCATTGCTAGCATCACAAAACGACATTTACTCCTACACTATCTAAGTAAAGAAGCACATTTAATATGAAGTCTCAATACAGGAATAAGACACAGGTCCCAAACCTGTTACAAGTCTTCTAAGTAAGGCGCTTTCACACTGGCGTTTTTGCCAGATGCGGCAGATTTACCACATCTGCTGCCTAACAGCTGCACTTGCGGCACACTTGCGGCAAGCCCCATGGGGCTTGCGGTAAGGTGCGGCAGGTGCGGTAAGTGCGGTTGCGGCAGATGTGGCAGTTGCGACCATGAAAAAAAATGCTGCTGACTGCGCCCGCAACTGCCGCAACTGCACTTGCCGCACCTGCTGCACCATACCGCAATCCCCATAGACAATGCATGGGGCTTCATGAAAGTGTGACACAAGTGCGGCCGTTAGGAGGCACTTGCAGCAGATACGTTTTTTTGTCCGGGTCCGCCGGATCCGGGCAAATACGCCTATGTGAAAGGAGCCTTAGAGAGACCATCGTGATAATAACTGGTTACAGCAAGGAAGCTATGGGCTTATTTCAAGACTGTTAATTGCTGCTAGGAACAATGTTTATTAGTTTAATATGACCTGTGTAAAATGATATCACTGTAATCCAGGATGTCATTTCAACTGATTAAACACGTCTTTTATTGATTGATACGTCCTCATAATCATTCCCTCTGGGTCTGCACCAGTCCAACACTGCACCAATAGGAGATGGCACCTAGGTTAGTAAGTACCGTAAATCTCCTTAGTTGTGAAGACGTTAAGCAGTAGGGAGTGATGGTCAGACAAGCAGAAGGTGACAAGTGTCTGATTCCTAGGGCTGCACCAATAGAATAATCAGACATTTACTAATGGTGCATTCTGGAAACCCCATTTGGCTAGGGTCACACATAAGCCCTAGGTCCATTTTTGGCATCAGAAATTTTTTTTTTTTCTAAGTCCAAAAACAGATAGAAAAATGGATTAGAAGTAATAAACACCCTATCCGTTTTCTTCTGCACCTAAAAACATTGCTAGGAACGTTTTTGGAGTCCGTTTTAAAAAAAAAAAATTTAAACATGGGCCCTATGGAAAAACGGATCCGTTTTTTCAAGAATTTTGGTCAAAAAATGACTAAGTCCAAAAACATTCAGAGGTACAGGAGGCTCAAAAAGCACCCAAAAAAAAAAAAGGATTGGTCATGGAAATCACTTCCAAAAACGGATTTCTAGGTGTGACCATAGCCTTTATCACTTCTTGTAAAGCTGAGTGATAAGGGGCTATAAAGCTGCAACATCGGTTGTCGTTAGTTCTCAAAGAAATAATTCTAATTAAAACAGATTAACAGACTTTTTACCATAAGGAACACTAGCATTTTCTGTCTTGAATGAACCTACTCTTTATAATTAGTGTTCTACCCAATACATCCATGTATGGTGAAACGTTATGTACATCGTCACTAAAAAATGGTCTACCTCTCAGATATTGCAATGTGTCTGTTTGTCCTTTATCCATAGAACTATAGAATGGTAGAGTTGTAAGGAGGGACCTCCTGGATCATCTGGTCCAACTGCCTGATCAAAGCAGGATTCACTAAATCATCCCAGACAGATATCTGTCCACCCTCTGTGTGAAGGCTTCCATTGAAGAGGAACTCACCACCTCTCGTGGCGGCTTGTTCCATTCATTGATGCTTTGGGACCGCTTTTGGGAAAATGTATGTTTTTTTTTTCCGAAGTCCAAACAACGGACCGTTAACAGATGGGGCACTTTCTGTGTCATTCCGTTTTTCAAGACCTCTTCCCAGGGTGAAAAAAATGTTGCTAGCAACGTTTTTTGCTGCCGGAAAAAAAACGGGTCGCTTTTAGATAACATGGGGCCCTATGAGAAAGTGGACCGTTTTTTAAATGTCACATTTTGGCCCCATTCGTTAACGGTCCGTTTTTAAGAACAGTACAATTGACACAAATGGGTGAAAATGGCACCAATAAAAAACGGATCCACTTTCTGGACACAACAGAAAAACGTTCTGGCATATGTGACCACAGCCTCAGGCCTCCTTCACACATCCAAAAAAAACATGTACATGTGGCACGGTCTGTTTTTACCACCCATGTTTTTTTTAATCACCCATCCATGTGTACAATTTTATAAACATGTGTCATCTGTGTTTTTTCCGTACGGATCTGGAAAATGAAATTGCAAAGCTTTGCCGATACTTTCAATGATAAACACATACAGCACATGGATGGCACATGGATGGCATTGTCATCCGTGCGCTGTACATGTTTACATGGGTCTACAGACTTGTATTGGGCTTTGTCATCCGTGTTGCGGGAAATAATGGACATATGAAGATCACTATAGGTTATAATGGGTACGCGTGGAATCCGTGAAAAAAGAATCATGCGTACAGATGTCACACATTCCCAAGACACTGATTTGTGAAGGGGGCCTCAGGGATACAAGAGAGGGGTTTGCACACAGAACTCAAGTGTAGAGTGAGGAGAAAGTATCTGAAGTAGGGCAGAGATAACAGTGGATAAAGAGGTATGAAAATACACGGGAGACATAAGTAAAGTATTGAAGCTGTGCTGATTCATGAAAGAAAGAAGACAATGCTCTCTGGATACACAAAGACCCCACAGACAGCCTTCATTACAGGGAGCGACACTCCAACAGTCATAACATTAGAAACTTGCATCAGTACAAACTGCGTGATAGTGTCGGGTCTAAAAACAAAAAGGAAATGAAGATTGTACACTGACATTTAGGCACAGGTCAGACAGCTGTATAACACGGATACATGAAGTGGCCGAGTGTCACGTATTGATTGCAGTCCTGGAGTTCTGCTGCTGTTTAAAACAGAGTATTTTTTTCCCTTTGACTCAGTCTGGGTTGATATTGAAGCTGCAGTTGCTGAATGTGTGGTGGGTGACTCTGCAGGTGGGGAATGAGTCATAGCTCAGGTGGAGGTGAGGGGTGAGTCTAAGTTTTCCACTCTCCACCCCCTCAGATTTAAATAGTTCTGCTTCCCTCCAACACATGTCACTGATTGAGTTCATTTCTCATCTAGGACTTGTGCTGTGCAGACATGCTCCTGTGCAGCTGCTATTCAATTAACTTGGAAAGGTTTCCTTTTCATGGTCTGTGGGTGGAGGTAAGGGCTCTTAGCTGAGGGCAGGTTGAGGAGTTGAGGGATAGGATGGTGGCCTGAACCTCCTCACCTTCAGAGGTACCTTCAGGAACAGGGCTAGTCAGGGACCCCAAGTCCAGGGCCAGACTAGCCTCACAATCACCCTTGCCCGTTATCCCTTCCTACTCCATTCCCCTCATCCACTACATGCATGATACTGTCGGAAGCATGACAGCTTAATGTATTACTGTGCAGCTGTTATGGTTGGGTGAGGGGAGCCTCCAGCCACTCCGTGCTTTACGGTGTGAGCATGTGATATGGACATCTGACCATGGTCTTAATGCAATTATATTATGTTAAGGTGAAAACAAATCATTCATAGGTGTCCATAACTTTTATAGTGAAATTGCCCTTTAAAGCAGTTTTTACATAAGCCTCTAAGCCTTACCCACAAATAACTATCAGTATCAAGTTAGAGTTAAACTGGTGCTGAAAACTATGCGACCCTGGATATCTCAGCGTGCTAAGAATACGCCAAGCTTTCCCTTGTCTTGTCCCAGACACAGGACATTGATGACACAAAAGGCTCAGTTGCTTTGCGACAGATAAATATTGAACTTTCCTAACGTTTCGCCATTGCTGCTCGTTAGAACTGATTGAATGAAATGTTGTGAAGCTTCTTCTCTCCCTCAACATTTCAGCTCTGCCTGATGTTCTAAAAGCATGGTGAGGCCATATTAATGCACAAGGCGGCAATGGCACTGGCTGTATTTCATGGCAACTTCACTTATATGCAAATAGATGTCGCTCATCTTATCCAAAAGCTGCCCACGTCACTTGCTAGAGTACATCCCAGCTGCAGCCATGAATCATTTACTGGATTTAATTTGTGACTGGATTGATTTCACCGAGTTTGTGAATAACGAAACATATATAGACCATGAAGGATAAAAAGGATCCTAAACTCATGAGAAGTTGTACTCAGATAGTGACCCCATTAAGTGCTCAAACTTTGCAAAAATAGATTGAAAGGGTTATCTTTATATCAGATATACAGGATATGCTGGAAATGTCTGATAGATGCAGTATGCACTTATAGGACCTACAGTATCTTGAGACTATGCATACGTGACTAGTATTTTATTGGGAGTTATGAAAATAGTCAAGCAAGCTTCTTTTTTATTTCTTTTAGATTCGCCATGGAAATGAATAAAGTACCGTATATACTCGTGTATAAGCCGAGTTTTTCAGCACAAAAATGTGCTGAAAAGTCCCCCCTCGGCTTATACACGAGTCATATCAGCGGTATACAGCTCCCCCCCCTCCATCAGTGGTATACAGGGCATACAGGGCACCCCCTTGCTGCCGCACACCTGTAAAGTAAAAGATCATTATACTTATCCCTGTCACCGCCGCCGCCGCTCTGCACCGCGCTCCTCCGGTCTTCATGCTTCTTCCGGTTTCCTCCTCGGCGGGCGCAGGCAATGACGTCATTGTCTGCGCGCCGGAGGAGGAAGCCGGAAGAAACATGAAGACCCGGAGGAGCGAGATGCAGAGCGGCGGCGGCGACAGGGATAAGTATAATGATGTTTTACTTTACAGGTGTGTGGCAGCAAGGGGGGGCCCTGTATGCCCTGTATACCACTGATGGGGGGGCTGTATACCTGTGCTGGTGATGCTGTGTAGCACTGGGGCTGCTGTGTACAGCTAACCTGGGGCTGCTGTATAGCAGCTGGGGCTGCTGTGTACCACTGGGGCTGCTGTATATACCACTGGGGTGCTGTATATATGCTGGCTCTTGACCGGGCTGCTGTGTACCACTGGGGCTGCTGTATATACCACTGGGCTGCTGTATATACCATGGGGCTGCTGTGTACCACTGGGGCTGCTGTGTACCACTGGGGCTGCTGTATATACCACTGGGACTGCTGTATATACCACTGGGGCTGCTGTATATACCACTGGGGCTGCTGTATATACCGCTGGGGCTGCTGTATATACTGCTGGGGCTGCTGTATATACTGCTGGGGCTGCTGTGTACCACTGGGGCTGCTGTGTACCACTGGGGCTGCTGTATATACCACTGGGGCTGCTGTATATACTGCTGGGGCCTGTATATACCACTGGGGAGGCTGCTGTAATACTGCTGGGGCCTATATATACTGCTGGGGCCTGTATATACCACTGGGGAGGCTGCTGTATACTACCACTGGGGAGACCTGTATACCACTGGGGGGGCCTGTGTACCACACTGCTGGGGGCTGTATACCTGTGCTGGGGTCCACCCTCGGCTTATACACGAGTCAATAGGTTTTCCCAGGTTTTGGGGGCAAAAGTAGGGGGGTCGGCTTATACACTAGTATATATGGTAAGCAATGAATGAGCAGACAACCATCATCCCATCCAAGTTGCAAAACCATATTCTTAAAACAGTATGAGTCTCAGAGATCAGAGTTAGGGTATGTGCAGATGATCTGGAGACACTGCTGTCCTGAACAGTTTTTAGGAGTAGTGTGTGTCCAAAATTAATTTTGAAAAAAAAAACAAAACCTTCCCATTTGCAATCACAAATTTTTGGTATTATTATCTCCATTTAATTTGTCTTCAATGAAAAAACACAAAAAGAATTGTCCTAAAGCCAAATTGGATCTAATTCCACACCAAACATAAAAAAGGGAGTGGACAAAAGTATTGGCACTGTTAGAAAAATCATGTGATGCTCTCTAATTTGTGTAATTAACAGCACCTGTAACTTACCTGTGGCACCTAACAGGTGTTGGCAATAACTAAATCACACTTGCAGCCAGTTCACATGGATTAAAGTTGACTCACTCTGTCCTGTGTCCTTGTGTGTACCACATTGAGCATGGAGAAAAGAAAGAAGACCAAAGAACTGTCTGAGGACTTGAGAAACCAAATTGTGAGGAAGCATGAGCAATCCAAGGTCTACAAGTCCATCTCCAAAGACCTGAATGTTCCTGTGTCATCCGTGTGCAGTGTCATCAAGAAGTTTAAAGCCCATGGCACTGTGGCTAACTCCCTAGATGTGGACGGAAAAGAAAAATTGACGAGAGATTTCAACGCAAGATTGTGCGGATGGTGGATAAAGAACCTCGACTAACATCCAAACAGTTCAAGCTGCCCTGCAGTCCGAGGGTACAATAGTGTCAACCCGTACTATCCGTCGGCATCTGAATGAAAGGGACTGTATGGTAGGAGACCCAGGAAGACCCCACTTCTTACCCCGAGACATAAAAAAGCCAGGCTGGAGTTTGCCAAAACTTACCTGAGAAAGCCTAAAACGTTTTGGAAGAATGTTCTCTGGTCAGGTGAGACAAAAGTAGAGCTTTTTGGGCAAAGGCATCAACATAGAGTTTACAGGAGAAAAAAAGAACATTCAAAGAAAAGAACACAGTCCCTACAGTCAAACATGGGGAGGTTCCCTGATGTTTTGGGGTTGCTTTGCTGCCTCTGGCACTGGACTGCTTGACCGTGTGCATGGCATTATGAAGTCTGAAGACTACCAATAAATTTTACAGCATAATGTAGGGCCCAGTGTGAGAAGCTGGGTCTCCCTCAGAGGTCAGGTTTCCAGCAGGACAATGACCCAAAACACACTTCAAAAAGCACTAGAAAATGGTTTGAGAGAAAGCACTGGAGACTTCTAAGGTGGCCAGCAATGAGTCCAGACCTGAATCCCATAGAACACCTGTGGAGAGATCTAAAAATGGCAGTTTGGAGAAGGCACCCTTCAAATATCAGGGACCTGGAGCAGTTTGCCAAAGAAGAATGGTCTAAAATTCCAGCAGAGCATTGTAAGGAACTCATTGATGGTTACCGAAGCGGTTGATTGCAGTTATTTTGGCTAAAGGTTGTGCAACCAAGTATTAGGCTGAGGGTGCCAATAGTTTTGTCTGGCCCATTTTTGGAGTTTTGTGTAAAATGATCAATGTTTTGCTTTTTGCTTCATTCTCTTTTGTTTTTTTCATTGAAGACAAATTAAATGAAAATAATAATACCAAAGCAATTTGTGATTGCAATCATTTTCAGGAAGAAACGAGTATTATCTGACAGAATTGCAGGGGTGTCAATACTTTTGGCCACAACTGTATATGTCTGTCAACCTGCCTATATGTAGTGGATAGGGGCCTTGGTCAACAGGTCTAAATGTGCCTTAAAAAAGTTTAAGAATTCATGTGGCCCCCACAGCAAAGTGGGTTCAAGACATGCAAAGCAAATTGGTATTTTTGTCCTCATTAAACATTTCACTCTTCCTATTCTCTTTTCTAGTCCATAGCGACCACTAATTGTTCCTCACCTCTAACATTTGCCTCTGGTTGTCTGCTATTCTGTCAGATTACACCTACAACAGGGACATTACGAAAGCAGGCCATGCACTTAAAGCATCACTCCAGTTTTTTTAAATTACCATTTTACAGATGGAGTGGTGCTTTAGGTCTAAGTCCCCTGAGCCTCATTTTATACTTAGGGTCCCATCACACTTGGCAACATTCCAGCGATCCTGACAACGATACGACCTGGTAAGGATGGCTGGAACGTCGCTACGTGGTCACTGGTGAGATGTCAAACAGTCAGATCTACTCAACGACTCAGCAACGATATAGCAACCCATATAACAGACCTTGGCGGTCGTTGGGACCCTGTCACACAGCAGTTAGTCTGATAACTCAGAAAGATGATGGAGTATAGGTGTATCACGGTCCACGCTGCTCCAGGGCTTAAAAAACTCACCAAAGAGTCAGTCAGATTTCCATCCTTTATTTCCTTCAGGAGAATAAAGGATGGAAATCTGACTGACTCTTTGGTGAGTTTTTTAAGCCTGGAGCAGCGCGGACCATGAACACCTTACTCCCATCATCTTTCTGGATTAAACCACTGTTCAGTGGTCGGTGGAGTTCCTGCAGCAGCTTGGAATAATATTTCCTAAACGCCTTCAAACCAGTTGTGGGGATCACAACTGCACCCGGTGAGTGGCTTCTCAGCACCACCCCATTACGATTAGTGTCACTAGTGATAGGGCACTATTGCGCCTCTTGTCCCCCACCCTTTTATATTTTACAGTCTGATAACTCAGACCTACGTGAGTTGTGAGTCACCAACAGGTCGTTGTTAAGGCGTCTTAAACACACAGATGCATGCTGCCCAGCGGGAACCCGGTGATCAAAAAATGGTCCAGGTCATTCGGAGACGATCGGCAATCTCACAGCAGGGGCCCCGTTGCTGCTACATGTCAAACATAGCGAGATCGCTGGCGAGGTCGCTGTTACATCACAAAACCTGTGCCATATCAGTGATGGGCGGCACGGTGGCTCAAGTGGTTAGCATTGCAGCCTTTGCAGTTGACTGAAGTCCTGGGTTCAATTCTCACCAAAGACAACATCTGCAAGGAGTTTGCATGGGTTTCCTCCAGGCTCTCAAGTTTCCTCCCACATTGCAAAGACATACTGTTAGGATGTTTAGATTGTGAGCCCCCAGAGGGACAGCATTACTGATGTATGTGAAGTGCTATGGAATTAACAGTGCTGAATAAATATTATTATTATCTCGCTAGCGATCTCGCTATGAGTGACAGGGGCTTTACCCTTTGATGTCTTCATCCCTTACCAGCATTGTTTGCCATGATCTTCTGCAGTTTGTGACCTGCCAGCTGCTCCAGTGCATTGAGCGTTTTTGGTGTAATTTCTAACTTCCGAACAGTCAAACGTTGCTGTCACAAGATGGCACCGCGAGACCGGAGTGCTGTCGGTAAAAGGTGAAGACGCTTGAAAATTAGTATATTACTGGGGCCAGGGACCATAGTTTCAAAGAACCAAAACATCGTTGGAAAAAAAATGCTGGAGTGCTGCTTTATGATAGCTGTTGGATGAGCTCTCATTTGAACTTTCAGGTTTTCTTCCCACCTTGCCCCATGCTCCCCCCCATGCTGAGCATGCATATATTACAAAATAGGGGAGGGCGCAGAACACTGCCAGACACTTCTGCATACAGCTTATCTTTTTTCCTAAAATCTCTTGTTGGGGGATTGTTGTGACACCACCATACCCCTTTAAATAATGGTGTGGTTTTGCTAAATCTAATAGACTGGCTGAGTTTAATTGAATGGGTATGGCCATCTTTACATTTTCTCCATAGCATCAAAACTGCAAAATGTTAACCCTTCAAAACTCAATTTTGACATGTAAGGTCCCATATCAATCTGTTTGCACAGAAATACAAGAACTTTATGTTATAAAATATGGCATTCGGAAGTGTTTTGTATTTATCAACTTGTAGCCTATCTTCTATACAGCGGGAAAATTGTGGCATTCTTCCTGTATGTGTTCCCAAGGAATGATACAAGAATAATTATTTTCTTAGGGAATTGATTGTAAAGATGTTTATTATTCTTGTACAGTGCCATGAAATATGCTGGAATAATGTAAACAACACAATAAATGAATGTAATAAATACATAAACCATGTGGAGGACATCTCCCGAGATGGAGAAGATGTTGGTAAGGACAAGTTGACAGGCACTGATCTTGGCAATGGTTAATATCTATTCATATGCCGGATTCCCATCCATATTGGCATCCTACAATCTTAGCATTACAATGTATATATGCAGGAAATAGATGATGTATGATAATAAGCTCACGGGTCAGAGTGACACATGTGAAGGACTTTATGAAGTGTACACATATTGCACAGGTATTAGATGTAGACAGTAGGTCTACCATTACATGGGCTTATTAACATACATGAAGCTTATACACAAATCATTACTGACGTTGTGGGTTAATAGCAGTTTGTCCTCTGCCACGCTCTGCTTTAGTCTTCATTGTACCCTTTTCCAACCCCCAACATTCTCCGGTGCTAATGACTTATTGTTCCCCTGCTGCACTCTTCATGTATCGGCCTCAGCAGGGCTTGTGTTTTCACAGCACGCTTTTGCGCCCACTCTTGTTGTCACTACCCCCTCACCACCCCATGGTTAGTGATTGTACTCATACAATAAGTAATTAAGTGCATCTCTTCAGTGCTATATTAGATGTAGGGCCACACACAGAGGGAGGCATCTGTAAATGGGCTCACCAAGCAAGTGGTGCGGGATAATTCAATGGAGCAAGAACCTAAGAAATGATGGTTAAAGTTTAGATAGGAGGCCATCTCCTCCCCCAAGTATTGTGAACTCCAACTTTTCTTTACCCCCTAAAAAATACAATATTGAGTCACATTTATCACCTTGATGTGCTAGTAATATAGCTAAAAATGCCACATATGTACAAAAGACTGGCCTATATTAGGCTTCATCATGCATATCCAGGGAGTGTAGATGGCTTTTAGGCTTTTTAGACTGTTTATCCTTTCTCATTCTTCAGTTTAGCTAAATATTCTGCTAATTTTTATCATGGCAATTTCTATGGTACAAAAAATGACCCATTACAAAGGGAAATTGTACTCTATTTTCACACATTGGTAAAAGCAATGAAAGTGAGCACTTACCATCTTATTCTAATATAATAATACTAAATGCACTCACATCAATGGCTCTTATTTAGGCTCTAGCACTCCTCCTTCTCCTCGCTCACATCATACACCATTGGTGTAAAGCAGCTAAGTATAAAAATGTGTGTAGAAGAGCAGATAGGGACAAGGTTACATGTGTAAACATAGAGGACAAGGATTGTTTTTGTAGGTTTAGGAAACCTCTAGCTGCATGATTTACAGTAGATGCCATCTATTCTTACCCAATGCATGAAAAGGTGTGAATGGGCTGGTAGGGGGGCAGATGGATTGTGTTTTTGTAATAGTTTGTCTCTTTTGCAGGAAGAAAAGTGAATTTGTGAACTAAACACTTATCATTTTTGCAACGTTAATGAGGAAGACATAATTATTTCTGATTCAACTAATTTTAGTCAGGTGAAAGTATCCATTCACCATGGTAAATCAATACAGATATTAGGAGACATCTATCAGGGCCAAGCCACAGTATATATGTACATATATATACTGATCAAACAATCTTCGACTTTAAGAGATTCAATTATTTTCATTCTATTTTTACACTGTTGACAAATGGTTCCTACCTTATGACCCCCACTCCGTAAAATGTTTCATTTTTGGGGTGGAAAACTATCAACAGTATGTTTAACACTTTTATTTTTAGCCACAATTCTAAAGGTGGGGTCTCACATGGCGATTCTGGCCGGCGATGTCGGAAGCGATGTGCAGGTGCACGCTCACTTCCGACATGGCAGGCCAGCTGTCACACGGCACGACATTGCCGGTGACGCGGTGGCAATGTGGGCGGAGCCATCGCTCGCTGGTCTGGGCTCAGCCCAGCGAGCGATCCTCAGCAACGCTGCAATATAGGCTGGATCGCGCCGCCAACAGTGTCAGACGGCGCGATCCAGCCTAATCGCTGGTCACAGGTTGACAGGTTTATGAACATGTTCATAAACCTGTCAACTTGCAACCAGCGATAATTTGCAGTTGCGTTGCGCTGTCACACAGCGCGACGCACTTGTGATATCGCCCGCGACATCGCTGTTACGTCACTTTTCGTCGATGTCGCGGGCGACATCGCCACGTGTGACCCCACCTTAAGAGTGTAGCAAGATCATTTCTACCTCTATTACATATTACACTGTTGACCATTGGTTCCTAACTTATGACCCATGTGCCACAAAATTTTTCATTTTGGGGGGGAAAACTATCAACAGTATGTTTAACATCTTTTGGGGGCGGAGAAACTATCAACAGCATGTTTAACATTTTTTGGGGGGGGAGAAACTATCAACAGTATGTTCAACATTTTTTTGGGGGGAAAACTATCAACAGTATGTTTAACATTTTTGGGGGGAGAGAAACTATCAACAGTATGTTCAACATTTTTTTGGGGGGAAAACTATCAACAGTATGTTTAACATTTTTGGGGGAGAGAAACTATCAACAGTATGTTTAACATTTTTTTGGGGGAGAAACTATCAACAGTATGGTCAACATTTTTTTTGGGAGGGAGGACTATTAACAGTGTGTTCAACATTTTCCTTTTTTGTTGCAATTCTCTGGGCATAGTAAGATCATTTCTAAATCTATTATATATTGCACTGTTGACCATTGGTTCCTACCTTATGACCCCCATACCATAACATTTTTCATTTTAGAGGGGAAAATTTCAACAGTATGTTTAACTTTTTATTTCTTTTGGGGGTGAGGGGTGGGGTGAACTATCAACAGTATGTTCGATATTTTCCTTTTTTGTTGCAATTCTCTGGGCATAGTAAGATCATTTCTAAATAGGTATAAATATTATATGGGCATAGTAAGCACATCGTCTATAAAATAATTTTCCAATAAATATCACACACCAAGTATACAGTAGGTCGGACTTGTCAAAGTTGTTTCAGATACGAGAACTGTTTTGCAGGGGTACTGTGTTTTGCATGTGTCATGGGACATTTCAAAGACAACAGCGCAGAGATTGACAGTAAAGTGACAACTTTAAAAAAGGTTTCAATCACATAACTGCCCCCAATGTAACAAGGCCTCATCTAGCTCTTAAGGTGAGTCAGGTATACACAGTATCACCAGCACTGCATTTAAAGGGTTATTCTCAACATTACAAGTTATCATCCATCCCCCATCTACTGCTGAAGAAGCAAAACACAACTTAAGGACAAGGACAATGATCTGTATGCAGCGTTACCTCCTCTCTCTATTCTGTTTTCTTGATTTGTGTAGCAATCCAATTAAAATCACAGCAGCTCGAATTCCAGCTTTTTTCGAATGAATCCTTTCCGTCGGTTGTTGTGACATATTTATTAGATCCAAGGGCCACTGTCTGCAGGACCAAAGTATAAAAACTTCAAGATTTAAGGCTGCAAGGTGACTGATTCCTGTATGCTCTTCTCTCCTTTCTAAGTCACTGTAGCCAAGACAAGTGACTTTTCCACCAGTGACCCTAAGGTCACGGTTCACCACGATCCAAGGTGCTCTCCTGCCAGTTTGACCTCTTCCTTGGTTTTTGTCATTCAGTTAGTATGAAAATTAAGGAGAAGACAGATTATGACAAGTCACTTTCCAAAGTGCTGCAGCCTCATCCTAGCTGGAAAATGTCCATCAAAAGACCAAGCATAAACGTCTGCTCCCCAAGGATTGTCCTTCTCACAAATATTCCAAGACAAGTTTCAGCTCACACATAGAGGAGCGTGTGATTCTCCTTCCCAGATCCATAATTTGCTAGGAGACAGACACACACAACCAGAACTGAACAGGGATGTCATGAAATCAAAGCCCAGGAGAGAGGGGAAGAAAAGCAAACACACACACAACACAATGGCTCGGAGTTGGCTCTGCACCTGCCGGTTAAAATATTAACTTTCACTAGCAAGAAGATGCTGAGTGTGTGTGAAGTAGGCGGTGGATTGAGGAGCATCTTTGCCTGCACAGGCTAGGGAGCCCAGGATCTGCAAGGTGGGTGTTTCCAGATGGATTATTTCCTCCTCTTTCCTCATTCTTTCTTTACTCGCTGCAGAATGCTGGAGATATATTTTGTGACAGCCAAGGAACAGCCAGAAGTCTGGGCAGAGTTCTACAGAACTGGATTTTGTGTCTGCATGAATAGAAGAAGCGAAGACGGCACAGATTCACAGATCCATTGGAGGCGGAGCGGATCTCATATTTAACCCTATCTTATGTATACTGTATGGCTAAGTATGCTCGAGGATGCAGTAGTGCTGAATATGTCATCTTTTACAACTCGTCGTAATAACACGAGATCTTACGTGAACTGGTTTACAGTGGGTTTGCAGGTGTTCTTAATTCCGAGCATAATCTCAGTGCGAAAACAAAATAGCTGACAAATTCCATCTGCTGCATCTATTTCAAAAGCGTTACTGCATTCTTCATTATTTTTTTACCATAAAATATTTTCCTAGAAATAATCAGACATCATTCATAAAAAGTTCTCAATGTGTAACCATATAGAGAGTGTTATTCACACGTTGCGAGGCTAGGTCACATTGCGTTTAGCATTGCGTTTGAACGCAATGCGTTTTGCACTGTATTAACGCAATGAAATGCAGCGTTTGCCAGCAACATTCTCTGTGCGCTCGGGATAAACGCAGCGTTTCAAATGCAACCCCATTTTGTAATGCGTTTGACTGCGTTTTACAATAGAAGTCTATGGCTGCATTAATGCAATCAAACACATGCGTTTCATTGCGTTAATGCAGTGCAAAATGCATTGCGTTCACACGTAATGCTAAACGCGATGTGAACCTAACCTAACAGATTATGTTTTAGGAAATTCTACAAAACAAATTGCATCAGGGAATTCTACCCTTTTGACCAATTAAAATCCTGTAAATTATTATCAAATTAATCTCATACATTTTGAAAATTAATTGATCATATATCTAATTTTTCAAGAGGTTATTCTGCATCGTTCCCCTCCTCATCTAAGGCTAGGCGCAGACGACCGTATTTGCCGTCTGAGTAGGACTCGACAAAACATTGAATAGCATTTGGACCAATGTTAGGGTCCCGTTACACTTGACAATGTTCCAGCGATCCCGACAACGATACAACCTGGTAAGGATAGATGGAATGTCGCTACGTGGTCGCTGGTGAGATGTCAAACAGTCAGAGCTACTGAACGATGCAGCAACAATACAGCGATCTGTACCTCGGCGGTCGTTGGGATCCTGTCACACAGCAGCTAGCCTGACGACTCAGACCTACGTGCCTGAGTTCTGAGTCGCCAATGAGGTCTTTGTTAAGGCGTCAAACACATCGATGCATGCTGTCCAGCGGGAACCCGACGATCAAAAAATGGTGCAGGCCATTTCAGCACGATCGGCGATGTCACAGTGGGGGTCAAGTCGCTGCTACGTGTCAAACATAGCGAATTCGCTGGCAAGGTCGCTGTTGCGTCACAAAACCTGTGATATAACAGCGATCTCACTAAGTGTGACGGGGGCTTTATTCTATGGGACTGTGCACAAGTCAAAGTTTTTCCTTGGACCAAGTCTATCACTGGATCGGTGGACACTCGGTCATATAGATCAAAGGGTCTGTATAAAAACTTGTACTGCAGTCGGATGACATCCTAATGGGTCTAACAGAATAGAGAAAATAAAGATTTTTTATACTATCTTTTCCATAAGTAAGAAAATTGGATCACACTCTGTTCAGACTCTGATTACAGACAAATTGGAGTGTGATTAGCTTAATTGATTAAATTTTCTTGGATGAGAAAAAATAGCAGGAGACCTTATGTGAAGGTGCCGATGACCCCACAAATCTGCTGGGAAGTTTGGCAGGTATTGAGCACAAGTCCTATGGTAACATACAGGACAACACCTACCCTGTACCTGCCAATCAAGCAAATGTCTAAGCAGGTGTGTGCGGTCATAATGTCATTGGAACCATTCATGTCTGAAAAATTGAGAGCTGCCAAATAATCAGTTGCAGTGCCCATGCACTTTAGCTAGTTGTTTGTCTCAACCTCTATTCATATGCATGCTCAGATTCAGAGGCGGACATATTATTGGTGCAACCTGTCCAGCCACACAGGGGCTTAAGAGGTAAAGTGCCCATTTCTACTTTCAAAACATTTAGATTTGTTCATTATGATGAGTTATTGAACTAAAAAGGGCCCCATGAACTGTTCTTGCACAGGGGCTATCTGTCTGTATTACCAGTGCACACTATAGATTAGATTATATTAGAGTGCCCCCATCGGTATACAGAGGCCCCCTGCTGGCACACGGCCCCCCCATCAGTATACAGAGGCACCCCTGCTGGCACACGGTTCCCCCCCACAACGTTTCCCTGTGCGCTCGGCATAAGCGGACACTATGCAGCCTGCTATATGATCTGGTTACCACGATGCACATCGGGCAACCAGGGGAAGCGCCGGCACACACGCACCTGTGCTTCTCTCACAAAACCTAAGTATTTAGCGCAGAACCACTAAATACTTAGAGCGCAGGTGTGTGGACATGGCCATAGTGTCTCGAAAGCATGCTATATTTACCATCTTTTCAGTTAGCCATTAGAAGGTATCAACCACTGAGGACTCTCACATTATAATATTTTTCTATCTACTGGCTAGCATGGTATAAATATTTTTTACCTTATCTTGTGAATATACAGTAACCCAAATGTTAGCATACTGATTTCTTTGGAGGCTATACCTATGTGTGCCCAGTCCTCGTTGCAGGAGCTTCATTGGTTCTGCCATATTTCATTGTACAAACAGATAGTAATAAAGGCTCCAGCATACAGAGTCCTCAACAAAAAGACAATTAATGACAGCAAAGTATTGATAGATTCTTGTAATGAAAGAGTTGCTATGGAGTCACAGATGGTAAGTGCCTTCGAGAGTTTTATGCAGCAGAAAACAAAAGGAAATCATTGCATTATTGTATCCATTTGCTATGATACCTGTGATTTGCCTTTCTTAAGAGCACTGCAGATCCCATCCTTTTCAGTCAGGCTTGAGAACCAAGACATGGAAGTGGACTCAGGGCATGAGGACTAAGAAGTAGATAAAACCCTGTTCCCAGGCCTGTAGATAGCACATGTAATCTGTCATCTCTTGGTTATATCACACGGTGTAGCGGTTTACATGGCTTCATGCACAAAACAAGTCAGAACACAATGCAGGTCAATTCAGAGCTGTTCACTAGTTGTCGTACAGGGAATATCAGCATGTGCTGAGCATGGCACCGCATCATTGGTGTTGTATTCATCTGTTCAAGTGCCTGGTATGTGTCAGGATTCAAAGAAATTGGATGGTCTGCAGAGCCCAATGCATAAAAAATTAACTCTTTATTTTCCAAAATTTAAAGATATTGTTATAAGGAAATGCTTCCAAAAATTATGTACTCTTTTATATTAGAAGAAAATGGTGGTTTTTCAAAACAATTAGAATATACCCACCTTCTCCAACAAGCCTACAACCTTGAGTGAGCCTCAGTCCACTAAACTGCTGCACGACCAGCCCTACCCTCTCCTTCAGTATCCTTACCCATCCCTTGTAGACTGTGAGCCCTCGTGGGCAGGATCCTCTCCTCACCTACTGTATCCTCACCCATCCCTTGTAGACTGTGATCCCTAGTGGGCAGGATCCTCTCTCCTCATCTACTGCATCCTCACCTACCCTTGTAAACTATGAGCCCTCACAGGCAGGGTCCTCTCTCCTCACCAACTCTATCCTCACTTATCCCTTGTCAACTATGAGCCCATGCAGGCAAGATCCTTTCCCCTCTGCTAGTGTATCCTCACCCATTCCTTGTAGACAGTGAGCCCTCATGGGTAGAGTCCTCTCTCCTCCTGTAACTGTTTGTGCCATTTATTATTGTTAATTATTGTACTTGACTATGTATGCCCCTTTTTCACATGTAAAGTGCCATGGAATAAATGGCGCTATAATAATAAATGATAATAATATTTAGAATTAACCCAATATTTAGCTTCAGCATTATTGGTTTACTATAGATACTGATGAAAAAAGATATGGACACACATTAAAATCCTACATAGCTAACAAGATTGAACACAAGATTCTCGTTTGATCAAAATGTATGAACCTCCACTGCCATGTCTCGGTGAACCTCTTAGTGGGAATTACTATTGTGGCTGTACCACACCAGCAGGAGGAGCCAGGCTGGCACCACTTAGCACCCATGCAGCAAGGCATATACACATCGGCTCCAGGACACCCCATATGCCCAGCACCACAATTTTGTTGGGGCATCATATATTCTGATCATGGTATTATTTAAGAAGCTTGTGTTCATTTTTGTTCATTTTGCTTAGCTGCAAAAGATTTCAATGTGTGGTCCATGTCTTTTTTTCTACAGTTATGATACAGTTTATTCACTATTGCACTATGTCTAATATACTGGTGGGCAAGTGGACAAACATCTGACATCGCAACATTCATTCATAAAATCTGATGAAAGATGAGGATGTAGGTCCTGTTTATAGCAACCACATCAAAACCTTCTCTTCCGACCTAAGAAACTCATAGGTAAAAATAGCAGTAAATCATGGAAGGCGCCAACTATTAATTATGTGACACTGGTGTACGAGCGTCTAGAGTGATGTCTATAAAAGGTGCTTCCAGTGAAAAATCAGGAGGAGAGTCCCAGGGAAGTGATCTAAAACAGGAATCACTTCTATTTATGATTCGGTTGGAGCCTTTGAGTCATCTTGGGATTTGGGCCTAGGAACCGTGACCTTGAGCAGAATGCAAAGTGACTGCACTTCTCCTGATGTTGGAGCTCATTCCCTGCCTCTGGCAGGACCCTGGACAGTGCCTGTTTTCTTCAGTGCCAGTTCTGTAGACCGTGGCATAGACTCGGGCAAACGGGTTGTCACATTGCAAGCAGTGCAAGAATTTTGTCTAGCAGTGGCCCTGATTGTTCCTTTGAGATGGACTGTATGAAATCATGGCAGGCTACAGTGATGTCAAGGGATGAGGTACTAGGACGAGGGAAGCAGTCTGTAGCAAACTGTACCAATGTGAATAGTCCCAAAAGAGTAACATTTAAGTTGTGTGTGCGGTTTCACAAGACTGTAAAGTAAAGAACTATTGCAAAACATTATGGATTCTGTGTCTGTTGTGGCCCTCCATGAGGATGATTATGAACTGAAATTTGGCACTGAGGAACTGGCTGGGGCTAGCAGAGTGGATTCAGGGAAGCTCCGCCACTAAGGCCCTATCTAGACTACTGAGGCTCCATGCGGCTGACCATTCAAGACTGGGATAAATCTTTTTAGAATATCAAGTGCAAAAATGATACTTAAAGAGTGGAGGTCTGACAGACAAAGCCATTCATCAGCACCACTTCTTCATTATTTTCAAAAGTAATGGCGCCCAGTTTTTGGCCATGTATAAATGATGGTATCTATAGGCACTCAGACCAGATATCAATAATTACAAAGGTCTGTTTCACATCTAAGGGTGGTGTGCGTTTTGCTTAATTTGTATTTCTAGGCATTTTTACCGCTAAAAACGCATAAAAACGCTAGCGTTTTTGGCCCCATTGATTTTAATGGAAACGCATGTAAAAACGCATGCAAAAACGCATGAGCGTTTTCAAAAACGCAAAGCGCATGCGTTTTTGCCAACGCTGCCCAATACATCGGAAAATGCGTCTAGCGCGGCGTTTGCAAAAATGCATGCGTTTTGCATTTTTTAAAACGCTCATGCGTTTTTGCATGCATTTTTACATGCGTTTCCATTAAAATCAATGGGACCAAAACCACTAGCGTTTTTATGTGTTTTTTAGCTGTAAAAACGCCTAGAAACGCAAATTAAGCAAAACGCACACCACCCTTAGATGTGAAACAGACCTTTGTAATTATTGATATCTGGTCTGAGTGCCTATAAATACCATCATTTATACATGGCCAAAAACTGGGCGCCATTACTTTTGAAAATAATGCAGAAGTGGTGCTGATTACTGGTAAAAGCGCCTAGAAACGCAAATTAAGCAAAATGCACACCAACCTTAGATATGAAAACACCCAAAGTCTTTTGAATTCTCTTGTGTTATTTTATGCTACATCGTACATCCAATAACTTGACATTTGCATTCCACATATGTGGACTCACATTTTTGTCCTAAAGAAGGATATTTAATCTCAGAAATGAATTAAAATCACAATTTCTATCATACCTGGACCGGTGTTACTTTTATGGAAGTGCAGTTTATCCAGTTTCCTCCTATGTGTTAACTATCAATGAGACTGAAGGAGATAGCCGAGTATTGCATTCATCAATCTCTAGCATGTGCTGCCGCTGTTACTTTCTAGCAAAGCATTTCCAGAGCCTTTGGGATGGACAGATGTGGAGGAACCCAAGTGATCAGTAAGTTAGGCTAGGGTCAGACTAGTGCATAGCGTTAATAGCAGGTAACGCTATGAGCTGCCTGTGCATTGCTATGGTTACCTATGGTTCCCACACCCGCCGGCTCCAGTGAGATGACCCACATACGCACTTTTGATGAGTGCACTGGAAAACACTGCAGATCGCGTTTCCTGTGCGCTGATCAAATGCGCATATTGGGGTTTTCTCTGTGGAGACGGCGGGTGCGGGAACCGAAGGTAACCATAGCAAGGCACAGGCAGGTGGCGCATAGCGTTACCTGCTGATAACGCTATGCTCTATGCCTGACTGGCACTAAGTTTTTAACGCATGCGCCAGACTAGGGCCTGACGCAAGCCTTAGCCTTATCAATAACTCAAAGAAGGGGTCCTTTGCTTAGAACCCATATATAATCAATCTGTAGGAACATCTTCCATTCTGATGAAATCAAGGACTTCAAATGGTTGGTGTAGATGTTCTGCATATAGTAGGTTTTGGAAGAGACTTGCATTTCAATAGGGGTTTTCTCTAATAATACAACCCCTTTAATGCAGCGCAGTAGCATAATATGCATACATGAAGTCAGTAATCAGCATGATATTCAGTCTCTTGTATCTTCACCAGACATATGTCCATGTCCAAACAGATAAATCTGCTTGTTCAGAATAAGCATAGATAATTTTGCAGAACTAATGGAAGTGCTATTTCATTTAACTGAAAACTATTTCCAGTAAGCCATGTGAAACTCTGCAGGAACGTGATCTATTTTAGATTGTGTAAACTTCTCTCACCCAGCCTGACCCTACTTCTCATATGTAGTGCGGTCTGAATACTCAGCCAATGACACTGTAGGATGAGACAGTCCCAATGGTGTAAAGCTTGCTGGCAAAGTGTGTGCAGGTCATCCTAGAAGGCTGTCATTTCATTCTATGGCCATAAATAAGAATAGTAAGAAGAGACACAATAAACTATTGAAAGCACTGCAGCTTTAAGACAGGTTTTTACTAGTTTGAATAAGTGAAATATCATGTGATGAGCGCTATCTGATGCATCAATATGAGGGGCTCGCTGTAGCCAAATATCAAATGAACAGGACATATAAAGCAACGTACCGAAAAGGGCATAAAATTGAAAAAAATATCACAAAAAGACATCTGGATTTACCAATATGTCCCAATATTAGTGCACTGCAGGATGCAGCAGAAACCCCATGGTAAATATCGATGAGCAACCTCATACATGTCTCATTCATGGAGGGAATGGAGGTATTGTACACAGATAAGGCTTTTATAGGGCACCAGTCACACTTCATTGTGTGGGTTACCAGCTCGCGTAATTTGGCCAAAATATTGAACCACATGCATATAATACATATTTTTATTGCACATTTTTCATCTTTTGCAGAGTGCAGTTAACCCCTTTATTGCTGTCTTGGGAAATTTGGGAGCTGTGCTGTGTGCACTTATATAGTGTTGGGTAGCCTTCCTAATATAATAGTATTGGCATCACTAATAGGCTGTAAGCCAAACACTGTGCATAACACGTACCTGTGAGACTGGCATCCTATACAAGCCTTTTCCGTCTACATTTGTAATGTTAGGCAACCATCCAATTCCATGAATGGTAAGTGTGCATGTGGTTGTACCATCAGTATTTTGCAGCTCTGCTGCCTCCACCCTTATCATGGCGGCTGCTGCCTCTTGTTCAAAAACGCATTTAAAAAACGCACCCATAGGCCCCCATGTTAAAAAACGCATGCCCTAATAGCCAAAAAGCATGTGTGACAGTCCCATGCGTTTTTGGAGCTTTTCCAAAAACGCATGCGTTTTTTTATATGGGGCCTTATGGCAAACGCATGCAAAAACGCATGTACAATTAGTGCCATTCAAAAACGCATGCGTTTCCCATAGGAGCCCATGTTAAAAAAACGCATGCGTTTCAGAAAACGCATGCGTTTTTTTAACATGGGCTCCTAAGGGAAACGCATGCGTTTTTGAATGGCACTAAAAGTTGCTAATGTACCATGCGTTTTCCATAGAGGCCCATGTTATAAAAACGCACAAAAAAATACTACAAGCACTATTTTTAGGTGCAGATTCAAAAACGCAGCCAAAAACGCAGGGAGCCATCACACACCTTAAAAAACTCATGCTGACATGAAAAAACGCATGAGTTTTGTTAAAGCACTAAAAAAAACGCATGACAACTGTGACCACAGCCTAACTTGGGCTGTGAGTATGAGGTAGGGAACAGAGATGTGGTCTGCCTGCCCACACTGTTCTCTTTCCCCCTATAACTGGCCATGATACTCTTTACTGTTTAGAAGTTCTAAACTAGCTGAATATGCGCATCAACTATGTAGTATGAACATCCCTAGGGTTCAGCCTCACTGAGGAATCATGTTGCACCTAGAATCATGAGCTGGGCCATCTCTACTCCTTCTTACTTGGATTCTTATATGCTGGAGACTGCTGCAAGCCGTTGCCATGCGTTTTTTTTAGTGATTTAACAAAACTCATGCGTTTTTTCATGTCAGCATGAGTTTTTTAAGGTGTGTGATGGCTCCCTGCGTTTTTAGCTGCGTTTTTGAATCTGCACCTAAAAATAGTGCTTGTAGTATTTTTTTGTGCGTTTTTGTAGAAAACGCATGCGTTTTTATAACATGGGCCTCTATGGAAAACGCATGCAACATTAGGTACATTAGTAACTTTTAGTGCCATTCAAAAACGCATGCGTTTCCCATAGGAGCCCATGTTAAAAAAACGCATGCGTTTTCTGAAACGCATGCGTTTTTTTAACATGGGCTCCTATGGGAAACGGATGCGTTTTTGAATGGCACTAATTGTACATGCGTTTTTGCATGCGTTTCCCATATGGCCCCATATTAAAAAATGCATGCGTTTTTGGAAAAGCTCCATAAACGCATGGGACTGTCACACATGCTCTTTGGCTATTAGGGCATGCATTTTTTAACATGGGGGCCTATGGGTGCGTTTTTTACATGCGTTTTTGAGAACGCAGGTCTCCAAAAACGCATGTGAAAAATGCTACTGTGACCCCAGCCTTACTAAGAAAGTTCTCAATATCACAAACAGTTCCTTGTGTCACTCTGAGCATATTACAAATTAAATACTAGATGCTATCTCACCCACATAAGACTACATTTGATCCAAGACCAGACCTCTTCTATATTTTGGAGAGATTGTGTAGGTGCCGGAACATTGTCTTAGGCTAGGGTCACACTTAACAATCAAATTGCGTTCACCGCATCCAGATCCGGTGAACGTAATTGTCGTCAAACAACCAGCAATCCGGCAACCGGATTGCTGAAGCCGCAATCCGGTAACCAGATTGCTCAGGATGCGTAATCCTGTGCAATCCGGTTACTGGATAGTTTGCTCATCGGATGAGCAAACTGTTCAGTGTGTGTAAAAAGTGTTAATTTTATTATTAAATGTTCCTATAATGTCTCAAGGGGGTGCCCACTCCCCCTAGAGACCTTCCACCAACACAGATGGGCATATAATGATTTATTCACTTCTGTACAGCAGCCAGCTTCTGACAGCTGCTGTACAGTTTTATCAATGAAAGCGCCGGGCTCCTCTGACAGCTGCGCATACTATAGCTATTATAGCTATAGTATGTGCGCTGTCCGAGGTCCTGAAGCCTTATACAGTAAGATCTATGGGCAGCGCTGCCCATAGATCTACTGTAAATGGCTTCAGAACCTCGGACAGCGCACATACTATAGCAATAGCTATAGTATGCTCGCTGCTCACAGAGGAGCCCGGAGCTTTCATTGATAAAACTGTACAGCAGCTGTCAGAAGCCGGCTGCTGTACAGAAGTGAATAAATCATTATATGCCCACCTGAGTGGGTGGAAGGTCTCTAGGGGGAGTGCGCACCCCCTAGGGACATTATAGAAACATTTATTAATAAAATTAACACTTTTTACACACAGAGAACACTTTGCTTATCCCGGCGGCAGCCAGGATAAGCAAAGTCTATGCGCTAACCGCATTGCTCAGGATTACACATCCTGAGCAATCCGGTTCCCGCATTGCAGATGATAGAACCATTCTGAAAACTGCAGCCTGCATCATTTTTCATGCAGGCTGCAGAGCCGGAGGCGGAAACCGGATTTCATGTGAAACAATCCTGTTTTTATCATAGGCTCCTATGAGGAGCGATTCCTGATCCGGTTTTGAGCTTTTGAAAAGCTCAAAACCGGATCAGGTTTTAAAAAAAAATCTGGATGTGTGACCCTAGCCTTACACGTTTTGGGGATGTAGAATTCTTGCTCAGTTTTGGAATCAGATCAAAAGGCTAATTTTTGATATCCCAAGACTTGAAGGTTGTCTAAACCTGAAATTGACACTACTTCTTGTAGGAATAGCAGACCTTCCTAAGCAGTATAGATAATTATCCATATGTTATCTTAGAAGAAGGAATAAGGCACTCACCCGATTGTCTTTAATAACGTGAAGACGGCTTTTATTCCACGTTTAAGTACAGGGTGCAAGGGAGGGGATGGAGGAGGGTGCGGACAACCTGTTTATCCTTCGGCTGGTCCAAGCTCAACAGGTCCGAAAAGGTGCCGCTGTATCTATATCTAAATACTAGATAACCACTGATGTTATCCTTATGACATGATGATAATAAAGCACTCTAAGAGACTATTTATTAATCCTTTGTTCCAATCCAGTTATCTATTGCATGTCTAATTTTCTGATATGGCATCATCAGAAATATACCAGAATGGTAACCCATGGTATATTCTCCTTCATGCTGTCATGTCCTAATCCATCTGCTTTCATCTAAAGGTACGTCTGAACTATCCTTTAATCCCGAATACCCACTGAATCTCAGAACCCAATCTTCTCCTCTTCCTCTGTTTTAACTGGTGTGTCTGAACTATCCTTTAATCCAGAATACCTACTGAACCCCAGAACCCCATCTACTCCTCTTCCTCTGTTTTAACAAGTACATCTGAACTATCCTTTAATCCAGAATACCCACTGAACCCAAGAATCCCATCTACTCCTCTTCCTCTGTTTTAACTGGTACATCTGAACTGTCCTTTAATCCAACATACCCACTGAACCCCAGAAACCCATCTACTCCTCTTCCTTTGTTTTAACTGGTATGCTGCTGCTTTTACCCTGACTATAACCCCGTGTATCATACTTCAAATTCACTAAATGCATATTCATATATCTGTGCTCTTCACACCTACCCCTATCCTTCCATTTTATTCTGTCTCTTTCTCCGGTTTTGATGCAGTCCAAATGTCCCTATTAGCTCCAATGTCATAATTTCCCCCTACTGTGTGGTGTTCTCATGCTCCTCCCTCCTCCCTTCTCCCATCTACTCACACCTGGTCCATTTTGTGGGCATTTGAATGGTATAAATTGAGTGAAACCGGTCTGATATAGATCTTGGTCTGATATTACATTTAAGTCACCTCTTTAAAGTGACATCAGAAATATACCAGAAATAGTCCAGAAATTGCTCAGAAGGTAAGAGTAATCACTGTCTTCTAATTAAACTTGCCTTTCTTTTCTCACCCTGCTATTTTACTATGCTCACATTCGCCCTCACCATTTTTGTTCCACTAATCCTCACTCTCCTTCGTTATCTCCAAACCCCAGCATGCTCAGACCAAATAACTATATCCCCCTTTCTCTTACCCCCCCACCTCACTTCATCTGCAGACCTGCTTCTTAACCTTAGACCTCTCCTACTTTAATATAATACAAGCCAGTCACTCTCCTTTACCCACCTGCATTCCTTTTCTCTGCTTCTTCTAACTGCTGGTGACATATCCCCCAATCTTGACTTCCCCCCTCTCATACATCCCACTAGTCCTCACCCCTATCTTTCTAAAACTAAGATAAACTACCGCAATCTCTCACACATAAAACCTGTGCCACTGCCCCCCACCCTCCAGTTTCCTTTCTCTGGAGCACTTTGGAACGCCCGCTCAATCTGCAATGAGCTCCACGTGATCCACAACCTCTTTACCTCCCCAAACCTTTCCTTCTTAGCCCTCGCTGAGATCTTGCTGATGCCCCCTTACATGGCCTCCCCTGCTGCACTGAGTTATGGTGGCCTCCACTTTACCCACACTCCTCACCCTGGAAACAGACATGGCGGAGGAGTGAGTTTCATCCTTTCTACAAACTGCTCCTTCAACCCAACCCAACCTCCATCCTCCCTTATCCTGCTTTTTTCTATTTATACTCTTATCCTAGGACAACTCATAAAGTCCCATGGATTCCACTACCACCTGTACGCTGACAACACTCAGATCTACCTCTCTGGCCCAGACGTCATTTCTCTGCTGTCCAGAATCCCAGAGTGTATATCACCCACATCCTCTTCTCCTTTCGCTTCTTTAAACTAAATGTAGACATAACTGAACTCATCTCGTGCACCTCCCTTACCTGATCCATCTATCACAATAAATGATATCACACTTTGCCCTGTACTTGAAGTCCGCTGCCTCAGAGTAATAGTTGACTTATTCTTCAAACCACACATTCAAGCTCTCGCCACCTCATGCCGTCTCCAACTCAAAAATATTTTCAGAATCCGTCCCTTCCTCAACCCTCAATCTACGAAACTACTAGTGCACGCCCTCATCATCTCCCATCTTGACTACTGCAACCTCCTCCTCAGTGGCCTCCCTGCTAACACTCTTGCACCTCTCCATTCTGTACTTAACTCTGCTGCCCGACTAATCAACCTCTCTCCTCGCTGCTCCTCCACTTCTCCCCTCTGTAAGTCACTCCACTGGCTCCCAATTCCCCAGCGTATCCAATTGAAACTACTAACATTGACCTACAAAGCCGTCCACAATCTGTTCCCCCCATATATCTCTGAACTAATCTCCCGATATCCAACTCGCAATCCTCGATCCTCCCAAGACCTACTCCTTTCCTCCACACTTGTTCGTTCCTCATCTAACCGCCTGGAAAACTTCACCCGAGCATCCCCCATCCTCTGGAATTCTGCACCTCAAAACGTCCGACTATCCCCTACACTCGGGACTTTCAAATGATACCTGAAAACACATCTCTCCAGAACATTCCTTCAGCCTGCAATGACCACGGTGCCCCCTCACCACCACTGGACCCGGCGCTCCACCACCACTGGAGTTAACGCTCCACCACCACTGGACCTGACGCTCCACCACCACTGGACTTGCGCTCCACCACCACTGGACCCGGCGGTCCACCACCGCCCGAGCTTACCCAACCTACTGTTTCCCTCTTCATTGCCCTGTAGAATGTAAGTCTGCCAGGGCAGGGTCCTCTCGCCCCTCTGTACCAGTCTGTCACTGTTAGTTTGTTCATAGTATTTTTAACTTGTTTGTATGTATCCCTTTCTCATGTACAGCACCATGAAATCAATGGCGCTCTATAAATAAATAATAATAATAATAATATTAATCCTCCCTTCTTTCGAGGTTCACTCTGTCCGCATGTACTCTCCCTCTAATCTCCAAATGGCTGTCATATACCGACCACTGGGCACAACCACTCCCTTCATTGACCAATTCTCCACTTGGCTTCTTCCCTCTCTTTCTGCTGACATCCCCATCATCATCATGGGCGACTTTAATATCCCTGCTGACACCCGCCAGCCAGCAGCCTCCATTCTCCTTTCACTTACCTCATTCTTTGGATTTACCCAGTGGTCCTCCACAGCCACCCACACAGACGGACATACACTAGACCTCATTTTCACCCACTTCTGCTGCCTATCTAATCTTACAATCTCCCCTCTCCCCCTATCGGACCACCATCTACTCAATTTGTCATCCTATCCTCCTCACCTGTCCCCCATGTCCAGCCAGTAACACATCCTCACAGAAACTTTGCACACCTAGACATTCACAGACTCTCAGACTCTCTTCTACCTCTGTCCTCCATATCATCACCATGGTGCCACCCTCACATCCATAGACTCGGTCACTCCTCTCATGCATGGAAAAGTGCAATGAATCAACAGCCAACCCTGGCACAACAATCTCACCAAAAAACTTTGACAAGTGTCCTGGGTCACGGAGCAGTGCTGGAAGAAAACACACCTGCTAGAAGACTTCACTTGCCCTCAAATCAGCCCTCACCTCTGCTAAACAGACCTACTTCACAAATCTTGTATCTTCCTTATCCCACAACCCCAAACAATTGTTCAGCACATTTAACTCTCTTTTCCACACACCACTGCCCCTTCTGACCTCCCTCATCTCTGCTGAGCACTTCACCACATACTTCAAAAATAAGATCGACCAAACAAGGCAAACCTTTACTGTTCCACCACCCCAATCACTCCATATACCAGACCTCTGCCCTTCCCTCACAACCTCCCTCTCCAACATCACTGAAAGGGAGCTTACCCGTCTTCTCTCCAAATCACAACTTATCACCTGTGCCCTTGACCCCACCCCTTCCCACCTCCTCCCCAACCTCAATAACATGCTCATTCCAGCCCTAACCCATTTATTCAGCCTATTGCTATCTGCTGGTACCTTCCCCTCTGCTTTCAAGTATGCCACCATCACACCCATCCTCAAAATGCCAAACCTTGATCCGACTGCTATGCCCGGTTATCACCACATATCTATGCTCCCATTTGCTTCAAAACTTCTTGAGCAGCATGTTAATGCTCAACTTTCCTCCCACCTTTCATGTAATTCTCTCTTTGACAACCTCTAATCTGGCTTGCACCCCCATCACTCCACCAAAACTGCCCTGACCAAAATTAATAATGACTTACTCACAACCAAAGCTAACAGACATTTCTCCATCCTCCTCCTGCTAGACCTAATCTCTGCCTTTGACACAGTCGACCACTGCCTCCAGCTACAGATTTACCCTTGGCAAAGACCTTGCCCTATCCTGGATCGCCTCATACTTTTCCAACTGAACATTTAGCGTTTGCCGCTTCCACACTATCACCTCATCTTGCCCTCTCTCTGTTGGAATCCCACAAGGCTCATTCCTCTACTTTTCTTTATCTATACCCTTGACCTAGGACAACTCACAAAATCCCCTGGCTTCCACTACACCTGTATGCTGTCGACACCCAGATCTACCTCTCTAGCCCAGACATCACCTCTCTGCTATCCAGAATCCTAGAGTGTCTGTCACCCATATCCTCCTTCTTCACCTCTCACTTCCTAAAACTCAATGTAGACAAAACTGAACTCATCATCTTTCCTCCATCTCATGTATCTTCCCTATCTAATCTATCTATTGTGGTAAACGGCATAACACTCTCTCTTGCACCTGAAATCTGCTGCCTCGGAGTAACTCTCAACTCTGCCCTGTCCTTCAAACTGCACATTCAAACCCTCGCCACCTCCTGTCGCCTCCAGCTCAAAAATATTTCAAGAATTTGTCCTTTCTTCAGCCCTCAATCTACTAAAACTCTTGTACATGCCCTCATCATCTCCCGCCTCGATTACTGTAACATCCTTCTCTGTGGCCTTCCCACTAACGTTCTTGAACCAGTCCAGTCTGTCCTCAACCTTCCTGCCTGACTAATCCATCTCTCTCCTCGCTACTCCCTTGTTTCTCCCCTCTGCAAATCTTCTCACTGGCTCCCAATTCCACCACGAATATATTTCAAGCTACTAACACTGACCTGCAAAGCCATCCATAACTTGTTCCCTCTCTATATCTCCAAACTAATTTCCCAATGTCTTCCCTTGTGTAAACTGTGAGCCTCTCAAGACCTCCTACTTTCCTCCACACTTATTCGTTCTTTACAAAATCACCTCCAAGATTTCTCCCGAATATTTCCCATCCTCTGAAATTCTGCTCCTCAACACATCCGATTATCCAACATGCTCGGATCCTTCAGACAGAACCTGAAAACTCATCTCTTCAGGAAGGTTTACAACCTGCAATAACCATCCTGCCGCCTCACCACCACTAGAGCTGCTGCCTCACCACCACCTGAGCTGCAGCACCCACGGCCAACTGTCTCCTCCCCATTATCCTGTAGAATGTAAGTCCGCAAGGACAAGGTCCTCTCCCCTCTGTACCAGTTTGTCATTGTTAATTTGTTTACTGTAAACTATATCTAGAATTTTGTATGTAACCCCTTCTCATGTACAGCACCATTAAATTAATGGTGCATTACAAATAAATAATATTAATAATTTTCTGAATTAGGAAATGTATCGTGATTCCAATAAGCATCACCATCTTAAGTGTCATAAAATCTTCATGGTATTTTAAGATTTCCATTTCTGTATTTGTTTTCCTCAACTGATTTGCAAGAGACCAAATCCAAGCACGCCCAGATTGACTTATGCATTAGTCACTCTTTAGCAGAGAACATGAAAGGCTACACTAGATGTTGAATTGGTTCTTCTAAGCTGTAGGCAACTGTGTAAACAGACCACTTGGCAGTCAATGAGTTACTCTGGCTGCACCATTGGCATACCACCTCTTTGTGACCTTAGATTAAGTGGTCTGCAGGCATTTGCTGTTACAATTAATGCCTTGTAAATTAAATAAGAGTAGAGCCAGCTGAGTGAGCGACACAGCTCGGAAAAAGGTCCCCTCTTGCCAAATGTTCAGCTACGCTCGGCTCAGAATCTGCAGCTGTTACTATTCCATTGCAGAATTCTGCTTCATTTCCATTACCAGCTTGAATTTATGGTATTGTTAACCCAATAAATGCCCAATAAGAATTTCATCTGCATTTTGTATAATGTTGCTACAGTATAGTTTAGGTGCAATATAGGACCCAGAACATATTGCCTGAGGCTGTATGTACTTGGCATTGTGACTATGATTCCTACTTCTGAAGCGAGGGCAGCAGTTTACTCATCTCCATGTCTGTATGACATAAGCCAGATCCAGGAGTTAAGAAAAGCCTGTAATGCTCTTCTCTTCTGCAATGCAGTCACATACTTCACCCAGCAACTTTGACTCCAGATACTTGAAAGTCTTCATTTTTAAGAGCAGCAAATCCAAAATCTAAAAGCAAATATTTTAATAACTCATCTAGTGCCATAAGTCAAATAAATTCCCGCTTATCTTGTGCCAGGATCAATTTATCAGGATCAGGGACTTTGCACTTGTCATATTCTGAAAAAGCCAAAATATCTCTTAATTTCATTTTAGCATCTTTGAAATATGTTTAATCGTATGTAAACTGCTGAATGCAAAAAATATAAGTACACAATTTAGAGATATTTTAGTGGAGAAAAACTAGAGGAAGCCCTGCTCCGACAACCCGCATCCTCGGCATCTCATCCTAGAAGCCACTTGTGCTTACTTGGCTCTGCAATGGATGATCAATTAACCTCTACAGCAGGGGTGGGGAACTCCAGGCCTCAAGGGCCATCAACAGGTCATGTTTTCAGGATTTTCTTAGTATTGCACAGGGGTGGAAACCATCACCAGTGTAGGTGATTATATTATCACATGAGCAATACTAAGGAAATCCTGAAAACATGACCTGTTGGCGGCCCTTAATGGATGCGGTTACCGTATTGTGCCTTTTAAGTGTGATCCTAGCCTTAATCGTTAGCAATATTGAACACATTTAAGGATATGATGATGCAAAACTAAATCACACTCCTAAACCCATGTATATGTTATGTTTTATATATGATTGTCATTCTAATGCTAGGACTAGACAGCATCCAGGTCTCATCCATTTTGGCCTGTAATACAGTACACATGCAGAATTGCATACTGACAAACATTTACAACATCGCATTCAAGATATTTAAAAGGTTTGTTAGGCTAGAATGAAAAGTTTATATTCACGAAGACTGCTGAATCATGACAATGAACAATGTGCACTGTGAGGCACGGCCGGCATGATCCCCATGCCCGGGGTGCACCACATGCAGGATCAGGGTATTATCCTATTCACACTGGCCGGTTTTACTGTGATCATGCTGTGTGAACCTACCCAAAACACAAGGTGTTAAATGTGAGAGTGAGTGCTGTAGATCTAACACATAGATGAGCCTGATGAGCGGCTGTATGGGAACAGTGTGTCCTAATTGGTAGCAGCCCAAGTGGGTGTGTCTTGAGTAATAGCAGCCCAGCTGTATGTGTCAGTGTGGGAGTGGCAGGCACGATAAAGAGCCTGCCAGCTGATTGAGTGTGATCCTGATCATCAGCCAGAGGGCCAGAGCCAGAGATCCAGTCTGTGTGTGATTGAGTCTCAGACTGAGGGACGCTGAGTGCAGAACAGTCCAGGGCTCTGTGGTGTGCGAACATGATGGGAGCGTGCTAGCTCCATACCAGTGGCCAGGACCGGGGTCGTGACAGCTCCTGGAGTGGGGAAGCCATAGCTGAATCAGGTGGACGCTGGTCCGGACGTGTGGTGAGATATGTCCAGGAAGGAGCCCCTTGGGGATGCTTGGTGTACCCATGACCCACGTAGCGAGACCCAGATCCATGCCCGGTAAGAAGGCAGTTCCCATATGCTAGAGTGAACTGTGCACCCTGTGCGTAAAATGTGCCAGGCGGGCATAGCCGCCATTAGGTCCGACAAAAGTAGTCAGTGAAGGGACCTGTTGAAGTGTATGTAGCCCTACAGGAGGCAAATGTATGAAGTGTGCCAGGCGGTCATAGCCGCCATTAGGTCGGACTAAAGTAGTCAGTGAAGGGACCTGTTGAAGTGTATGTAGCCCTACGGGAGGCAGATGTATGAATTGTGCCAGCCAGGGCGTATCCGCCATTGGGTTCGACTAAAATAGTCAATGAAGGGACCCGTTGAAGTGTATGTACTGATGGTCAGAAGCAGGGGTTAGAAGGGCTCTTAGAGTGGGGAGACTGTGGTTGAACCAGGTGGACTCTGACCTGGACGCAGAGGTGTAACTAGGCTTCATGGCGCCTGGGGCACAGCTCTATTTCGGCGCCCCCCCCCAGGGTAGGTGAGTAGCGGGGGGGGGTGTCGGTGCTTTCAGCCCCGCTGCCCTGCAGCCTTGGTTGAGGACCGGGGTGGGGGGGGTTATTATACCTCATAGTGTGTGCAGGACAGACCGGACGACTCAGTCAGGAGGAGGGAGGCAGGCAGGCTGCAGCAGCTCCTCTTCCTCTGCTCTGTCCCACTGTAGCGCGGCGCGCGCTCACTGTTTGCGGCGCGCCGGGTGACTTCAGCGGCCGCGACGTGACCAGGGGGAGGAGGGGTGTGGGAACTGCTGCCAGGGGGCGGACCAGCAGGGTGGCGCGCAATATGCAGGGCGGCGCAGAGATTAGCGCCGGCACTGCAGTGCCACTGCCGGATGCCTGACATGATGGCACTGGCGCGGCGGCGCCCCCCGCAGAGTTGCGCCCGGTGCAAAAGGTCCGGCTGCACCCCCTAGATACGCCCCTGCCTGGACATGTGGCGAGATACGTCCAGGAAGGAGTCCCTTGGGGATGCATGGCGTACCCGTGACTCAGGTTGCTCAATCCCTGTTCTGAACCCAGAGGAGCCACAGTCCATGGATGTCTATATGATGGGCTGTGAGCGTGTGGAAAGGATGTGTGTGATCAATGGATGCTTATAGGATGGATCACATACAGTGTGTAAGAACCCGGTCAGGCTGGTGCCTGTACTCCGTGGTAGTGTTGAGCTGGGGAAATAAAGCCAGGCGGCTGGTTCCGCCATTGGGACCAACAGGGCCCGTTGATATATGGTATCTTATGTACTGTTAAATGTATGTGGAACGTGTAGATAGGCCGGAGGCCGTAGCCACCACGGGAGCGGTTGTTAGTGCTCCAATGGGGAAAGAGAAGTGGTTACAGGTCCCGGGTTACTGTAGTTGTATATGTGTAATAATATATGTAATGTACTGTGTAATGTCATGTATTATGTGTCGTACTTATGTTTAATGTTTAATGCACTGCCCGGGTTATAAGTTATATGTGAGCAATAAACGGGTAGTCATTTGCAAACTTATAACCACCTGTTTTGGTTGTTATGCAAGTGGGTTCCCCGGGCGCTACCTCACAGCACACTGTCACGATTCCCTGCTGCTCCAAGTTCTATTGGATAGTCATGTATGTGATTTGCATACTTACAGTCACATGCAGACTATATTGTCATACCCTTCTCTCAGTACAAAAAAGTGGATAAAAATACTTTCAGATATGTGACTGATCACAGGGAATACAGGGAAATTGTAACAGTGTGCACATTGTACATTGTCACAGCAGGGTTCTGCCATATAGCATGACTGCAAACTTTTCTTTTAATCCAAGAAAACACCTTTATGTACTGACCTAGGAATACTTGGATTTAACTAAACCAACCACTTGGTGTGGTTTTGTTAAACTTTAACTTTTTTGTGTTTTTTTTTCTTATAAATATCTTTATTTGATATGTGGCAGTTAAAGCCTCAACAATGTAATTTGTGTTGTGTGGATTTTGCTTAAAAAAAGATCACTATACAAATAAATGTAAAGTCTAAGTAGGAGTATACTGTACATGGCTCTTTTGCATTACTTCCAAATTCAGGATCGCTGTTTTTCTTTATTAAATATGTGTAAGTGGATGACCTACGGTCTTGTATCCCTGAAGTCATCAACAGTTTCAGTGTTTAATGGTTTAATGGGATGTATATAATTGGAAGTTATGTAGAATGCAAAGTATAGAGTTTTATACAATGGAATGGTATCATGATTTTTATCATTTATAAGTATTACTTTTTGGGGTTGCACTACTGTCAATGGCCACAAGATGTAATTACCTGCTTTCCACCAGTGTAGGACACAGAGTGGGGGTTTAGGTTTTTAGAAAGGCATGTGGAATGATAGTTCTGACAGGGTTAACTCTAGGGCTGGCCCACAGTGGGGTGGGATAAGGGAACTTAGAAAAGGAAGCAAGAGTTCTTGTTGTAATGAGTAGTAGTTTTGTATGAAGAGACAAAGCAAGCAGGCTGAAAGTAGAATGAGCACAAATGACCAATCTAAATATAAAGGGTTACCTCTCAAGAGGCAACAGATAAGGGGACTCCTACAAGGAAACATGTAAACAGTGCGGAGACAGTGTTGGCCAGCATAAAAAGAGAGCTTTAGAGGGTAAAGTGAAGTCCAGCAGATGAACACTGGCCTATGATTGTCTTTAAGAAAATGCTTAATAACCATATTAAAGAGCCAGTCTATGTTAGAATGGAAAATTAAGAGAGTATTATTCGTAAGAACCTATGTTTAAAGTTACCTACAAGTATAAAGAACATAAAGTCTTAGAACTATATTGTGGACTGTCTTTCAAAGATACTGAATGCAGTGATACTGCAGTATGAGAGAGTGAGAAGAAGACCTCCGACCTAAAGGTACCAGCTATGAAAGTTAACAATACCCAACACATACCCGTTGCCTGTAGCATCCCTGGGCAAGGAGAGACAAGCCCTCATCCATGTCTACCGCTATGAACATGTTTATATCTGTCTGAAACCACCAGTATTTACCATAATAGAGACTGATGTTTTCCAATATATTGTGTGTTTAACAAATGTGACCAGAGCCACCATTTTCCTTTGGGATGATTATATTCTTTCACGTAAAGATGTGACCACTAGGGATGGGCGAATCTACTCGCTAGGACTCGTTACTCGGCGAGTAGTAAGGGACTCGCAGGACTCGGTACTCGGCGAGTTTCCCAGTGATGACTCGCACGAGTCCAATGCAAATCAATATCAATCCTAGTTTTGTCAGAAACACTGACAAAACTAGGATTGCCATTGTTTGCATTGGACTCGTGCGAGTCATCACTGGCTACTGTGCCAGTGATAGCAGGGAGACTCGCAAAGTAACTGCTGTTTCTTTGCGAGCCGAGTCCAGCTGTCTTCTCTGTGCAGCTCCAGGGTCCTAGAACCTGCCTGCTCACAGAGATGATGTAGCAGTGCTGAGATTGTTCTCAGTCTGCTCATTCCCTGTGCATGTAGCAGAGAGGACATCGCGTTTTGGACTACGTCGGACGGAAGAGGAATTTTTTAATTAAAGATGGAGTCCCTAATGGCTTTTTTTTTTATTTCAAATAAAAGATTTTCTCTGTGTTTTTTTAACCCTTTATTGGAGATTCTTAGTGGCTGGGTCAAACGTGGCCTGACATTAAGAATCTCGGGCTTAATACCAGCTTGTATAACAAAGCTGGTATTAACCCCTTTATTACCCAGCGTGCTACCGCCACCAGGGCCGCTGGAAGAGCGGGGTTCAGCGCCAGAGGATGGCGCTTCAATGAACGCGCCATCTTCTGGGGCGGCTGCGGGCTGCAATTTGCAGCGGGGGGTGCCCAGAAAGCTTGGGCATCCCTGCGCTGCGGATTCCAGCCCTCAGCTGCTTAGCTGTACCTGGCTAGACATAGAAATTGCGCGGAGCCCCACGCATTTTTTTAAAATTATTTAATGAATTTCAGAGTCAGAGTCTCAGAGTCAGAATCTCAGAATTTCATGAAATAATTTAAAAAAAATGCGTGGGGCTCCGCGCAATTTCTATGTCTAGCCAGGTACAGCTAAGCAGCTGGGGGCTGGAATCCGCAGCGCAGGGATGCCCAAGCTTTCTGGGCACCCCCCGCTGCAAATTGCAGCCCGCAGCCGCCCCAGAAGATGGCGCGTTCATTGAAGCGCCATCCTCTGACGCTGAACCCCGCTCTTCCAGCGGCCCTGGTAGCGGTGGCACGCTGGGTAATGAAGGGGTTAGGGCCAGCTTTGTATTATCAGCTGGCCCTAAGCCCGAAATTTATGGTGGTCACGCCAATATTAGACATGACCGCCATGAATTTCTATTAAATTGTTTTAAAAAAAACACAACACAAAGAAAATTTTTTATTAGAAATAAAAAAAAAAGCCATTAGGGACTCCATCTTTAATTAAAAAAATCCTCTTCCGTCCGACGCAGTCCAAAACGCGATGTCCTCTCTGCTACATCCCCTGTGTATAGATATAGATCTCTATGCACAGGGAATGAGCAGACTGAGAACAATCTCAGCTTTGCTACATCATCTCTGTGCACAGACATTCATGTCTGTACACAGGGAATGAGCAGACTGAGAACAATCTCAGCACTACTACATCAGGCAGCAGGCAGGCTCTAGGACCCTGGAGCTGGCAGCCAGCACAGAGGAGACAGGACTCTTATCTGTGCGAGTCAGCGATTACTTACAAAGTAAACGAGCAATGCAAATAAATGACAAAACTAGGATTGCTTCAGGCTGAAGCTTCCGAGACACATCTGCGAGTTGTAAATCTCACACTACTCGCTATTACTCGCTTCCCCATTCATTAACATTGGACTCGCTAGACTCGCAACGAGTAGCGAGTCCTGGGCTCGGACTCGCTAGAGTCAAGCGATTCCGAGTAATTTAGGATTCGCCCATCACTAGTGACCACTATTACCTTTCTCAGGGCAAGTTGTACTTTTGAATGACACAATGCATATTATCTTATAAAGCACTGGGAAAAAATTTCATGTGCATTTAAATTACTAAAAAAGTGCAATACCACAACTGATTTTTTTATTTACTATGTGCACTATACGATAAATCTAACCTGACAGAATGATACTCCAGGTCAGTATGATTACATAGATACCAAACATGTATATGTTTATTTTATTTAACCCCTTCACCACATACTGGTACGTCCAAAGTCATTTCCCTGCCTTTGATGCGGCTTACATGCTGCTTTCTGCACGTTCGCTTATCTGACCAGGTGTCTCTAACAGCAGTGGGCAAATCATAGGTTCTCTCAGTGCTGTTAACCAGTTAAATCCTACTGTTAATCTCTGACATACAAATTTAACATCAATCAGCAGTTAGTGCGCCATATCCCGCACCCACAGCGATATGAAATATATGCCAAAACTGGTTTGATTGGAACTTTTATATCTTTTTTTTCATATTTATTTTTTACATTTTTATTGTATTTAATAGTTCCTTTAGATGATTTTAAATAGCAATCACCTGATCGCTTGTGCTATACAAAGCAGTGCATTAGCACTGCAACGTATAGTGAAAAATCACAATCTCCTATGAACAGCAGCTAAATGCTGGCTTTCACAGAAGTATCGTAATGACAGGCACAGGGGTCATTATGAAACTCACAGCTGTAATGGCAACCAATGGGCACGCCGCAATCACGTCACAGCCACTGGGATGGGCACATGAAATTATGCGCTACTCTGCCACCGCGGTGTTAAATGCCGCTGATGGAGATTGACAGCGGCATTTAACAGGTTAATAGCCACGGGCATAGATGTGTACTTTTTACTTGATGTAATGTTGCTGTGCTCCTCAATCTACAATTTTTTCTATTGTTCCTGTGCCGCTATGTTTGTGAGATATGGCCGCCACTGCTCAACTGCTCTTTGTGCATCTTCTTTAGGACCACACCCAGTTTGCTAAAAAGACTAGATTCCCATACAAGAAAAAGGTGGTCATATTTCAGGAACAGAGAATTGCAGATACATGAAATAATGCCAGATTTAGGAGAACAGCCATATTTATACCATATAGCAAAAATGATATTCATTGATCTCTTATTTATCTCAAGATATTTCAAGCCCACAGTAAATGTAAGGAAGGATACATCTGACAGTGTTGAATAATAAAACCTCATTACCCTGCTTCCTGAACAGATGTATTGCTCTACCATTAGAAACCCTTCAATATATGATCCCTTTCGGTAACTTTGCCCATAATACCATGTTTGTATGTTTTTAGCACACAGTAAGGAGTGTAACTATAGTAGGTGCTATAGGGTTAGGGGTTTTAGCCACACAAGGGCCCTTGAGCCCAAAGGTCTCTTTGGCCTACATTAGGAGACCAGAGCTAGGAAATACCTGTGGGATTTTGAGGCCTTGTGGGAGATTTCAAGCTACAGCGTTGTCCAGTGGTGTAATTTGAAGCTCATGGGCCCCGATGCAAAAGCTCCAACAGGGCCCCCAATTATTGCAAATCTTTAATAGCATTAATCTTTTTCTATATGCCAAAGGGAGTTTTAGGTCCCCCTAGACTCCATGGCCCGATGGGATTGCAACCCCTGGACCTATTGTAGTTACACCCCTGGCTCTATCTATCTCCCAAATTAGAATTTGTCACAGCTATATACGGTATATATATTAATAATTAATTAATATATATTAAGGCCGATGTCTAAAGGTATGAAATGATCAGTTATCCTCCTCATACTCTCATTTCCCCACAACCCCTTCTGGCTGTCATCTTCCTTCTCTTGTGCTATATCACAGATGCACAGGACAAATAATAAGAGATGCTTTGCAAATGACATACTCTTTCATTGCACCGATCAGAAGCGTTTCTTCTAATATTCTGAGCAAGCAGCTGCTGTGTGACTGCGATCTATCTGACAGCCTTTAGTTCTTTAGATAAAATATTGTGCACTTTAAAGTTTACTTTCTTTGGAGATCCTCTATAAAGGCCACGTCTTCCTGTGCACTGTTTACATGCTAAATTCTGTCCCCAAGCTGATATTACCTCCGAGATGAGCACAATAGAGGTGTCTGTCGGCATACAAATCGCCTTTCTCTTTCTTAAAGTCTTGCTCTCATTCAGGATTCTTAAAATGTAGCTAAAAATGAAAGCGCCATCGAAGAACAAGCTGCACATTCAGATAAGGGAACACCAGAACGTGTCAACCAAACGCCGGTGGATGGTTTTGATTCTAAAATCAGATCTTGGTCAATGCAATAAGTGTAATTATATGCAAGAGTGGATAATCAGCTTCACCAGCTATAGCATGCACAAGGTATAGTGAAAGCTACATATGTTACATAATTACATAGTACGGTCGAAAAAATAAGATTTCCATCAAGTCAACCTGAGGAAGACTTGTGGTTGACAGAACGAGGAGGAAATCCTATATTTCCTTTGAATCCATTCAATAAGAGAAGACAAAACAGATAAAACAAAGAAATCTGTCAAAATAAAACTAAAATAAAATTCCTTCCTGATACCGAATAGTAATTACAATGGATCAACATAAAAAATACTAATTTTACATAAGCATTCATTCTATTTTCGTACAATAAGTGACCTGCCTACAGATTAATTGATTTTTATAGTCTGAATTTACCAAATTTTCCCCAAAAAATAAGATTTGCCATAAATAATTTGTGTGATTGATTAAACTGAAAAGTTTGTTTGCTATTGTTTGGAAAATTAATGTAGGAGAAGAAGAGAGAAAGAGGACTAAGCTGACGATAAGCGCATACACTCAACAGCAGAAAAAGAGGGAGAAACCTGCTGACCATAAGAGCTAACACCTTACAGAAGAGAGAGGAACCTGCTGACCATAAGAGCTTTTACCTTACAGCAGAGAGAGGAACCTGCTGACCATAAGAGCTTTTACCTTACAGCAGAGAGAGGAACCTGCTGACCATAAGAGCTTATACCTTACAGTAGAGAGAGGAACCTGCTCACCATAAGAGCTTACACCTTACAGCAGAGAAAGGAACCTGCTGACCATAACAGCTTACACGTTACAGCAGAGAGGGGAACCTGCTGACCATAAGAGCTTACACCTTACAGCAGAGAGAGGAACCTGATGACCCTAAGAGCTTACATTTTACAGCAGAGAGAGGAGCCTGCTGACTATAACAGCTTACACCTTAAAGAAGAAAGAGGACCATAACAGCTTACACCTTACAGCAGAGAAAGGAACCTGCTGACCATAACAGCTTACACCTTACAGCAGAGAGAGGAACCTGCTGACCATAAGAGCTTACACTTTACAGCAGAGAGAGGAGCCTGCTGACCATAAGAGCTTAAACCTTACAGTAGAGAGAGGAACCTGCTGACCTAACAGCTTACACCTTACAGCAGAAAGAGGACCATAACAGCTTACACCTTACAGCAGAGAAAAGAACCTGCTGACCATAACAGCTTACACCTTACAGCAGAGAGAGAAACCTGCTGACCATAACAGCTTACACCTTACAGCAGAGAGTGTAACCTGCTGACCATAAAACCTTACACTCTACAAGAGAAAGATGAACTTTCAATATCTTTCTCATAATCAATGGTAAATATGTAAAAAAGCAACTTTGCAATACATCCTATTAGACAAATCTGCTCCTATTTCCACCAGGACTGATTAGTTACTTAAATTTAAGGTTAGCCCTTTCCTAATTGTACCATTGAATGATGCCATTCATTTTACCATCAAGCTCATTGGAAAACTTAAACTGAAAAATAAATTCCAAATGCTGTAAAATTGCAAAATAAACACAATTTTGAGGTAGTTTTTTGGGAAATGTTTTCATGGCCTACATTTTCCTATAAAAATGACCTGGCATCATGATTGTCCAGGTCAGCATGATTACGGCAATACCAACCCTGTCCAGTTTTTATTATCATTTCAATAGTGAAAAAAAGTGGACATTTATGAGAAAATAAAATTTTTATTGTGTCTCAATTTTCTAAGATCCGTAACATTTAGTTTTTATTGATAGAATAGATTTGACATTTTGATAGTTTCTTATGGCATTTATTGCAATGTTGGTACTACATGCATTTCAGATGTATGCTACCATGCCCGGAGATAAGAGAAAGAAACTTTGCCAAGACCCCCAGATAAACCCAACACATATGAACTCCAGGTCAGGGGAGGTACTGGGCGGAAGAAACTCACAGATAGGGCAGTCCCCACCTACTAGCTGACGGGAGGAGTTAGGTTAGGGGTGGGTGGCAAAAAGGAGGAGAGCTCTATGGAGTTCGAGACAGGCAGCTTGAGAGATGCCCTAGGGCCGTGGGGCACTCAGAACTGGGCTTTGGCACCTCCTGGGGCATCACAGGGGTTCAGATCTGGCTCTGTGACCCTGGGGATCCGTTTTTAAAAGTTCAAAGGGGATAGGATTTAGGGGATAGGTGTCTGGACATCACCCGTGGTAGCCGGCTATTGGGGCCGGTGCTGCGGTACAGGACCTCTGGGGATGAAGGATTGTAAAAATACAAGAGGGGTGGGGGACAAGAGGCGCAATAGTGCCCTATCACTAGAGACACTGCAGGATGTCGAGGTGGTGCTATGGAACCACTCACCTGATACAGTTGTGATCCCCACAACTGGTTTAAAGAGCATCAGTACTCCAGCTGCCGCAGGACCTCCACCGACCATTCACACATGGTGAAATCCAGAAGATGATGGGAAAAAAGGTGTGTCACGGTCCGCGCTGCTCAAGTCCAAGAAAAACTCTCATGAGAGTCAGAGTTTCATAAAGCAGATTCTTATTCTTTATGCTTCTACTCCAACGCGTTTCGGCGCCCCACCTGGCAACTTCCTCAGGGCGCCCTGAGGAAGGTGCCAGGTGGGGCGCCGAAATGCGTTGGAGTAGAAGAATAAGAATCTGCTTTATGAAACTCTGACTCTCATGAGAGTTTTTCTTGGACTTGAGCAACGCGGACCGTGACACACTTTTTTCCCATCATTTTCTGGGGATGAAGTATTGACAGCAGTGGTCATATCGCTCCCCATGGGTAGAGCGGCTCCATGGGGCAACCGGTAAAGTTTATTGTGGTGGTAAGCCATTGGGGTGCAGGACTCAGGGCGCTGAATAACCAACAGACATGCAGGGTTTGTCTCCTTTACCTTTACTGAAGCAATAAAAACCAAGGAACAGTCCACAGATGTTAGGAATCTGGGTGGCCTGGAAGCAAGTTAAGGATCTCCTCACCCAGCGAGTTCTGAGGCCTCCCTGCTGTGCTCCTATCTGCTGGTCCTGATTGCCTGTAGCTAAGCTGCGACCCTGTTCTCCTGCTAAATAGTCTATCACCAGTATGGCAGGCAGCTCGAGCCCTTCACCAATGTCTTCCTCTGGCCAATGTCCCTGAGATCTTCACGCTGCTGTGCCTTCAGGTGATTTGGTGGCTAGGAGACTTGTAATCTCCCACTCTCTGGTTCTGGCTGCTGAGCTTGGAGCACCCTCGCAACCTCGGACTCCAGTGTCTGGTTCTGGCTCTCCGCTCTGAGGTGAACCGTTAACAGGCTCCTCTCCCCAGGCCTATGTGGCACCCCACGTAGTCAGACATCACAGAGGGGTATTGCACACGTAAAAGAGGTGTAATTGCCCCAGCTGCAAGTGGATCCTAGGTTCGTGGGTGGGCCCCATTCCAGCACTCTCACATTAGCAGAATGGTGGGAGGTTACCGGGAGGGAGATATATTTACCTAAGAGGGAACAAAGAGTGGCCAGTCGGAGGAGAGGAGTCGGGACAGTTAGAAAAGAGTGTGGAACGAGGCGGAAGGGTTACCCGGATGGCTCTACGCTGATCCGGAGGGAAGGAGAAAGAGGGTCTTGAGGAGATCCTGAAAGAGGGTGCTCGATGCGAGGAGTCTGGGCCCTAGAGAGAAAGGGGGAACACCAGCGTGGTTGCTGCCTGCTTCCTCACCACGAGGGAGGGGAACCCCAATACTACCTACACGGAGCCATTGGGTATAGACTTATCCTAGGCGGGGAAGAAAGGACATGGATTCGTCAACTAATGTACACCATGGGTCCCACCATACCACCTAGGATCCACTTGCAGCCACCCGTAAAGCTACCTGTTACTCTAACATCTGATACTGAACTGTAAACTTTGTATTTTGCTACTGAACGTTTACAGTAAAGTACCCGTGAGAAAGTGACTTTGCCTCAGTGTAGTTATCTCCATCAACCTGTTTCCTTACAGGAACGCTGCTCCGGAGGACCAGCTCCACCTGTAGGGAGCTTTGCCAACTCAGCTGCATTACCATCGACCTCCGGAGGACTGTGGCGGCGCTGGTGACTCATCACCAGGTACTACAGGTGGCGTTACATGACAAACTCTTATCCCCTGTACATAACCCATTATATAAGTGTCACCCAGGCCACGGGCTCAGGCGCTGCCACCCATGACATCCCCGTGAAAAAAACACCGAGCCTGATACCCGAGTACCCCAGGGCCTGGGGCTCAACACCTACTCCTCTCCTCAGACCATCTCTGACAGGTCCCTCACACTGGCTAGTGAGTATCCTTGGACGAGCCTGACACTGCTCCAGTCCCCCTATAGCAGCCCCTGGCCACCTAACAGGCCAGAACTCCAAATGGCATTACAGAATATTATTTCCCCTTAACATGTCCGGCCAGGACTACAACCTCTGGGGACTGCCACTGTGACTTTTAAACTGTTAACGTCCGGATGATTAAGTACCCTGGCCCTTGGATAATTTTGGTATTTTAATTTTTTTCTGCTTTAGTTTACCAACAGGATAAATTAATTTTATATTTTGAAATATAGATCAGACTTAAATTGATGCTAAATATGTGGTTTTATCATTCATTTTTATTTTAGTGTGTGGGATGATTGAAATGTTAAAGTTTCTTAATATTTTTTTGTTCTTGTATTGCAATTGATAGTGGGACTTGAGTCTACGATCATCTGATCACTAATACTATACATTGTATATCAGTATTAATGTATGTAACAAAAATCATGCCAGCAATTGACTTTGTTCCAATGAAGCTCAGTAATGGCAAAGCCTGATAGGTACATAGACTGATGTGACCTATAATGGCGTGTTTTTAATGCCGCTGTTAGAAATTGACTGCAACATTTATTAGGTTAAAGTCATGTTCCCACATTGCTGAGTTTTTGGGATTGCAGAATTTTTGAACTGATTACTTATCTTAGGTTATTTGGTGTATTCTAGATGTGTTTTGATGTGTTTTTTTACATGCATTTTTGTGCATTGTTTTACATGTGTTGTTATTGCGCTTTTGACTCTCCATTTTTTTGTCTCTTGTTGGTTTATTATGTTTCAAATAAAGCCTTTTTGTTTTTTTAACTTTCCCGGTATTTGGTTTATATAAAACTTTCTTGATATAATTATGTGCATGTTACACTCGTTATTTATGTACTTACACAGTGGATGCACACTAAAAACGCATGTGTGTTTTTTACTTGTATATTTTCCACACCTAATGCAAGTTTGTGGGAAAAAATCTGTGCATAAGACTCAGTGTCCCTGCAATAGAAATTGACAAGTTGCAGGTTTGAAACTCACACTGCAGGTCAGTATACCCTGAGGCTAGCTTCACACCATGGTACAATCCAATCCGGGGCTGTCCGGTGTAAACCGAAAAGCCCCGGACCGGATTTTGGCCCCATGGTATCCTATGGGGCCGGATGGAGCCGGGTGGCAGCTCTCCATGTTTCCTGGAGAATCCAGGAGGAATCAGATTTTTCTCCCGGACACAAAATCGGAGCATGCACCATTTTTGTGTCTGGGGAGAAAAATCTCCATCAAATTGAATCCTCCGGATTCTCCCGGTTCCTCCCGGATCCGGGGCAATCCGGCGCTCTCTAAAATGGGAGCCTATAGGGTCGGATTGCCCAATCCGGGAGGATCCGGCAACCGGACACCTGTGGCTGCACGCTGATGTAATTTCAGGACCGCGGCTAGCTCCCCCGAGCTGCGGTCCCAAACTATCAGCAGCGGCAGCTGCCTCCGGCTGCACACTGGCCGGATGGCATATTAGCTCTCCGGTTCTGTGTGCTGATCCGATTCGTGGCTGTCAGGTTCATCCCTGACATCCCCGAATCGAATTGTGCCGTGGTGTGAAGCCAGCCTGGTAAGGTGAAGCTCAGAAGACAGGAGATTTTTATAAATCCCATTCACTGTGATGGAAATGTAAGATGCTGTGTTTTTGATGCAGTAAAAATTTGCCGAGTCAAAAACTCATCAAAAAGACACTTATTGCATAATGTAAATAACATTCGGCTCAAACTCTGATCTGAGCGGTAGCTGAGACTCATTCACTGTGCTACAATTGAGGCATGTGAGAATCGGAGCACAGGTGAGGAGAAGATATAGAGCTTAATTTCTCCATCTTCTCCATTGACTTTATATCTTCAGCATAGTCGGTGATGTCATCCAAGTGCAGTCCAATGTTTTGCATGTTCCTTTGACTTGAATCGGTGCTTGCCATCCTATATATAATACCAATTGCAGCATGAGTAAAAGGAGTTGGTGGGAACTTCCCCATAGTATTACATTGAGCAAGTTTTAGCAGAAAAAACATCGAATAGCACTCGGTAGTGTAAGTGATCCTTATTAGCAGATTCTGGTGGTGACATTATTACAAGCTGCTATGAGCTCGTTAATACAACTCGTTTTGGAAAAGGGGTTAAAGCATAATCGTCATTTAAATTTGTATTACATAAATCAATAGTAAACATGAATATAAGCAACTTTGTAATATCAAAGAAATCTGCTTCTTTCTCCTCCAGGATGTATTTTCACATGTGCTATTGATTTATGAAAAATGAAAACAGCTGTCTCTTGTCAAACCAAATAACAGTAATTCTTTCAATATTTCCCCCTAAGATCCTTCATGCCCCTCACCGTCATATGTGTAACTATAGAGTGTTGAGGGGTTTCAGATGCACCTGATCCCTTGAAGTAATCAGATGCTGAGCGGCAGGACCATGCACAACCTGTGGAGGGTGCAGATATGGTAATATATTTTTGAAGAAACCACTTTTCTTATGGAGCACCTTTAGGGATCATGCCCACAATCAGGATTAGAAGTGTTTGTACACAGTGTGTTTTCTGTGTGTCCAAAACGCTGCATTGTACAGTACAAGCACAATGTAAGGATCTCTAGATATCTCATGCCCTCTGTGCTTCTTTTCTCTCAATGTAAACTGGCCTTCGGTACAGCTTCCCGTGCCACAGCATGTCAGTTTACGAGATATTATGACATAAGGCCATGTTACACACACAGATATCTGTTCACATATTGGTCACAGATCTTGGTTGCAGTGAAATCATGGACACATTGTTCCATTTTGTGGCTGTGTACAAATATAACAATGTGTCCATGATTTCACTTGCACCTGAAGCCGAAAACGCTGTCAACATGTATCCCAGCTTGCTGATGTAATGATACTCATTTTATACGCTCAATAAAGAAGAAAGATTTGATGCACCCACAGGGGCCAGGTACTCAGGGTACTCAGTACCGGGCTCTACTGTCTCTGGGGTGTCAAGGTGCCATTGCCCAATCCCGTTGTCCCAGATGTGGCAATAAAATGGGTAGTTACAAGGGAGGTGAAAGAGTTTTTCGAGACGCCACCCATAGTATGTGGTCAGGGTGACCACTGCTCCCGTATTCCAGCTGGGGACGGTGATGAGGGGCAGCGTTGATGGTAAGCCCTCCACGGGTAGGGCTGGATGTCTTAGGAGCATGTGTAGTGTAAGGGCTACGTACTCTGGATGCTGCTCTGGGGTCTCTCCTGCAGCTTCTCCAGCCAGCACGCAGGGACAGCAAGGCGGCTCCACAGGTGGGGGTTCTGCTTCAGTTTAGCAATAAACAGTCTCAGGCACTTTTGGACTGACCGGGTACTTTACTTTCCATTGTTCTTAAAAGCAAGTTACAGCACAGTTCACAGTCACAGTTCTTACACATTACCGGGGACCCGGTGTCTACTGCAGCTCAGATGGTTCCTCTGCGTCGTTTCCCTCAAGATACCTTTCTGGCCCTGCTTGTCTCTCTCTATCCTCGCTCACGGTTTTGGTCTGGCCGTCATGGGCTTTTTAGCGATGATTCCCTCTGCTTTAGAGTCACTAGTCCTAGTACGATGATGTGTTCCTACTCCGTGGCGGTAGGTAGATTGCGGGTCATAGAGTACCCATACCACGCAGGCTTGTCTCATAATTAGGGTCATGAAGTCTCCCCAGTCACCTCTACAGAGCTGGCTCTCTTATCGTCCTGGCCTAGCCCTCCTTTGATTTAGGTGTAATTTGGGCTCACCAGGCTCCTTCTGCCTCCCGGTTGTCAGCTCTGGGTCGTCCGGCCAGCTATACTGGTTGCGGCTGCCGAACACGTTGTTCTCCCACTATGGTCAGTGTCATGCTGTGGGATGTATCGGCTTGTGGTGCTTCTTCCCTTGCCTTTCTCTCTAGGGCAAGCTTTCTCCAGGGTATACTGCCTCCAGGGAACTGCTGCCTCCAGGGAATCTCTCCTCCTGGGAATAAACTCCTCTAACCTAGTGTTCCAGTGTTTATAATACTGTTGCTCCACCCACTTGTCCGGGCTCTACCTCTCTCTCCACTCACACTTCTCTAAACTCCTGCCGCCACCCCTTGCCCTACATAGAGTCAGTGGCTTAGGATCGGAGTGTGTCGGTGTGTGGGATGTTTTAAGTCTACCGTCTTACCTCGTCTCACTGTAGTTCACCCTGTGGCCACCCTGGTCGCAGGGGTGACACACATTTATTGGAATCCATGCAATCTGACGTCTATTTTTCTCTGGATATTGTGTTAGCTAAGACGACGGACAGCGAGTCATGATCTTGATCCGGCCTTGGATCATCCCAGGATATTCATATGGTGAGCAGAACACTTTCTCTTACCCTATCAATTTATTGGAAAAAACAACAACAAAAAAAAAACAAGTGAGCAAATATCCCAAAATAATAAAAGTAAAATGCTAAAGTGCAAGAAAATAAATAGGGTACTTGGTGACATCATTATGATCATAAAAATGCATCAACTGTCCCAGAAGCGACAAGGTGACCCCATCGATCACCTATTATGTTATTATGTTTTATTGCAGTCCTGTAATCATAGGTGTGGCCTGCCTTTGAGCTGGAGAGTGCAGCTTGTGCTATTGGGACCTGGGTCCTGCATGATCCTGTCTTTGTCATTTCACTTTACAGACAGGTGACAAGGTAATAGTACTGTTTTTAGGCAGGGACTGTCCCAATGGGGTCACCTTGTTGCTGATGGGATAGCTTACACATTTGTTTGATGTAATAATGTCACCAGGTACCCTATTTATTTTCTTGCACTTTAGTATTTTACTTTTATTATTTTAGGGTATTTGCTCATATGTTGTTTTTCTTGTTATCTTTTTCCATTATGAGGCCAGTGTGAACGTGCAGCACTGCATAGTTACACTTTAGTTCCAGCCATGGTTATATTTCATCATGTAAATTTATTCTTTTGGAGACTTGAGTGTCCTCAGCAGAAGAAAAAACATAGAAAAAAACTGTTGCGCTCAATACTCTGATCATGGGCGCAGACGACGCATTCTCCTGCACAGAACATTCGCGTCTGTGCAAGAGAAAACATGCTACATCCAGAACGCAACGTGTCCTGATCGTAGGCACCTACCCTTACATGTACTGGAGCGCTCCTTCATTACTCTCCATGTAGCTCTCTTAGAGTACTTCCACTAGCTTTTTTTGAATCGTGGCAGATGCGGTGAAAAAACCCTCTGCGCGATTACGCATACGGCTGCACTTGCGGCACGGTTGCGGGACAGTTCGGCAAGCCCATACAAAGTATATGCGGGCTTGCGCAGGTGCGGCAAGCCGCATATACATTGTATGGGCTTGCGCAACTGTGCCGCAACCGTGCCGCAAGTGCAGCGGTATGCGGTATCGCGGCAGATGCGGTTTTTACCCATCTGCCGCGATTCAAAAAGCTAGTGTGAAAGATCTTGAAAAATTTGAGGCATTGAATCAGACAGGTGGATAATATTTTATTACACAATGATTAAGTTGCAGTTATATAAAATTGGTAAAATAAAAAAAAATCCAATAGCTGCTTAATAAATTTCCTATATACCCCAACAAGGTTCAGCACCACTTTAAAAATCAAATAACTCGCTGGCTACATTTTGATGAGAGGATTTTCTGACATAAGTGAAGTTCTAAAACTGGTGTAACTAACATGATTGATGGAACAAGACGCAGGTCTAAAGCAGAAAATGAGGTTCTGTATGATAGAGCAGTAAACACATCAAGTCTAATGTTCAGGGAATCACTGAGGAGCGGGACCAAATTAAAAGTGCAGCTCTCCATAAAACGTATCCTGATTTCATTTTCATATACATTAATATATGCTAATAACAGTATTTGAAGATGATTCTTTTTTGACACCATGCATTACAGCATAAGCAGTTCATGGCCAAATGGAAGCAAACGTTTAGAGACCATCATCCCATAAAGAAAAGTAAATGCAATATTCCTAGTAGCCAATATCCAGTCACTACACTGTATCAAGAGAAGGGATCAGGCAACACTTTCTCTTACATCTATGCTCAGTATCTATGTGCACTGGTTGATCTATCTCCTTGCAATCTGTATTTGTCACTTTGGGTGCGGAAACGTCTGGTGCTGGCACAATACTAGGCCGGAGAGCACGCTAGTCGCACCCCTGCAGTAATCAGCCACAATGGAAGGAGGACAGACCGAGGGACATAGACAAAAACGATATACTCCAACTTCAAAATTACAATGAAGTACAAGACTGCAAGCATCATGACTCCAGCAACTACAAGAGATTTTCTCCTTCCACGGTGGTCAGCATACAAATGGATTCTTTAACTGATATCAGATGATGGAGCACGTGACTATTTAAAGTGGAGGGGAGTGGTCACAAAATGCTGCCCTTTAGATAGGACTAACAATAAACTACCAGCAAGGAAAGAGTCCTTAATTCCTGCAGCACCAATAGAAAGAATATACATTTAAAAACCTGATTATTACAATATTATGTAACCCTCAGGTCCCAGACTCGCCAAAGGTCTCCCAAGGACAAGAGACACCCATGACAGTAGTATGCAATAATAATAGTAATGCGTGATACCACAATAGTAGCATATCCTTCAAATTCTTTATTGGTTGTCCATGTCAGACAAACCACTACATTGCTACTTTACAGTATCAATGTTTCAGATAAAAATACACTTTTCATCAACATTACAAGGAAACTACATTCAATGGAAGTTATCATCTATTAAAAGGATAGAGATAATATTTGATCGATAAATATTTGATCATTAGAAGTCCTATTGCTGATACCCACACTGATCATGAGAATGGGTGTCCCTCATTCCCTGTGTTAATGGAGTGGTGCAAGTGAGCATGTGCAACCACTGCTTCTATAGACACTGAATACAGCAATGGTTGCACATGACCACTACTGCTCCATTCATACAGGAGACATTGGGCTCTCATCCTCATGACTGGTGGGGGTCCCATTAGTCACACTTTCAGGTGTTAAATGTAGTTTATTAGGCATCTGTTTCAATCTTCACACTTGTACTTTGTAGCTAGGTTTGTTGGTGGGTCAGCCTACAGGTGAAAGAAGCTTCTGAGCCATAATACAAAACCTTTAAAAAGGAATGAGAGACTTTTGGGCCACTTATCAAGTTGAAATTACTGCCTCTTCACCCTTTAAAGGACTGGTCCCCAAACTTTCTTGCCTTGAAATTCACATTCAGCTGTGATAAAGTCATGAGCCATACCCACTCTCCATATTAGTGACACCCAGAGCACCCATTACCTGTGTAATGTCAGCTAAAACTTCCACCTTACCTAACTTTGTTATTGTGCATCAAGTACGGTACTCCCACTATGCTATCACATCCAGCTTCAACCACCTCCTCGACGATACCAAGACTGCAATGCTCATCCAGAATTTCTGTGTGGGGATAATCACCAAAGTCTTATTCATCTGCTGATCTACCAAACTAACAGTCAGACAATGATCAACATACAGTGCCCACAAGCCACATGTGGCTCTCAGACTGCAGATTGGGGACCCTGCTCTAAAGCTATAGCACACCCAATGCCTCTATCTACAGGACAACTCAATTAAAGTCTACATTATTTTAGAAGCTGCCAATACACAGATAGGCAAAATACTATCCCAGCCATGGAACTATACACCTCTGGCATCAGCATATTCCCCAAAAGAACAAAGTGTCAAACATGAAATCCAACATAGAAAAAAAGTATGTGCATGTTATGACCTTGCAATAAATAAATAAAAACTATGCTGTTAAAAAACACAGACAAAGAATGGAAAAAGAGAGGTGCTCTATGAATAACCTGGTGATTTGGTGGGATTGTGCTCCGGTATCACTGGGAGGGGTCTCACCTGTCCGGGTTGTGCAGTCCACATAACCAGGAGTACGAGCAATGGGAGCGGAGTCCTTCGGTCAGCGTACTTCTCTATCGCGCTTCCGGATCTGATTCACGTGGCCGCCTTCCGATCATGGGGTCCTGCATCCCATGCCACGTCACCGCAGGTCCTCTGGTAGTAAGCGCTAACTATGGCCGCCGGCAGCTCCAACCACACAACCCCGAAGGGTTGCAGAGACGTGAAAAACAAGAATTTTGATGTGATTATATCAGAGCGCTGGGGCACACAGGAGCTATGGCAAGGAGGAAGGTTTAAAACCGTTTTTATTGTTAATTAAACACCACAACGCGTTTCAACAGCATATGCTGTCTTCATCCACCTGATGAAGACAGTGTATGCTGTTGAAACATGTTGTGGTGTTTAATTAACAATAAAAAAGGTTTTAAACCTTCCTCCTTGCCATAGCTCCTATGTGCCCCAGCGCTCTGATATAATCACATCAAAATTCTTGTTTTTCACAATAAAAAACACCGGGCACTTGGTACATACCTTTTTTTGCGAAAAACTTATTTAAGCCATCCACCTCACACAGTAGCACAGCAGCAGATCATAATACGGTTAGTGTAGGGACCATCCCAAAGTGGGATACCTTGGCGAGGTGAAATGGCCTAAATATGTTTTTTGCAAAAAAAGTTATGTACCAAGTACCCTTTGTTTTTTTAATAGCACTAGTTTTTATTTATTTAATGCAAGGTATTTGGTCATAACATGCACAAACTTTTTTCTAGTTGTTTCATTCAATTTGGTGTTTACTGTGAACATGTTATAGAGGCCTGTTCACACAAGTTCGCTTTGACGCAGGTTTTTCTGTATTCCATGAAATCCCACATGCCTATGTTTTTCCTCGAAATTGTTGAATTTTGGCCACTCTTCTCGAATATCAACAGTAAATCCCTAACCCTTACACTGAACATAATCTCATGAAAAAGGGATGGAAGACAAGAGATATGATCACAACGTTTAAATTATTGTCACCACCAAGTATAAGTTATGAGTCCAATTAATTATCCTATCTCCATTACTGTGCGAGACAGATGTCAGGTCATAAGAGATGTTACAGAAAAGCAACCTCCAGATAAGTAAATTCATACACACAGAAGTAGGAGGATTGCACAGCCATGTTACCCATTTTGTGCAGTCAGATTTATGAGAACTATTACCAGGACATTTGTCTGTACATCCTGTTCTTTTATATGAGAAAAAATAGTACAATAATGATGAATGCTCAGAGAGTCCCTCTGTGCCGCGTCTCTGCCGTGATGATTTCTTCATAAACACGATATCGAAGGACGAGGAATTAGTCTCTCATGACATGTCTATAATGAATGGCTTGGGGATTTAAACCATTATGGTAACCATGTGGAACAGGCGACAGATCCTCTATTCATTAGTTATGGAAATAATTCTTCATGTATTACTGATATACTGTCACAATGTAATGCCTTAATATATTTATCTTAAAATGTTACTCTTTGGCTAATATGAAAAAATGATTATTTCACCATGACATATAGGATGAAATAAGTGTCAAATTAACAAAAATAAAAAGCATTGTACATCCATTAAATTCAGAATCGCAAATTAAAGGTGCAGGTACACGTATGACAGCAATCCTATTCCAGGAATACCTATATGTACAGGAAAGGCAGGGCAAATGTGAACTGCCAGGTCACCGGTTGCATCTGATTTCCCCATGGTGGTTTTGACAGGTGCAGTGGGGTATTAGTTTATCTCTCCTGCTATATAATGACCATTTCTCAAAACTGTGGTTAATAATACTACAAGGTTAAAAAATGTCTGACAGCACCTACAAGTATATCTCCAATGTAATTCTCTTACTTCCGTTCTCTAACATATAACTAGTGGGTATAAAAACAAGGGGCAGATTTTGGGTTATACTGGACATACTCTTCTATTACACTATATGTGGATTAGCAGTGGCGTAACATCAGGCCCAGGGGCCCCGATGCGAAAGCTCCAACGGGGCCCCCAATTATTGCAAATCTTTAATAGCATTAGTTTTTTTCTATAGGCCTAAGGGACTTTTGGAGCCCCCCTAGGCTGCAGGGCCCGGGTGCGATCGCAACCCCTGCACCTATTGTAGTTACGCCCCTGTGGATTAGGCATTATGTTTCCTCTAGAAAAATTAAATCTCAACCAAGAATATAACTTTAATAAGTATGACATGTAATATGATACGTGAGTACATCCCTTTCCTTATCATAAATATTTTATTACTGTGTTTTTCAGACTATAATATGCCATTTTTTCCTAAAAAACGTAGGAAGAAAGTTGGGAGAAAGTGCCTCATAGTCCAGATGTACCCGGCTTGCTGGTGGATAGGGGTAACGGTGGAGCAGGGTCAGAGAAGACAGGAACAGGCTGCAGCAGTGGTTGGAGTTGACCGATGTGCCGACTATTAAAGTCAATGAATATTCACTGCTCCCTGCGCCCATAATCCACCCACCTGCCTGCGCTGAAGTCGACAGAAGAGGTGGACAGGATAATGTGCATGAGGAACAGTGTATACTCATTCACTTTAATAGCAGACACACTAAGTGCCACAGTCGTCAGCTTCCTGCAACAGCTGGAGCAATTGTGTGTCTACAATTAAAGAAAATTAATATTCACTGCGCCCTATATCCAAAGTATTGAGAGTGGAGAGCAGTGAACATTCATTTTGGATTAGCTGATCTCGACATTTGACTGGGGCCGCATGGCAGTGACATCATGCACCTCACCATTTACACATTAAAGTTATTTGGCATCAGAAAAGGATGATGTTCACAAAGGGAGTGGAGGCAAGATGAGGCAGGTTTACCAGGATATGACCATGATAGGCAACATATATATCAGGATTAAGGACATATGTACTGTACCAGGATGGGGATCATATATTCCAGGATGGGAAACATGAATCAGAGTGGGTATCATACATACCAGAATAAAAGACATACAGTATATAACTGGAAGAGGCCCAGGAAAGGGGACGTAAGTACACAATTTTGGGACATTAACCTTATAACAGTGTCAGTAGCAGATCCCTCCCATAACAGTGCGTCATGACCACATTTTTGCTTCCATTTTTCTCCCTCTATTTTCCTCCTCTAAAACCAAGAAGTTTTATATAGTTCACTGTGTCTTATGGTCTGAAAAATACAGTATATCTTTTCATGGGACAACACTGAAGAATCGACACAATAGTGATACAATATAAAGTAGCCAATGTACAGCTTGTATAACTGTGTAAATTTGATGTGCCCTCTAAATAACCTGGTACACAACCTTTAAGGACTAAACCTCTGGCAACAAAAGTGAGTACACCCCTTAGTGAAAATGGCTAAATTTTGCCATATTTGCCATTTTCCCTTCCCGATGTCATGTGACTCATAGGTGTTACAAGGTCTTAGGTGTGATTTAGAAGCGGGTTTGTTAAATTCACATACTCTCTCATCTTGGTCACTGGAAGTTCAATATGGCCCCTCATGACAAAGAATTCTCTGAGGTTCTGAAAAACAATGTTCTGCTTAAAGTTGGGCTAGGCTACAAGAAGATGGCCAACACCCTGAAACTCAGCTGCAGCATGGGGACCAAGCACATATAATAGTTTAACAAGACAGGTACTGCTCATAAGAGGTTTTACCATGATCAACCAAAGTAGTTGAGTGCTCAGCGTCATATCCAGAGGTTGTTTTTCAAAATAGATGCATGACTATTGCCAGTGGAGGAGCGGAATGTCTATAACATCCACTAGCTCATTGATGTTGTCATGGAGGAGTGGAAGAGGTTTCCAGTGGCAACTTGTGATGCTCTATATAACTACAGGCCATGAGTTGTAAACATCTTGATTACGTTGTGCATTTTGAACAACAGGACATAAAGATCTCTGGAGACTTTTAAGGGTACCTTTACACACCGCTACTGGCGGGTGGCTACAACCAGCTACTTCACGTGCACGAGCACGCACAAACGGTTGCAAACGGTACCCGCACCACCTTTACACGCCGCAACAAGGTGCGCTACAGTAGGTTACATCTATCTCTAGATACACCGCCGGGTGTCTCAAGTTACCTCCTGCCGAGCACCTTACCTCATTTACACACCGCTACAACAAGCTAATATGGGCGGACCTGTTACAGCATGGACAACACATAGGCGTGCCACAATTGTGGATTACAAGACGTCCGTACGCTGATAGGACAAAGCAATAACATCATGATTGGCCAGGCAGCGCAGGAGGCTGATTAATACATGACGCTCGAGCAATTGTGTAGTGTGACTGGTCAGCTCCTTAAATATGCCTCCCTATGTGACTGGTCAGCTCCTTAAATATGCCTCCCTATGCAGCAACTACCAATCGTAATGCAGGAGCATCCTCCAATGATCGCTGATGGGGCGCGGTAACCCGGAGCCTGTGTCACGCCCCAGCTACAGACCAAGTACATAGCCTGGTGTCCAGACATCCCTTCTGTTGCTTCTTTACACGCCGATACAGGTCGCTACAATCGCCTGGGTAGCCACCTGTTTCAGGGCAGTGCTCTGAAACAGGTGCCGCTACTGCCGGGTGGCTACAACCGTCTTCACACGCCGCTACCACGGGGTGAATTGCCGGTGCAAGATACATTTCTCGCATGTATCCGGTTGTAGCCACCCGCCAGTAGCGGCGTGTAAAGGTACCATAACTATGAGATTGTTGATATTTTTCAATACTTTTTTTTCTCAAGTTCTGAGACAGTTCTCTTGTATTTCTGTTCTCCTTGCTGAGTGTGGAACACTAAAAAATGACTCAGCTTCTCTCTTTTTATCTATTTTCGGGTATGATTTTTATATTGCCCACCCCTGTAACTTGCCAAAAGTGAGTTTGAACGAGTGTTACATGCTTGAAGCAAAGTTGTTCACCCACAAATTTGGAAAGGTGCCAGCAATATTATATAGCCTGTTTTTGGAGTTTTGTGTTAAATTATGTCCAATTTGCCTTTTTTTCAGTTTTTTCTTGGGAGCTGTTCCAATACAATGGAAATGAACGTGTGTCATTGCAATAATTTTCTGGGAGAAATACTTCATTTTCTGGAACAATTTCAAGGGTGCCAACACTTACGGCCATGACTGTATATAATTGGTGTTTAACAGCTAGTCATCCTGACCAACTTGGTGCAATTGGTGTGATCTGATGGGAAGTGAATAATGAACTTGAATCTAGCCTTAAAACCGTAATCTCTCCTGGAGATTAAAGCACTTATTTACTAAGAAGAAGCTCATTAAACCTATGTGAAGAGCCATTTTGGGATGTCATTCTTTATCTTCATGCTCACTGTCTTCAGAGTGCTACAGACTAATTAGCAGATTGCGTCTTGACAGTCAAATTTCCTTAACAGCTTGTAATAGAGAAGTGGCAATGAGAGCCCTCCAGGAAGACAGAAACCTCTACAAAAATTAAAAGTTTCATCTAATTCTAAACTGTAAGGTCTACTTCACTTTAACCAGCGAGTGGCATTTTGTGTGAGAGGATAAACTTGTCCAGCAAGAAATGGCAATGATTTATATGTTTCTAATCATGATGCTAAAGAAACTAAATATAAGCCATGTACCCACCCTTGGGGAACATGCCTCCTGCCATATTTTGAATATTTATTTTGCAGGCACCCACAGAATGTGATGGCCGCATAGTCAGTCATATGGCATCTATTTGAAAAATAATAGAAGCATATGACATTATAAGGTATATTGCTCACCTTCCTGTGGTTTCATCTTTCACCGACACCACTCCTGTCCAGTAGCGCCATCTTGTGACAGTAACATCTGACTGGCCGCAAGGCAGAAGTTAAGTCACATGCTCCCAATGCATCTTTAAGAGCCAGAACAAGGCTAAAGATGTATTGAGTTGTGACCTCCAGTGCACTCCATGAAACAAATCACTGATAGAGGATGAAGCCGCTGAAAGCTCAGCATATAACGCCCCCTTGACATGCCAGTGTCACTGGTACAAGTGTCATCTGTTTTTTTCACAGATATCACACATACCCATTCTAATCTTTGGTGATCTTTAAATTTTGGTGTTTTCACATGGACCATGTGTCCTTGTGAACCACATGTGTGTCCATGAGAAACACACAGGGAATATCCATTTTTTACCAACAGCAGGGATGAAAAGGGTCAATACAACTCTCTGGGTCCATGAAAAACACGTAAAACACACGGATGACATCCATGTCACATCTGTTTGCCACAGTGAAGAGAGTACTGTATCAACATGGGCTGAAAGGCCACTCTGCCAGGAAGAAGCCATTACTCCAAAGGAAACATTAAAAATCAAGATTAATTTTTACAAATGCACACAGGAATAACAACCTATATGTCCTGTGGTCTGACAAAACTAAAATTGAACTGTTTGAACATAATGACCATCGTTACATTTGGAAAAAAAAAGGGCGAAGCCTAAGAACACCATCCAAATTGTGAAACACGGGGGTTGGTGGCATCATGTTGTGGGGTTGTTTGCTGCAGGAGGGATGGGTGCACTTCACAAAATAGATGGCATTATGAGAAAAACAATTATGTGGCAATACTGAAGCAGCATCTCAAGACATCAGCCAGGAGGTTAAAGCTTGGGCGGAAAAGGGTCTTCCAAATGAACAATGACCCAAAGCATACTGACAAGCTGGCTAAAAAGTGGCTTAAGGATAACAAAGTCAACGTTTTGGAGTGGCCATCACAAATCCTTGATCTCAATCTTATTGAAGATTTATGGGCAAAGCTGAAAGTCAAGTGTGAGCAAGGTGATCTACAAACATTACACCAGTTCTGTCAGGAGGAATGGGCCCAAATTCCTACCAACTATTGTAAGAAGCTTGTGGAAGGATAACCAAATGTTTGACCAAAGTCATACAGTTTAAGGGCACTAGTACCAAATACTAATGAAATGCATGTAAACTTGTGACTTTGCAGAAAGTGATAAAAATGCCTTAAAGTGATCCTAAAGCCAGAAACTGACCCCCCCTTATCTTTAGACCTGTCCCTGCACCCCCTCTTATCATTTCTAGCCATCCCTTTTGCATAAAAAATCGCTTTTGTAAAGTAAGAGAAAAGTATATAATAGTTTGACCTGTGTGAGTTCTCCGTTTCTGTTGAAAGCCGAGATAGGAGGCGCCTGTCTGCTGCTGCCTGATAATTATTCACGCCCTTCTCTGCTTGCTGCCTTTGTGAGTGTGTGGCCGCGTCATGAAAGGGGGCGGGGCTCCAGCATCACGCGATTTAGCCCCGCCCCCTTTCATGACGCGGCCACACACTCACAAAGGCAGCAAGCAGACAAGGGCGTGAATAATTATCAGGCAGCAGCAGACAGGCACGCCTATCTGCGGCTTTAAACAGAAACGGAGAACTCACACAGGTCAAACTATTATATACTTTTCTCTTACTTTACAAAAGCGATTTTTTTATGCAAAAGGGATGGCTAGAAATGGTAAGAGGGGGTGCAGGGACAGGTCTAAAGATAAGGGGGGGTCATTTTCTGGGTTTAGGATCGCTTTAAATCATTCTCTCTATCCTTCATTATTCTGGAATTTGGCAAATACAGGGATTTTTGTGTACTCACCATAAAATCCTTTTCTCCTAGCTCATTATTGTTTAGTGTCACCTCCTAGTAGCAGAAAGCATACACCCATGGTCCTGTGTCCCCCAATAATGCGAAGGAGAAATTAAAAATTATGGTAATCCTAATTGACCTAAAATGGGAAAGGTTTATTCTGATTTCATGCAGATGTGTTTTTTTTATATAGTGTTTGTAAACTTTTGGTTTCAACTGAATATGGCACACACATACGCTTTGATAGCCACACGGGTGACAAAAGTGGATAAGCAAGTGCGCCTTTTGTGTTCAGGTTTGAAGAGGATCTAAGACCAAGGGCAGGGGACTTACATTTAAAGCACCAAATAAAAAATGCTGGAATGATGCTTTAACAAATGTGCAATCATCCTAAGCACATCTTACAGTTGTGGCCAAAAGTATTGACACCCCTGCATTCTGTCAGTTAATACTCAGTTTCTTCCTGAAAATGATTGCAATCACAAATTCTTTGGCATTATTATCTTCATTTAATTTGTCTTCAATGAAAAAAACACAAAACGAATTGTCCTAAAGCCAAACTGGATATAGTTCCACACCAAACTTAAAAAAGGGGGTGGACAAAAGTATTGGCACTGTTAGAAAAATCATGTGATGCTTCTCTAATTTCTGCAATTAACAGCACCTGTAACTTACCTGTGGCACCTAACAGGTGTTGGCAATAACTAAATGACACTTGCAGCCAGTTGACATGGATTAAAGTTGACTCAACCTCTGTCCTGTGTCCTTGTGTATACCACATTGGGCATGGAGAAAAGAAAGAAGACCAAAGAACTGTCTGAGGACTTGAGAAAGCAAATTGTGAGGAAGCATGAGCAATCTCAAGGCTACAAGTCCATCTCCAAAGACCTGAATGTTCCTGTGTCTACTGTGCGCAGTGTCATCAAGAAGTTTAAAGCCCATGGCACTGTGGCTAATCTCCCTAGATGTGGACGGAAAAGAAAAATTGACAAAAGATTTCAATGCAAGATTGTGCGGATGGTGGATGAGGAACCTCGACTAACATCCAAACAAGTTCAAGCTGCCCTGCAGTCCGAGGGTACAACAGTGTCAACCCGTACTATCCGTCGGCGTCTGAATGAAAAGGGACTGTATGGTAGGATACCCAGGAAGACCCCACTTCTTCACCCGAGACATAAAAAAGCTAGGCTGGAGTTTGCCAAAACTTACCTGAGAAAGCCTAAAATGTTTTGGAAGAATGTTCTTTCTTTTTGGGCAAAGGCATCAACGTAGAGTTTACAGAGAAAAAAGAGGCTTTCAAAGAAAAGAACACGGTCCCTACAGTCAAACATGGCGGAGGTTCCCTGATGTTTTGGGGTTGCTTTGCTGCCTCTGGCACTGGACTGCTTGACCGTGTGCATGGCATTATGAAGTCTGAAGACTACCAACAAATTTTGCAGCATAATGTAGGGCTCAGTGTAAGAAAGCTGGGTCTCCCTCAGAGGTCATGGGTCTTCTAGCAGGACAATGACCCAAAACACACTTTAAAAAGCACTAGAAAATGGTTTGAGAGAAAGCACTGGAGACTTCTAAGGTGGCCAGCAATGAGTCCAGACCTGAATCCTATAGAACACCTGTGGCGAGATATAAAAATGGCAGTTTGGAGAAGGCACGCTTCAAATATCAGGGACCTGGAGCAGTTTGCCAAAGAAGAATGGTCTAAAATTCCTGCAGAGCATTGTAAGAAACTCATTGATGGTTACTGGAAATGGTTGATCGCAGTTATTTTGGCTAAAGGTTGTGCAACCAAGTATTAGGCTGAGGGTGCCAATACTTTTGTCTGGCCCATTTTTGGAGTTTTGTGTGAAATGATCAATGTTTTGCTTTTTGCTTCATTCTCTTTTGTGTTTTTTCATTGAAGACAAATTAAATGAAGATAATAATACCAAAGAATTTGTGATTGCAATCATTTTCAGGAAGAAACTGAGTATTATCTGACAGAATTGAAGGGGTGTCAATACTTTTGGCCACAACTGTACACCTTCATAAAAACCTATTGTTACAACATAATGTTCCATCCTATACAATAATATATAATTAGCAGAGAAAAGTGAATACAAAAGCTGACTAGTGATTAATATAACACGAGATGAAATTTTTTACAATTCTTATCATTTTGCCCAAATTTTAGACTTCATTGATAAATATAGGAATACTCTAATGAATATTACTTGTGTGAGGAGCTGCAGCAGTCTGTCAGTAAGGTCTAGTATTGTATGCAGCATTCAGAGAACTCGTAAAATATACAACAATCAATATGGAACCTATGGCAATCACACATCATCAACATTTAATGTGCACAAATGAAAAACAATCAATTCAATCAAGACGTGTCTGATTTGCACCTGGGCCACATATGCATATAATTAACACGACATATCAAATGAGTAACATGCATTTTAAATATACTTTTAATTACGTACAAATACATGACAGGTGTCATTTAACGGCTGCCTGCACTTGGCAATGGGAATTAAGTGGCTCCATTAAGACACAAATACACTCTGCTGTAAAACATTTACCTTTACTGTTGGATAATTCTTAATGATTGCAAACACATGACCCCAACTGTGCTGTAGATAAAGGCTTCCCCTGATGGTTCTCCCCCAGAACTAGTCAATAATAAGAATAGCCAGAAAGGAAACAACGCAACTCATTGGTAAGGAGCGTAACAAAGGCAAACGAGTCTAATGAATTGCCACTTAGTCCTCTTAGGCCACATTCACATATCCAGTAATGATCTGTGCATACACAACTTTTTTGTCCGACTTAAAAAAACTGATTTCAACTGGACCCATTTTTTTTAAAGTCGATGGAAAAACAGATCTCTTTATTAACCATCAGTTTTTTTTACTTCCTTTGGAAAAGATCCTTTCTTTGCTTACTAGATCAGTTTTAAATGGAAAAAAATGGCTATTTAAATGGATCCATTTTTGCATAGACTTCAATTTAAGAAAACAAAAACAGATACAGTTAAAATCAATTTTTTTATCTAGGATGAAAAAAGCTGTTTCTGCACAACTTTTGTGTCACTAAATTGTTGCTGGATCCCATCTAAAGGATGATTATTGGATATGTCAGGCTGCAATACCAGACACTGGCCATAGAAAATCCCTATCTAAACCAATGTACTTGGTTATCTCCATCTGTCCTACTTTGACTGCAGTAGTGAGGGTGGCCTGGGACAGTAGTTGTGGGCGAGGGGCTCAGTCATCTCAGTAATCTAGTTTGTAAAGATTTATATCTACCCTGTAAAATGAAATGAGCACAGTAGTGGACATTTTAATTTAGAGAAATAGAAAAAAAGATGTTCAAACACATGTATGTCAGCGCCATCACACACACATACAAGGACTACACAGACGAATCCAGAACAAGGGTCATTATTGGAAATGGTAAGATTGGCTCAATTACACAGACACACAATAGCCGACAGACTGGTGTTCCTGAAGGCAGACACAGTCATGCAACCTGATGCCTGCTGAGCATGTGAGCAAAGGCAGGAATACAAGCTTTGACGTATATGTACGTCAAAAGGTAGTGAAGGGGTTAAATTACATTATATATACATGTATACAGTACCCATATACTGGACAACACAATCTTATTACATACACATCATACACTCACACAGACACACACATTATACATGTACATACATATATGTTATATAACAGATGCTCAACAGGTACACATCATATACACAGCACATGCATGCTGAACAAGTGTGTATACACACTTCACTATACTCAAAAGATATCTAAACACACACAGAGATAGCTCACACACAGACACATAAAGCTCACACACAGACACAGAACTCACATACCGACATGCAGCTCACAAAAAAAGCTCACACACAGACATGCAGCTCACACACAGACACGCAGCTCATACACAGACACGCAACTCACACAGACACGCAACTCACCCAGACATGCAACTCACACAGACATGCAACTCACACAGACACGCAACTCACACAGACACAACTGACATGCAGACATGCAACTCACACACAGACATGCAACTCACACAAAGACATGCAATTCACACAGACACATAACTCACACAGACACGTAACTCACAGACAGACACACAACTCACACAGACACACAGCTCACACACACACAACTCCTACACACAGACACGTAACTCACACAGACACACAACTCACACAAAGACAAGCAGTCCACACACAACTCACACAAAGACACAACTCACAAACAAGCAACTCACACACATACAACTCACATACAGACACACAACTCACACACACAGACACACAACTCACACACACACACAGACATACATCTCACACACACAGCTCACACACAGACACACATCTCACACACACAGCTCACACACAGACACACATCTCACACACACAGCTCACACACAGACACAGTTCACACAAAACTCACACAAAGCTCACACACACAATTCACACACACAAAGTTCGGTAGAGTGCAGTATGGATTTCTATGTGTGTTACATTATGGCTCTGTACAAACTTATGGCCCCCATACACATTAGGTAACTGTTAACTAAATGGCCGTGTCAGTTAACTGCTGTCTCTCCTAATTCAGACGTGCACTCCTGTGTTCTCAATGAGAACTGCTGACAGTCTCCTCTTGCTTATTTATATTCAGTGAGAACAAAAAAGATTGTTTGTCAGACATTCAAACTGCTCATTCTTACCCCAATATCATTTGTCATTAGACTGCCAGATGATCCTGCCACCAGCCTCGGTCTGGCCTGCCGGGGTACCGGTTAAACACCCGGTGGGCCCCTCCCTCTGCTGCTCCTGCTCCCCGCTGTCACTCTGCAAGCGTGCACTGCAGTCGGCGGTACTGCCACCACCCACAGTGCACACACAGAACACGAGCATCAGCAATCCCTAACCTCCAGGACAAATGATGACCGCGCCACCAGCCCCGTGCTTCCCCTGCTCCCCGCTGTCACTCTGAAAGTGTGTGTGTGCACTGTAGCTGGGAGGTGCTGCCGTGGTGCCGCCACCCGCATTGCAGCACCCGAACCCACAGGTGACGTGATGAGCAGTCACTGTCTTTTTAGATGATGATAAGTCATCTTCTTGACTCGCTGTAGCTGCACTGATAAGAGCTGCCTGTGAGCTGAACTCTTCTCTGGGGTCGCCATCTGGGGTCATGATGTTCAGCAGCAGCTCAGCTTGTGCTGCAGGATAAGGCCGCCCTCCTCCACTCCACAGCGGAGCTCAGCTCACTGAGGAAGAAGGCAGGAGGGGCTGGCTGGACGCCATTATTGTCAGAGGAGAGGTCCCCAGGTCCAGGTGCCGGCTGCAACTGACTGGAGTGGAGTTGGATGGCTTTTTTTTAACTTTAAACTGTGTATAAGTGAGGGCTGGGGCTGGAGGTCATTTGTGCTGAGTGGGTCCAGGTCCAGCCAGCAGAGCAGGGGATATGAAAGCTAGTATAAGCTTCAGTATAGAAAGAAAGAAGCTAGTCCTCCTATCCCCTGCCTGCTCTATTATTTATCTTCCCCTCAGCATACAGCTAATCCTATGCTCTGATATGGAATAGCTTGATGATGAGGGAAAGAGTTGGAAAAGTGGTGTGTCATCATGGATATAAAATTATGCCATACCCCAAAGTATCAGCATCTCTGCCCTGTACTAAAGTGTCAGCACTCCTGCCCTGTACCCCAAGGGTCAGTGCCCCTGCCTTATATTCTTAGTGTCAGTATCATTGTCCTGTTCCCAAGTGTCATTATCCTGTACCCCAAGGGTGAGAGCCCCTGCCTTGTATCTCGAGGGTCAGCACCCCTGCCATGTACCACAATGTGTCAGTGTTCCTGCCCTGTACCCCAAGGGTGAGCGCCTGTGCCTTATTATACCCCCATTGGCAGTGTCATTATCCCGTACCCCAATGTCATTATCCTGTACCCTCAGTGTCATTATCCTGAACCCCCAGTGTCAGTGTCATTATCATGTACCCCAGTGTCAGTGTCATTATCCTGTACCCCCAGTGTCATTATCCCGTACCCCCAGTGTCATTATCCCGTACCCCCAGTGTCAGTGTCATTATCCCGTACTCCTAGTGTCAGTGTCATTATCCCGTACCCCCAGTGTCATTATCCCGTACCCCCAGTGTCATTATCCTGTACCCCAGTGTCATTGTCATTATCCTGTACCCCTAGTGTCAGTGTCATTATCCTGTACCCCCAGTGTCATTATCCTGTACCCCCAGTGTCATTATCCTGTACCCCCAGTGTCATTATCCTGTACCCCCAGTGTCATTATCCCGTACCCCCAGTGTCAGTGTCATTATCCCGTACTCCTAGTGTCAGTGTCATTATCCCGTACCCCCAGTGTCATTATCCCGTACCCCCAGTGTCATTATCCTGTACCCTAGTGTCATTGTCATTATCCTGTACCCCTAGTGTCAGTGTCATTATCCTGTACCCCCAGTGTCATTATCCTGTACCCCCAGTGTCATTATCCAGTACCCCCAGTGTCATTATCCCGTACCCCCAGTGTCATTATCCTGTACCCCAGTGTCATTGTGATTATCCTGTACCCCTAGTGTCAGTGTCATTATCCTGTACCCCCAGTGTCATTATCCTGTACCCCCAGTGTCATTATCCTGTCCCCCAGTGTCATTGTCATTATCCCGTACTCCTAGTGTCAGTGTCATTATCCAGTACCCCCAGTGTCATTATCCCGTACCCCCAGTGTCATTATCCTGTACCCCAGTGTCATTGTCATTATCCTGTACCCCCACTGTCATTATCCTGTACCCCCAGTGTCATTATCCTGTCCCCCAGTGTCATTGTCATTATCCCGTACTCCTAGTGTCAGTGTCATTATCCTGTACCCCCAGTGTCATTATCCTGTACCCCCAGTGTCATTATCCTGTACCCCCAGTGTCATTATTCTGTGCCCCCAGTGTCAGTGTTACTGATTAGCAAGGGGATACAATGGGTGACAGATTTACTGTATGGGAGCCAGAATTAGGAAGATACATAAGTTTTAGTGACAACTGGGGGACCTAGTTACTTTAGAGGCCAATTAAGGGTAGTATATTTTACTTTTGAGCATACTGTTTTCAATGAGGGGAGGGAGCTCCTATTTATCTGCACTGTGTCGCTTTTTTCGTCATCTTGTACTGTAGAAATTAGTGGAAAAGTGGGGAATGTGCTCTAGAAACAATTAGGTATAAATGTTGGTGTGCTATTTTCTGCAGAGACGAGTCCTGGCTGGAAGACATGATAAAAGTCTGCGCTGTATGACGAAGAAAATGACTTCAGCTACAGCCATCACTGGTGATCCCTGTATTATCTGTACATGTCCACTATACACTATATACAGGGCTCCTGTGTATAATGTCACTGATGGTAATATTAGTATTGTGGTTTTTATTAGTGACTGAACACTAGAACACTGATCACTATGGGATGGTAAATTGATAAGTGGTCTGTTCATGATGTGGCGGTATGTCTCCCTATGTGATGGAAATAAGTGCTCTGGTTATGATGTGGCAGTATTTCTCCCTTGTATATGGTACTATTGGTCTTGGTGTAGTGTATAGTGGATTGTGGTCGGTCATTGTTATTTATGATATTAATGAGGGGAAGATTCTTTATTTCCAATAGAGATTAAATACTTGGAAGTTTAACGCTTCCCTGTCCTGTGACTATTAAATAGTGGCAAATATGCACTTTCAGAGGTTCTCCGGTGAAAACAAGTAATCATCTCTTCTAAGGCAATTGTGCATGTGTTCAGTATTAGGTGAGATTTTTCTACGTTAGAATTTGTAGCCAAAACCAGGAGTGGGTAAAACAAAAAATGGAAAAATGGTGCCCCTGTTTCTATTATACTTTGCCTCCTGGTTTTGGTTACAAATGCTGAGGTAAAATACTGACCAAATACTCAACATGTCCATGTGGCCTTTGGCTAAGTGATAAGTTATTGGTTGGTGGGGTCCGACGGCTGGGACCTGCACTGATCTGCTGAATATGCAACTTTTCTCCCCATTAGACTGGAGCTGATGTACAGCTCGACGACTGATACGTGCTCATTCCCTCAGTGGCTGTGAGCGCTGTATTTGGCTTTTTCTGGAAGCCCCAATGATGATGAATGGAGCCGCGGTCACATCATTACCGGCCGCTGCAGTTTATAATGGGGAGAAAAGTTCCACATTCTTCTGATGGAGAGGTTTCCATTGGTTGGATTCCACCAATAAATAAGTGATCACCTACTGAATCTGTGGATCACTGATAAATTGTTTTCACCAAAGAAATCCTTTAATGCAAACTACAGTAATTGTACATCACAGTTATGGTGAGCGCACAGTGATGTGCTGGAGACACCAATATAATGGGTGTAATGGGTAACAGATATATATAGCATATATATATTGCATATAGCTGAAGGGTGGGCCCCTGGAGTCAATATCCCTGGTGGGCCCCACGCACCCCAGTCCGACCCTGCCTGCCACTATCAGTGTGTTCAGAGGACTTTACTTTAATATGTATGTGAATCCTTTAATTGCACATAGGGAGTGGTGTGTCTAAAGCTGAAGTTAGGCCTTGTGTACATATCGAGGATTTGGTGAGTTTTTTTTACCTCAGTATTTGTAAAGCCATGTGCACACATTGAGCATTTGGGGAGTTTTTGACATCAGCATTTGGTGAGATTTTTTTAACTCAGTATCTGTAAGTCCACGTGCATACGCTGAGTATTTGGTGAGTTTTTACCTCAGTATTTGTAGCCAAAACCAGGAGTGGAACAATCAGAGGAAAAGTCTAATAGAAACACCTGCACCACTTCTGGATTTATCACCCACTCCTAGTTTTGGCTACAAATCCTGAGGTAAAAAACTCACCAAATACTGAACATTTGCACATGGCCTTAAAGAGGTGGCATGGACTCTCATCCAGCTCATTCCTTCCTTCATAGTGCTGACAGGGGTTAAGAATCTATTTATATAATCTGCAGTTTGAAATTCGGGCGTTGTAGCCGAATCCCACAATGCATTGCGCCACTGCGAGCGATGACGCGTAGCGTCATCGCGAGCAGTGTCCGCTGCCCACCCGCCGCCACAACTCTCCTATCAGCCCAATGGCGTAGCGTGGGGGGGGCCATCCACCCCAGCCGGCACGTGTGGTGGGGGGGCCGCAGCAGCCTCCAGGTGACTCACCTCAGCGTCAGGGCTGTATTACCTTGCCCAGCACAAGAGATTATATGGAGCACCAGGACCTGCGATGATGTCACAGGCATGTGACCCGGGTGGGTGGAGCCATGGAATATACCCAGCGTGAAGGAGATATACAAGAAGCTGGAGAGAAGATGGGACCAAATAAAGAAAGGAACAAGAGGTGTGTGAAAGAGCCACCTGTATACTCTGCACAGCCCCCTGTATACTCTGCACAGCCCCCTGTATACTCTGCACAGCCCCCTGTATACTCTGCACAGCCCCCTGCATACTCTGCACAGCCCCCTGCATACTCTGCACAGCCCCCTGCATACTCTGCTCCCTGCACAGCCGCCTGCATACTCTGCTCCCCGCACAGCCGCCTGCATACTCTGCTCCCCGCACAGCCGCCTGCATACTCTGCTCCCCGCACAGCCGCCTGCATACTCTGCTACCCGCAGAGCCGTCTGTATACACACTATTCATTTCACCGCGCTCCCGATGCAATTGCATCGGGCCTTTTTACTAGTATGGTAATAATCAAAAGTTGGCTGTACTTATTTCTGGATTAGCCCCTGAACCGATTCTGTGCTTTAACCCACACACTTTATCCCAGTTGATTTAAAAAACAAAAATAAGAAAGAAGACTTTTGCAATGGATCTGCAGCCTTCATTTGAAGTCCAATCAGAAGGTCCAGAAGTACTAGTCCTGCATGTTATCTCATGCAATGGATCCAGCATATCCAGCTTGAGGCTACAATGCAGATAGGGACAATACCAAATGGTTGGTTTACACGCCGCGATATCGGCGTCCAACTCCGACCCAACTCCGACAAAAAGTCACGTGGGTTGCGAGTTGGACCCGATATCGTGTGCGCGTTGTACGGTCTGAGCGTACAATGCGATGCTGGAACGATGCCAAAACGATATCGGAGTTGAATAGCAGAGCTATTCAACTCCCCGATATCGCATGGCCGTTGTAGCAGCATCGCAGCGTGTGACAGCCCAACTACGATGTGTACGCTGACGTCACCCATTCACTCCCATGTTAAATGGTCGTTCCTGGGTTGGTGGGCGTACACATCGTAGGGACGTTGCATCCCGATATTGCGGCGTGTAAACTGCCGATACAATGCAGGGAGAAACGTGCACTAAATGCGCGCTCCCGCGTCGTTGGCTCCGATATCGCCGCGATATCGGGACGTGTAACCCCACCATAAGAGTGTCCTACACAATCTATATCATGCCATGAATACTAATTGCTATTAGTGTGTTTGTATAATGTGCTTCATAATAATAAAGAATTTATCATTAAATATTAACCTTCAGTTATTAAGACACAGATCACTTATCTAGAGAGACATGTTCAATAGAAGGAATAAAAAAATAACATTTTACAGTCTGGTAAATGGATGCTCCTCTGTAGGAAGGTCAGTCTACATGGAAATCACTTGGCTTCACCTCCATGTTCTGCACATAGTGAAGTGTTGAAGGATGAGCGTTCAGGACCATCACAAGTTTCTGATAAGGTGACCCTGAAATGTGTTCTTGGCGTTCCCTGTTAATGTTTTATTTCATTGGTCCATGTGACCTCAGCAGGTGCTGCATTCATTTTATTAATGGTATGATTTAAAGGAACTTTTTAAATCTTTGATTTTAGCTACTCTTCCTACATAACAGGCAATATTTACATATCTCACATTAGGATTTTATAGTGTTTGCACTATAACTCGCTACCGGAAAAACGTATTTATTGTACAAAAGTTTGCAACTCCTCCTTTAACCCCATAGAGCAGAGGTGGGGAACTCCAGGCCTCAAGGGCAGCCAACAGGTCATGTTTTCAGGATTTCCTTAGCATTACACAGGGGTTGGAATCATCACCAGTGCAGGTGATTATATGTGCAACACTAAGGAAATCCTGAATACATGACCTGTTGAAGGCCCTTGAGACCTGGAGCTCCCCACCCGTGCCATAAGGACAAAACGTGTTTTCATTTTTTTCCTCCCTCTCTTCCAAGAGCAGGCCCGGACTGGCCATAGGGCATATCGGGAGTTTTCCCGGTGGGCTGAAGGGGTATTGGGCCGTTGCAGCCGCTCTTTACCTTTAAGAGGTTCGCCTGCGGCCCCTTTCTGTCTCTCTGCGGCCGCCGGCCGGGCACAGCCAGGGAGCTGCACAGTAGCCAGCGCCACAGCCGCAGAGGTGTTTCCGGTGTGGAGCTTCCGGCTGTGTTCCTGCAGCCGCTTCTTGGAGGAGGAGGAGTATGACTGCTCCTCCACTCCTCAGCGGCTCCAGCTGAATGACGCCTCCCTGAAGCTGCTGTACACCCTGCTGACCGGGGGCCTGGGGCTATGCAGCACCTGCATTGTCGGCTGGTACCAGGCACCTTCCTCCAGCTTCATCTCCTGCGTCGGCTGAGCTCCTTCATCCTGGGCGGTAAGAAGGAGTATTATGCCTCCGGCCTGGAGGTTTCTGCACTGAGATGTCTGGATGCTGTCTGGTGGCTGCCATCTGAGGCACAGGGGATTTATTTGTTTGAACTTTCACTGTGAAGCCCCCCAAACCCCCACTCATCTGTGACCTGTCAAACATCTGCCATCAATCCCACAGACAGAGCGACCGACCGGAGAGTTGACCTGTCCTGGATGGTAATTGTGACCCAGGCAGGAGAGCAGCACTGTAAGACCATGTATATACCACCCTCTCCATGTGTATGTGTGTGTACTGTAATTGTGTGTATGTACTGTATATGTGGGTGTACTGTATGATTGTGTGCATATGGATGTGTGTGAAAATATGGATGTGTGTGTGTGTGTACATATGGATGTGTGTACATATGGATGTGTGTATATATGGATGTGTGTGTACATATGGATGTGTGTGTGTGTGTACATATGGATGTGTGTGTGTACATATGGATGCTTGTATGTGTGTACATATGGATGTGTGTGTGTGTACATGGATGTGTGTGTATTTATGGATGTGTGTGCACATATGGATGTGTGTGTGTGTACATATGGATGTGTGTGTGTACATATGGATGTTTGTATGTGTGTACATATGGATGTATGTGTGTGTACATGGATGTGTGTGTATATATGCATGTGTGTGTACATATGGATGTGTGTACATATGGATGTGTGTACATATGGATGTATGTGTGTTTACATATGGGTATGTGTCTGTGTGTACATATGGGTGTGTGTACATGGACGTGTGTGTACATAGATGTGTGTGTACATATGGATGTGTGTATGTATGTATGTATATATATATATATTTTGTATATGTGTGTACAAATGTATGTGTCAGCAGATATACATACATATACTGTGGATATATACTGTGTGTGTATATATATAATGCATGTCAGGTATGTGTGTACCTATGGATGAGTGTGTGTGTACATATGGATGTATGTGCATATATATATATATATATATATATACATATATATATATATATATATATATAGGCCCAGGTCACATCTGCGCGTTTTGGCTGTGTTTGGCTTCATTTAATACAAAACTCATGTGTTTTTGCAAATGCAGTCCATAGCGTTGCAGCCCACGTTTTTGGCTGCGCTTGCAAAAGCACATGTGTGTTGCATTGCTTTTGCATTAAACCCTATGGGTGCGTTTTGGAATGTGTTTTTAGAGGTAAAAACGCATACAAACGCAAATGAAGGCAAACACAGCCAAAACGCAGATGTGTAAAGGCCAATACTGTATGTGTGTACATATGGATGTGTGTGGTGGACACTGCACAGTATCACTTCTTCTGTCCTGTAAACTGGGTGTAATCCTCAGTATCTTTATTATTCTGTATATGTACACTGCACAGTAAGGGCCACTTCACACTGCGGCATGATCTGGTCTGGTTCTGTCCGGGAGGACCCAGACAGCTGCGGACCGGATCATCACACAGGACTGGGGGGCTATTATGCCCTCCTGTCCAGTTTGCAGTGCACGCAGTTCCCGCTGCTGATAAGTCAGCGGCTGTAGCTGCGTGCGCTGCACACAGGACCGGAGAGCATATTAGCCCCCAGTCCTGTGTGCTGATCTGGTCCGCAGCTGTCTGGGTCATCCCGGACAGAACCAGACCGGATCACGCCACAGTGTGAAGCGGCCCTGACACTTCTCCTGTCCTGTATAATGGGTGTAATCCTCAGTATCTGTATTATTCTATATATATACACTGCACATTACCACTTCTCCTGTCCTGTATACTGGGTGTAATCCTCAGTATCTGTATTATTCTGTATATATACACTGCACAGTACCACTTCTTCTGTCCTGTATACTGGGTGTAATCCTCAGTATCTGTATATATACACTGCACAGTAACACTTCTCCTGTCCTGTATACTGGGTCACGGTGTAATCCTCAGGATCTGTATTATTCTGTATATATACACTGCACAGTACCACTTCTTCTGTCCTGTATACTGGGTGTAATCCTCAGTATCTGTATATATACACTGCACAGTAACACTTCTCCTGTCCTGTATACTGGGTGTAATCCTCAGTATCTGTATTATTCTGTATATATACACAGCACAGTACCACTTCTCCTGTCCTGTATACTGGGTGTAATCCTCAGTATCTGTATTATTCTGTATATATACACAGCACAGTACCACTTCTCCTGTCCTGTATATTGGGTGTAATCCTCAGTATCTGTATTATTCTATATATATACACTGCACATTACCACTTCTCCTGTCCTGTATACTGGGTGTAATCCTCAGTATCTGTATTATTCTGTATATATACACAGCACAGTACCACTTCTCCTGTCCTGTATACTGGGTGTAATCCTCAGTATCTGTATTATTCTATTTATATACACTGCACATTACCACTTCTCCTGTCCTGTATACTGGGTGTAATCCTCAGTATCTGTATTATTCTGTATATATACACTGCACAGTACCACTTCTTCTGTCCTGTATACTGGGTGTAATCCTCAGTATCTGTATATATACACTGCACAGTAACACTTCTCCTGTCCTGTATACTGGGTGTAATCCTCAGGATCTGTATTATTCTGTATATACACTGCACAGTACCACTTCTCCTGTCCTGTATACTGGGTGTAATCCTCAATATATGTATTATTCTGTATATATACACTGCACAGCACCACTTCTCCTGTCCTGTATACTGGATGTAATCCTCAGTATCTGTATTACTCTGTATATATACACTGCACAGTACCACTTCTCCTGTCCTTTATACTGGGTGTAATCCTCAGTACCTGTATTATTTTGTATATATATACACTGCATAGTAGCACTTCTCCTGTCCTGTATACTGGGTGTAATCCTCAGTATCTGTATTATTCTGTATATATACACTGCACAGTACCACTTCTCCTGTGCTGTATACTGGGTGTAATCCTCAGTATCTGTATTATTCTGTATGTATACACTGCACAGTACCACTTCTCCTGTCCTGTATACTGTGTGTAATCCTCAGTATCTGTATTATTCTATATATGTACACTGCACAGTACCACTTCTTCTGTCCTGTATACTGGGTGTAATCCTCAGCATCTGTATTATTCTGTATATATACCCTGCACAGTACCACTTCTCCTGTCCTGTATACTGGGTGTAATCCTCAGTATCTGTATTATTCTGTATATATACCCTGCACAGTACCACTTCTTCTGTCCTGTATACTGGGTGTAATCCTCAGCATCTGTATTATTCTGTATATATACACTGCACATTACCACTTCTCCTGTCCTGTATACTATGTGTAATCCTCAGTATCTGTATTATTCTATATATATACACTGCACAGTACCACTTCTCCTGTCTTGTTGTCAGAGAGGAGGTATTGGACTTTGTGATTTTCAGCATTTAAATGTTGTTTAAATTGATTATCCCCAATATGGAAGTCATCATTTCTCTTCTGTAAAGGTGATGACTTTCCCTTCGCTCTAGATTGGACCGCAGGGACCCCACAATCTCGAGAAACGTGGCTTTGTAGAGCACCATGTAAATGGAGCTGTGGTCGATTTCCCTTTGCTGCACCATTCACATATAGCTCTTCAGATAACTTCTTTGAGAAAGTGATGAGGCCACGACAACGTAAAAGCAAATTTCACTGTTCGGGGCTGATGGGTGTTATAGTGTGTGGGCTGCTGGGGCTTGTTTTCCAGGGCTGCTTTTTGGTCCAGTCCGGCCCTGTCCAAGAGCCATACATGTTTTACAAAAGCCATATGAGGGCTTACTTTTTGTGGGACAAGTTGTACTTTTGAATGACACCATCCATTTTATCATACCGTATACTAGAATATGGAGAAAAAAAATCCTAGGGAAGTAAAATTGAAAAAAAAAAAAAATTTCATGATTGCTATTTTTTCTTTTTTTTTCTTCAGCGTTTATTATGAATTAAAAAGACCTGGAAAAATTATTATCCAGGTCAGTATGATTTACAATGATACCAAACTTCATATTTATTTTTTTTAAATGGCAAAAAAAATTCAGAAATCTGTAAAAGAAAACGATTTGCTTAAGTCACCATTTTCCAAAACCTACAACATTTTTCAATTTTTGATCAATAGTGCTTTGTGAGGAATTGTTCTTGCACAGTAATCTGATGATTTTATTGATATTATTTTTGAGGAAATATGATTAGAGATGAGCAAACTTTTCCCAAACATGTTCACCAATTTCAAGGTCCTTACAGGAAAACTATCAGGTCAAAAATCCATATTTAACTGCTATCATTTTCTAATTCCTCACTCTAAGTTTCTCTATTTATGTATTTCTTTTAATTATATTTCCCTCCTATCTTCTGTAAAATTCAAATAAAGAGATTTATTCCATCTGTCACTCACAGTGAATGATCCACTTAGTTCTTTGCTGTCCACTCCCCATAGGATGAATATTCATGTCACATAGTCACATCACTGCACAGGACATCAGTGGGTGGGGGGCTGTATCTTCCTCTCTGCTCTCTTTGCAGCAAAATTAAGAGGTTTAATAAAACACAGAACGTCTCACAGCACAGTAGGGATGTCAGCTTAGAGAAACAAATAGAGTCTAGATCAGGTAAGGCAAAACTCCAAAAGCTCTCTCCCTCTATGTCCTCAACAGAACAGATGCTCCTGAACATGAAACCTGACACTGCACTGAGAGCAAATGGAGGAGGTAGGAGGGAGTAGAGAGGAGGGAGATGGGAGGAAAGAAGGAGGAGGGAGGAGAGAGCTGCTGAGGAGGAGTGCCTAATTAAATGACAGTTTATAACACAGCCAGACTAATTATCTGTGAATATAAGAGAGAGGACCAATGCAGGAGCTCCCTGCAGGGTATGAAAATGCTTATAACATGGAAACTACAAAGGGTTGAATAATGATTTTACATGTTTTTAAAATGTCTTCCCAGGCACTATTCGTGGGTAATATTAGTATCATACTGAAAAATGATCTGACAGTGTCCCTTTAAGTCAGCTAGAATGATAAGGCTGAACTGTGACCTGAGGTGACCCTGACAGTCACCATGCTGACAGCAGTAGCTGAAAATCAGTGAGTTTCTGGCTCTGCCATAATAGGATGTCGCAGAGGATCATGGAGGGTTTCTGTGGGAGAAATTAAGATGGAAATGAAGATTGTTATTGTGTTTTTTTCCAAATACCGTATATACTCGTGTATAAGCCGACCCGTGTATAAGCCGACCCCCCTACTTTTGCCCCCAAAACCTGGGAAAATGTATTGACTTGTGTATAAGCAGAGGGTGGACCCCAGCACAGGTATACAGCCCCCAGCAGTGTGGTATACAGCAGCCTTCCCAGTGGTATATACAGGCCCCAGCAGTGTTACAGCAGCAGCCCCAGTGGTATATACAGCAGCAGCCCCAGTGGTAGTATACAGCAGCCCCAGAGATATATACAGCAGCCCCAGTGGTAGTATACAGCAGCAGCCCCAGTGGTAGTATACACGCAGCCCCAGTAGTATATACAGCCCCAGTGGTAGTATACACGCAGCCCCAGTAGTATATACTGCCCCAGTGGTAGTATACAGCCCCAGTGGTAGTATACAGCAGCCCCAGTGGTATATTCAGCCCCAGTGGTAGTATACAGCAGCCCCAGTGGTATATACAGCCCCAGTGGTAGTATACAGCCCCAGTGGTAGTATACAGCAGCCCAGTGGTATATACAGCCCCAGTGGTAGTATACATACAGCCCCAGTAGTAGTATACAGCCCCAGTGGTAGTATACAGCCCCAGTGGTAGTATACAGCAGCCCCAGTGGTAGTATACAGCCCCAGTGGTAGTATACAGCCCCAGTGGTAGTATACATACAGCCCCAGTAGTAGTATACAGCCCCAGTGGTAGTATACAGCAGCCCCAGTGGTATATTCAGCCCCAGTGGTAGTATACAGCCCCAGTGGTAGTATATAGCCCCAGTGGTAGTATACATACAGCCCCAGTAGTAGTATACAGCCCCAGTGGTAGTATATAGCCCCAGTGGTAGTATACATACAGCCCCAGTAGTAGTATACAGCCCCAGTGGTAGTATACAGCCCCAGTGGTAGTATATAGCCCCAGTGGTATTATACATACAGCCCCAGTAGTAGTATACTGCCCCAGTGGTAGTATACAGCCCCAGTGGTAGTATATAGCCCCAGTGGTAGTATACATACAGCCCCAGTAATAGTATACAGCCCCAGTGGTAGTATACAGCCCCAGTGGTAGTATATAGGGCCCCAGCAGGGCCCCCCTCATAATTTGGTGCCCCCACCTCACTTTCTGGGCCCCCCCGCATGCAGCGCTGCGCATATACATTACCTGTCTAGCAGCTGTCACCCTCCGGTGGCGGATCGCGGCTCCCGGCTCCGGGCTCCATCTTCCTCGCTGTCTTCCTGCTTTGTGACCGGGGCTCATCGCGATGACGTCATTGCGACGCCGGCCGGTCACCTGACAAGCAGGAAGACAGCGAGGAAGATGGAGCCCGGAGCCGGGAGCCGCGATCCGCCACCGGAGGGTGACAGCTGCTAGACAGGTAATGTATATGCGCAGCGCTGCATGCGGGGGGGCCCAGAAAGTGAGGTGGGGGCGCCAAACTTTGAGGGGGCCGTATTGACTCGCGTATAAGCCGAGGGGGGCACTTTTCAGCCCAATTTTTGGGCTGAAAAACTCGGCTTATACGCGAGTATATACGGTAAATTATTTTTCACAGTGTGGTGTATTATTTACTATTTACTTAGAGGTTCCTAATGGCCGGGTATAACAGTGGCCTAACATTATGAACCTCGGGCTTAGTGGCAGCTGGCAATACATAGCTGGCATTAACCCCTTTATTATCCAGTTTACACCGGCACCAGGCCAAATAGAAGAGTTGGGTACAGCTCCAGAAAATGACACTTCTATCAATTCGCCAATTTCTGGGGAAGCTGTGGGCTGCAATTCACAGCAGGGGAAAGCTGATCGCTTAAACTTCCCCTTGCTGAGGATTCCAGCCTAGCTGCTTAGTTGTACCTGGCTGGTAACCAAAAATATGGTGACACACACACACTTTTTTTATTATTTATTTTTACAGTAATCTGATGTCAGTTTGGTTTCCATACTGGAAATCAAGCACAGACACCGGCAGAGAGGGTGGGCGAGGATAAGTCTGACTTAAACCAATCAAGAGGGGGAAGAAGCAGTGAAGTTCATGAGCTGGCAAGGAAGCATGGTGGTGACAGCGGCACTAAAGCTTGGTAAGTAATACTTTAGGATGCTAATGTCTATGTGAAAACAGCGGGGCTCCACTGTAACGGTTTAAGCTGTGTTTGGCAGCTTTTAGGCCCATTTGAAAGTGTTTTCTAGGCCCTTGATGCTCCCTCCCATTGATATGAATGGGGTTTGGAAGTTGTCATACTGTCCGCCGAACAAGTTGGCGAACATTTGCCTGTATGGCGAACAAAGCCAATCCCGAATGTTAAAAGGTTTGCTCATCTCTAGATATGATGCTTGGATCACTTCTTGTCACATCTTATGTGGTGTTGCGACAGCCACAAACCCACAATTCTTTCATTTCATTTTTTTTCCTATTTATAGTGTACAGTCATGGGCAAAAGTTTTGAGAATGATACAAATATTAATTTTAACAAAGTCTTCTGCTTTAGTTTTTCTAATGGCAATTTGCATATACTCCAGAATGTCATAAAGAGTGATCAGCTTAACAGCAATTACTTGCAAAGTCAATATTTGCCTAGAAAATGTACTTTAACCCCCAAAACACATTTCAACATTATTGCAGTCCTGCCTTAAAAGGAGCAGCTAACATCATTTTAGTGATTGTTCCATTAACACAGGTGTGGGTGTTGATGAGGACAGGGCTGGCGATCAATCAGTCATGATTAAGTAAGAATGACACCACTGGACACTTTAAAAGGAGGCTGGTGCTAGGTATCATTGTTTCTCTTCAGTTAACCATGGTTATCTCTAAAGAAACACGTGCAGCCATCATTGCACTGCACAAAAATGGCCTAACAGGGAAGAGTATCGCAGCTAGAAAGATTGCACCTCAGTCAACAATCTATCTCATCATCAAGAACTTCAAGGAGAGAGCTTCCATTGTTGTCAAAAAGGCTCCAGAGAGCCCAAGAAAGACCAGCAAGCGCCAGGACCGTATCTTAAAACTGTTTTAGCTGCGGGATAGGGATAAGACTACCAGCAGTGCCGAGCTTGCTCAGGAATGGCAGCAGGCTGGTGTGAGTGCTTCTGCACGCACTGTGAGGCGGAGACACTTTGAGCAAGGCCTGGTTTAAAGGAGGGCAGCAAAGAAGCCACTTCTCTCCAGAAAAAACATCAGGGACCGACTGATATTCTGCAAAAGGGAGTGGACTGCTGAGGACTGGGGTAAAGTCATTTTCTCTGATGAATCCCCTTTTCGATTGTTTGGGACATCTGGAAAACAGCTTATTCAGAGAAGAAGAGGTGAGCGCTACCACCAGTCTTGTCTCATGCCAACTGTAAAGCATCCTGAAACCATTCATGTGTGGGGTTGCTTCTCAGCCAAGGGAATCGGCTCACTCACAGTCTTGCCTAAAAACACAGCCATGAATAAAGAATGGTACCAGAATGTCCTCCAAGAGCAACTTCTCCCAACCGTCCAAGAGCAGTTTGGCCCCCAACAATGCCTTTTCCAGCATGATGGAGCACCTTGCCATAAAGCAAAGGTGATAACTAAATGGCTCAGGGAACAAAACATAGAGATTTTTGGTCCATGGCCTGGAAACTCCCCAGATCTTAATCTCATTGAGAACTTGTGGTCAATCATCAAGAGACGGATGGACAAACAAAACCCAACAAATTCTGCCAAAATGCAAGCATTGATTATGGAAGAATGGACTACTATCAGTCAGGATTTGGTCCAGAAGTTGATTGAGAGCATGCCAGGGAGAATTGCAGAGGTCCTGAAGAAGAAGGGTCAACACTGCAAATATTGACTTGCTGCATTAACTCATTCTGACTGTCAATATAACCTTTTGGTACTCATAATATGATTGCAATTATATTTCTGTATGTGATATAAACATCAGACAAACACAAATAAAAACAAGAGGGCAGCAGATCATGTGAAAATATCATTTTGGTGTCAGTCTCAAAACTTTTGGCCATGACTGTATGCAGATCAGGGTAATTAATTTTATATTTAGATAGATCAGACTTTTGTGGACATGTTGATACCTTACATGTATTTTTATTTTTTTTACATTGCTTTATTGTTAACTGGAGGAAACTGGTGTGTTTCAAATTTTTTTATTTTATTACTTTTGGATTTGAAAATGATACAGTATATTTTTGTATGTTAGTAACAGGTTTAGAATTGGGTACAATTATTTACTTAAAGAACAATAGCGTTTTCTTATTCCATTTATTCCTATAGCAGGTGTCCTCTTTTTTTTACACCAGTGTTTCAGGTTTTTAAAGCCCAAATGGACCACAGCAATCCCATATAAAGCAGTGGTAGGTCTGTACCACAACTATACCGCAAGTAGGCAGAAGAGACATTGTTTATGCTTATCAATGTATTTTGATGCATGGTTCCAGGTTTCAGGTCACCAAGAAGGAGTGCACTACAGTTTAAAACTTTTTATACTTTACTAGCAACATTGTCCACAATCCACAGGATAGTGCACATTCTTATTTGTTCTCCTGAGTTCTCCATCTTCCCACTGACCAACTGGCCCTTCCACTGAACTGCAGGCTAGATATCACCAGCTATCCAGGACAAGGGAGGATTGGCGCTGCTCTATCTCCAACTGCCTGAATGCACAGGTCAGTGTGTTACATTGCAGTTGCGGTCACTTTACCCAGTCAACTTTGACGGGGTCTGTGGTTTCCAGCCAGGCAAGCGATTTCTGGCTAGCCCAATGACAGAGCTGCCTTCTCACATGTGTCTCTTCACCTGCTCCTCAATTCGCCTCCTTCAGCTTGCAAGGCACCTTGGGCCTGTTTCCCTTCAACTCCCTTCTGCATGGTACTTCTCTATACATTCTCCTTTCACTTTCTCTTTCTTCTCCCTTCACAAGTAAAACCCACTACTATATATATCCTTTCCTTGTGGGCCAGCTTTACTTTAACCCTTTTAGCTCTGCTTTCTCTAAGTCCTAGGTTCCCCCACCCCATACAACTGACTAGTGACATCTAGAGGTAACTGACAATACAGCACCCATTCACAGGAAAAGAATACATTAGCATTACCAAACTCATAAATATACATCAACTACATATTATATAAAAGAGCATAAAATCAACAAAAGTCTTCAGGGGCAAGAATCTCTGTCTGGTGGCAGCCACCTCTTTACAATTACAGGAAGTCAGTTGTTAACCCGATGAAAGATAGACTTTTTAAAACTAATATACAAAAATTGAAGATCTTGCCGAAAGGACCCCATCAGATCAGTGCTTCTACTTACTAGCCAGAACTAGAAAAATAACAAAACAACTCTAATTGGCTGTGATGGGAAATATTCTACTTTCATACTGATTTTCATTTATGAGCCTCAGATTTTTTTCTTAGTTGCAGTAATATAAAATAATATTATATAACTTATATGTTTCATAACTACCGTAGGTCTGCCGTGATGTTTGGAATTGCTCTTTAGCCTCCAATTTCCGATATGTCCTGGTAATCTATTAGCGACCTCATTCAGACTTTGCTTCAATTTTGCAGAGGCTGGTACTAATTTAGATAAAATATCGGGATGTATTATGAAGGAGAGGAGAATGTTATTCACTGTGGTATACACTACTAGGAGACCTTCAACTTCTGTAACTGATTATAATGGATGCTTCTTAAGGCTTGCAGATGAAAAACAAATGTAAAGTAGAATATAATTTTCTTTTATGCCGCAGCGGTTCAGAAACAACAATACTCATTTGCCTAATGGCTGATGGTTATTATCATTCCTACCCATCAAGTAACTGCTAATATGCAGATGAAAAACAAAATTATAAAGGAAAGTCATAGGCATATGTTATCTTCACACATAGCATTGCTTCTCGCTCTACAGCAAGGGCATGATTGGCACTTTATATACAAATACATAATAAAGCATAAAATCTTTAACATTACGTTGCAGCTGCAGCTGGTGCAGAGAATGAGGTCGCAATTGGGCGATAGATTCTTAAGAGACCCAAGGGAATTTATTCCACCATTCCAAATCCGATCCCATTATGTAAAAGGTGTAATAATAATAATAATAATAATAATAAATACCTCGAATTAGAAATATACTCTAGGTTTAGGTATCCATGATTATGACCACTTGCATCTAACTATATGAGTGGTCATAATCATGAATACCTAAGCTGCAATGTCTTGCATATAAGGCTGGCTTCATATCCTTGAATTTCAAGGATCACACAGACAGGCACGGATCTGTGCCCACAGATGCCACTGATGCCCACGGATCTGTATTTTCCATGGATCCATCATCAGTTAGCAGAGATAGGGCTATACCTTGCTTCTGAGCATGCGCAGTACAGCAATTCTGTTTTACGGATCCGATTTTTTGACAGATCCGTTTTGAACCGTCACCATAGAGCTCCATGTTATTTGAAACGGACAGCAACAGATCCATTCCTGTCCATTTCTGTCCGATTTTTTTCAAGGAAGGCCAAAATCAGAGCTTGGGGATGGGAAAAAATCTGACACAAAAGGATGCCAATGAGGACCAATCCGTGCACATCCATGCCTATAGGGATACATTGAGACCAATTCGGATCCGTTTACAACGGATAGCCACGGATGAACAAAAATCATGATATGAAAACAGCCTAAGGTAAGTGACATAGCTAATCAGGAGAACTACGATATATTACATTTCTAATTGGAAATATTATTATTATTATTACAACTACTACATAATGGGATAGTATCTTAGAGATGGGAATACCCCTTTAATTTTATTAAATCTACGTGTGTGTGTAAAGATCAAATTATACCAAATTACTTATTAAGTGACCTTACAGATGTGCCACCTTTACATTTTCTTGTATTTTACTAAAGACTCCCAATTTCTCTTGAAACAAAATACCGTAAATAAATGACTATGACATGCTAGCAAAACCTTTGACAAACTGTAATTTGAATTATAACTACAGGGTGGACACACATAACTATATACAGCATAAACATCTCCAAGCATAATATCAAAAAAATTGTGATTATTGTTTTTTAAACCTGATCATCTTGAGCCATGTGTCAGAATAAATAGAATGAAGAGCACAGATGTGTAAAAAGATGAGATAAGACACCTCTGTATTATTTGCATATTCAGAATTAAAGATGATGAGTAAATTGTGAAAGTCGTAATGACTTTTACTTATTGTTTGGCCATATGAATAAAGAAAATGTAAAATCCAAGTAAAAGAATACCAAAGAACAAGGACAGTACAATAAATCTATTTCTTACAGGGCAGGAGGGTTCATATTATTATTATCGTCATTTAAATCTTAATAGAATACTTAATATAATCTGGTTTCCGATTAGCAAAGGGTTCATGACATTTAAAATGAATTCACTTTACCCGCACAGCACCCTTAGCCATGTATTAGAGATTCTGTTTACTTATGGCTACAATGCAGTGTCATATACTGTATAATGGTGGTTCATGCTGCTAATGAAAAACTCAAGTCACTAAAAGCCTCATGTGCAAGACTAGCTTAATCCAGTCAACCGCACATCTGCTGAGTAAAAATGAGCTGTTGCGTTGAATATTTTTTTGTGCCTAATATAAGATTAATTGTCAAAGTGTCTCATGAGGGAAGAGATAAAACTCTGGGCAAACATCCCACGTGCAGATGTTGTCAACCTGAAGTGCCATGCTGTACACAATCCAACAAAGGCTGGTCACTAGGAAAACTATTTTACCGCACAATATTCTCTACACTGCACAGTTATTGGCCAAGTGAGTATTTCCACCGTGCTATGTACCTGCTTCTCAGCACATGACGTGGGGTGCGCCTGCAAGGATTAATTCATTTTACTCAATCCAACATTCATCCTCTATTAAAAGCTATAAAGTGAGCATAAATCACTCCCGACACAGTCCACACACCCCAGCTACACAACACACTGCCACCACTCATCAAACAGTATTAGAGAGAACACAGAGTCAAAGCCATACTGAAACATACATTTCCACCTATGACCCCAGGATTTCCTAAATCAGCAGCGATACAACCACCTGTATACTGCTTGAATTACCCAGATTGACAGAAGCTGTAGAACAGCTGTATCCACAGTATTGATTATTGAGAACACCCATACACCAGGGTAGATCCAACACAAGGAACCCACTGTTCAGTTGTCCCATATAGATCTTTATTACAAATCTGGATACCATGTATCAACAAGGATTCAACAAAATCTATGACTGACATATGGACAGCAGCCTCATAGGTTTTCAGCAACACTGTGACCAAGACGATGGTATGATCAAAACATATAGGCACACCGGATTATAAGACGCACCTTATTACCATAAATAAAACAAAGCTTAGATCCCCCATTATCTTCCACTATCCCTCTGTATCCCCCAACATCCTCCACTATCCATATGTAGCCCCCCATCATCCTCCAGTATCCCTCTGTAGCCCCCCATCATGTGTGTAATGTGTGCTCTGAGATATTTCTTTGTGATTATAAGAACATTTGATCATTTGCTCAGCAGATACACACAGTACATGTATGGAGGAAAACCAATGTTCATATAAACAGAAATCCTTTACAGATAGCACAGACTGTAGTGATGCTGTAAAACTCTAATTGATTGAGTGTAACTTCAGCAGAGGGGAGGGGCAGATAACAGATTGGATAGGCGTGTAAATTTAAAGAACCATTGCATGCTGTGACTCTCCAACTACTCAGGAGTTATGACAATTACTTTTACAGGGTGTGAAGTTGCTTACAGCAAGAGTACTACAGGGTACATTAATGATTTTTACATATTCTGAAAGGTCTCCCAGGGCAGTATTCGAGGGTACTATTAGTATCATACTGAAAAATGACCTGACAGATTTCCTTTAAATGGAAGCTTTACAATGAAAGAAAACAATGCACCTCTCTAAGCAGGGCTTGGGAGCCTGTAGTTGATGCTGCCCAGAAAGTTGATTATCAGGAAACTTACTGCATGGTGGAAGACTTTTTACTGTAATTAAAAAAAAATATTTTTTTATGGAAATATCCAAAATATATTTCTATACGTTTTGAGTTTGGTTACTATTCTTTCTATAACAGATGAAAATAAACAATTGAGATGGAAACATTTACATTTTTCATTCAGTTAAAATCCCCTTGTTTGCTTCCACAGTATGTTTTGCGGAATTGTCCATCTGTACTGTGAATATCCGTCCAATCAAAGTTGAAGCATTTGGTTAAATCTGAGGAGAAAGAATAGCCTTATACACTTCAGAATTTATCCGGTTGCAGTGTGTCAGCTGCATTCAGGGAAGTGGCCCCCCATGGCTCCAGCCCCCCTGTACCTTGAGAAATAGACTTTATAAAGTGTACATATAGTGAGTCCAGAGGGAGTTACTGAGTGATGAGTCATCACTCTTGCTGGTGTCCTTCCCGCCTCCGGACTTCTGAGGGAGCAATGGGCGGGACCAGGTCCCGGAAGCTGACTAACCTCCTACTGGTGACGTCAGCGCCGAAGCATGCTCTGCTCCAGCTTATGTATGTACAGCTGGGTGGGCTCTGGTGCTGATGTCACCGGCAGGAGGCGTGTCAGCTGCCGGGACCTGGTCACACCCATTGCTCCCTCTGTGTCTGCGTAACTTCAGATGCAGAGCAGCAGGGAGCAGGCGAGGAGGTGAGACAAATAAAGGAGGCGTTACTGAGGGGGCTGGAGGTGCTACACAGGAGGCTGGAGGCAGGGAGGACACCAGCAAGAGTGATGATTCATCACTCAGTAAGTCCCACCGGACTCACTATAAGTATACTTTATAAAGTCTATTTCTCAGGGTACAGTGGGGCTGGAGCCATGGGAGACCTCTTCCCTGAATGCAGCTGACACACTGCATTCAGTGGTGCATTTAGTTTACCATGCACCAGGGGGGTAACAGGTCCTCTTTAAGTTTTTTATTTGCAAAGTCTATTCTGAAAAATATCTCATGTCCAGTGATACCACCTGTCTTCTCCTTGTGGCATGGCTGGTCGCAGATGCCACAATCGCCCCCGTGTCAGGGTTGTAGGAGATGGAGCATCGGTGTTGAGAGATATGGGTTGCCTCTGAGGTGGCTGATAGTATCCTGCTAAATGCAATGATATTTGTAAGCAGCTAAATTTGGTGAATTTTTTTCCAAAGTCTATTCTGGTCTTTCTATTTTTAAGGCTAATTAAGGGTTTGTTCCTCGCGATGAACTCTTGCTTTCATGAAGTCTTCCCTTTATGGTAGACTTAGATACTAAAACACATAATTTCTGGATAACCTTTATCACTTGGGTGGATGTTATGAAGGGGTTTTTATTCACCATGGAAAGAATTCTACTGTTAGCATCATCACCATGTCCACTGATACTCCCGTGTTCCCTTCTGATAAGTCCGCCGCATCCCTGCATGTCAGAGATGCCATTATACTCATAGATCTGTGCGCTCTCTCGCTGTATCACTGCCTGTTAGTTCCTGTGACTCATGCAGGCTCAGTGGGCATCTCAGGTGCATACATAGGTCACAGCCATGCTCCTCTGCTATAATTTAAAGGGCCAGTACACCCTAAACTGGTAGCGCCTCTCAACCAATGGCTGAGAGGCACAGGCTATTTCAGGCAGCCTCCCCTATTGGGAGGTTCCTGATTAATGTGTCTCGTTTGCTATTGCTCTCTTAGTTAGTTGTCAGGTCCCCTTATTCTCTGTGCCTTGTTACCATGCTCTAAATTGTGCTTGTCTATCCTTGCCTGCTAATGCCTCCAGCCATCACCATCTGTTGTGCCTACCCTGTCTGCCAGTCACTACCAGCTATCACATTCTGCTGTGCCTACCCTACCTTCCAGTCTCCACTAGAGATTACCATCTGCTATGCCTTCCCTGCCTGCCAGTCACCGCCAATCATCTCTATCTGCTGAGCTCATCCGTATCTGTTAGTTATCACCAGCCTCCACCTTACAATGCTGCCTAAACTCTGCCTTGCCTTCCTGTGTCTGCCTGTTTCCATGAGCTCACTGGGTGGGGTTGTGCACCAACCCCTGTCTCGTAGCTCCAGCTGCTGGGGTACCAAAAACCCCTGTTGTTGGCCTCTGTTTGGCACCTACCAGCAAAGTCTGTCGCAACCTCCTGTGGTGACAGTAAAGACTCAGTGGTTGCATTAGAGGTGCTCCATTAGGCAAGTGATTGGTACCGTAGAACCAGTGGATCTACAGACCCCTGGGCTTGCCTCATCAGTTATGACATCTACGATCATCCACCACTTTTGTCTTGTGTGGACACCCAGGCCTTTTTGAGTTTCCAAGCGCATCACTTCATTTTTCTACTTTTTTTTTGTTTTTTGCAAAATGTACTAAACTGTCAGTTTGACCACTCCTGAAATTTCTACTGTCTCTCTGATGGGTCTCTTCTTCTTTTTTAGCCCAATGATGTCTTCATTCACTTCCATTGTGAGCTCCTTTGATCGCAGCTACATATTAAAACCTGTAATTTCTAAACCATTACTCTAATTAGGATTTGAATACCCTAAATAAAACTGAGTGTCTACACTTTAAACCCTATTGATGATATAATTGCATCTTGGTAAACAGCTAAAATGCCAAAACTTGTGTTACTGTCCAAATATTTTTGAACCCAGCTGTATATGTAGATATAAACATACATACACACTCCTCAAGTTTGAAATTGCAACGCCAAGAAAGAGAAAAATCATAGAATTATGTAAATTACAGGATTAATATATATTAATGATCTGCAAATATGGTAACAAAATTTTCTAAATATCTCGATTTATTCAAAGTCAAAGTAGGAGTGTATATGAAGAAAATCCACACTTACACACCTTGGGTACCACCAAAGAGTTTATTATTGGTTGTCTAAAGGCCGGGTTACACATACCGATGTCCCAGCGACCCAATCAATGATCAAACCAGACCGGGATCGCTGGAACATCGATATGTGATTGCTTGTGAAATGCCGGACAGGCAGATCTCACCAGCGATCACCCAGCGATGCGCCAACACCCGATGGTCGCTGGGAGCGGTCAGAGAGTTGGGTGCACACTGGGTGTCAATGGCCGTTGCCCCTGTCACACACGCCGATGCATGTGTGCCAGCGGGAGACTGAAAAGTGGTCCTGGCCATTCCGCAGCGATCAGTGAGCTTGTTGGCTGGTCACTGCGGCATGTCACACGTAAACCCTGTGACGTTGCAGCGGTATCGTTACCGATACGTTACGTATAACCCGGCCTTTAGGGTTGTTCTGCCACGCTGAATGAAATTGGGTGTGAAAATCCTCAAGGTCCAACACTAAAAGTTACTATTGCAATTACCAATCAATGACATTTCAGTAGGGATGGGTGAATCTACTCGCTAGGACTCGTTACTCGGCGAGTAGTAAGGGACTCGAAGGACTCGGTACTCTGCGAGTTTCCCAGTGATTACTCGCACGAGTCCAATGCAAATCAATATCAATCCTAGTTTTGTCAGAAACGCTGACAAAACTAGGATTGCCATTGTTTGCATTAGACTCAGCTACTGTGCCAGTGATAGCAGGGAAACTCGCAAATAACTGCTGTTACATTGCGAGCTGAGTCCAGCTGTCTTCTCTGTGCAGCTCCAGGGTCCTAGAGCCCGCCTGCTCACAGAGATGATGTAGCAGAGCTGAGATTGTTCTCAGTCTGCTCATTCCCTGTGCATAGACATCTAACTATGCACAGGGGATGTAGCAGAGAGGACATCGCGTTTTGGACTACGTCGGACGGAAGAGGATTTTTTTAATTAAAGATGGAGTCCCTAATGGCTTTTTTTTTTATTTCAAATAAAATTTTTTCTCTGTGTTGTGTTTTTTTAACCCTTTATTGGAGATTCTTAGTGGCTGGGTCAAACGTGGCCTGACATTAAGAATCTCGGGCTTAATACCAGCTTGTATAACAAAGCTGGTATTAACCCCTTTATTACCCAGCGTGCTACCGCCACCAGGGCCGCTGGAAGAGCGGGGTTCAGCGCCAGAGGATGGCGCTTCAATGAACACGCCATCTTCTGTGGCGGCTGCGGGCTGCAATTTGCAGCGGGGGTTGCCCAGAAAGCTTGGGCATCCCTGCGCTGCGGATTCCAGCCCCCAGCTGCTTAGCTGTACTTGGCTAGACATAGAAATTGCGCGGAGCCCCACGCATTTTTTTTTTATTATTTCATGAATTTCAGAGTCAGAGTCTCAGAGTCAGAGTCTCAGAGTCAGAGTCAGAATCTCAGAATTTCATGAAATAATTAAAAAAAAATGCGTGGGGCTCCGCGCAATTTCTATGTCTAGTCAGGTACAGCTAAGCAGCTGGGGGCTGGAATCCGCAGCGCAGGGATGCCCAAGCTTTCTGGGCACCCCCCGCTGCAAATTGCAGCCCGCAGCCGCCCCAGAAGATGGCGCGTTCATTGAAGCGCCATCCTCTGGCGCTGAACCCTGCTCTTCCAGCGGCCCTGGTAGCGATGGCACGCTGGGTAATAAAGAGGTTAGGGCCAGCTTTGTATTATCAGCTGGCCCTAAGCCCGAAATTTATGGCGGTCACGCCAATATTAGACATGACCGCCATGAATTTCTATTAAATTGTTTTAAAAAAAACACAACACAAAGAAAATTTTTTATTAGAAATAAAAAAAAAAGCCATTAGGGACTCCATCTTTAATTTAAAAAATCCTCTTCCGTCCGACGCAGTCCAAAACGCGATGTCCTCTCTGCTACATCCCCTGTGCATAGATATAGATGTCTATGCACGGGGAATGAGCAGACTGAGAACAATCTCAGCTCTGCTACATCATCTCTGTGCACAGACATTCATGTCTGTACACAGGGAATGAGCAGACTGAGAACAATCTCAGCACTGCTACATCAGGCAGCAAGCGGGCTCTAGGACCCTGGAGCTGGCAGCCAGCACAGAGGAGAAAGCAGGACTCTTATCTGTGCGAGTTTCCCAGCGATTACAGTTGCAAAGTAAACGAGTCCAATGCAAATAAATGGCAAAACTAGGATTGCTTCAGGCTGAAGCTTCCGAGACACATCTGCGATTTGTAAATCTCACACTACTCGCTATTACTCGCTTCCCCATTCATTAACATTGGACTCGCTAGACTCGCAACGAGTAGCGAGTCCTGTGCTCGGACTCGCTAGAGTCAAGCGATTCCGAGTAATTTAGGATTCGCCCATCACTACATTTCAGATGTGCTTGATTGAAGGCAAATCTGGAGATACTGCAGACCATAGCAGCTTCTTGAATATCCCAGCCAAATCCAAGCAACTTGGCAAATCGAATTTAGTCACAATCGCTTATTTCTTGTAAATGAGTAATCTCATAAAATCATATTCAGCATACTGTGTTTTCAGACCTAAATCAGTTTGTTTTTCTTCCTTTAGCATATACGGAAGAAAACGAGATAAAGTTTATTGTAGAGGCTGTGGGTGTCAGACATGGAACACATCACCTATGAATCATTCGCATTATAGAAAATTTGCTTATCTAGATGTTAAGTAGTGAATGATATGTGCAAATATTGATTTTCAACCATAAAATGAGGAGGCTGTCAGCGTTACTATAGGAAAATAAAACATACTTTATAAAAGCAAAATGTGTTGTAATGGTATGTATTTTTATTAATCTATACATATATACACATGTATATACTAGATGTGGGCCCAACGCAATTGCTTCGGGAGGGCGGTGTCTGTATTCTATCTCCCCCTGCGGCTGTCTCTCCTCCCTGTGGCTGTCTGTCCCCTTTTCAACTGTATGTCTCCTTTGTCAGTGTCTCTCCCTTGTGTGGCTGTCTCTCTCTCTTTCTCTCCACCTCTATGGCAGTCTCTCTCTCTCCCCTCCTTTGTGGCAGTTTCTCTCCCCTCTGTGGCAGTCTTTCTCTCTCTTTCCGCCCTCTGTGGCAGTGTCTCCCTCTCCCCTCTGTGGCAGTCTATCCTTTCTGGCAGTCTCTACTCTCTGTGGCAGTCTCTACCCTCTGTGGCTGTCTCTCCTCACTCTGTGGCAGTTTCTCACTCCCCCTCTGTGGCAGTCTCTCTCTCCTGTCTGTGGCAGTCTCTCTTTCTTCCCCTCTGTGGCAGTCTCTCTCTCTCCCCCTCTGTCGCAATCTCTTTCTTTCTTCCCCTCTGTGGCAGTCTCTCTCTCTCCCTCTACATAAATATCTCTCTCTCCCCTCTGTGTGGCAATCTCTCTCTCTCCCCCTCTGTGGCAGTCTCTCATCCCTGTGTGGCAGTCTCTCTCTCCTCTGTGGCAGTCTCTCTCTCCCCCCTCTGTGGCAGTGCCTCTCCCCTCTGTGGCAGTCTTTCCACTTTGTGGCTGTCTCTCTCTTTCCCCTCAGTGGCAGTCACTCACTCACCCCTCTGTGGCAGTCTCTCTCTCTCTCCCCCTCTGTGTGGCAGTCTCTTTCTCTCCCCCTCTGTGGCAGACTCTCATCCCCATGTGGCAGTCTCTCTCTCTCCTCTGTGGCAGGCTCTCTCCCCCCTCTGTGGCAGTCTCTCACTCCCCTCTGTGGCAGTCTTTCCCCTCTGTGGCTGTCTCTCTCTTTCCCCTCTGTGGCAGTCACTCATTCTTCCCTCTGTGGCAGTCTCTCTCTCTCCCCCTCTGTGGCAGTCACTCTCTCGCTCACCCCTCTGTGGTAGTCTCTCTCTCTCCCCCTCTACATCAATCTCTCTCCCCCCTCTGTGGCAGTTTCTCTCACCTCTGTGGCAGTTTCTCTCTCACCCCCCTTCTGTAGCAGTCTCTCTCTCCCCTTCTGTGGTGTCTATTTCCCCTCTGTGGCAGTCTCAACTCTCTGTGGTTGTCTCTATGCACTCATTGGCAGACTCTTTCCCCTCTTTGGCAGTCTCTCCCTTCTGTGGGAGACACTACCCTCTGTGGTAGTCTCTCTACCCTCTGTGGCAGTCTTCCCCCTCTGTGGCTGTCTCTCCCTCTCCCCTCTGTGGTAGTCTCTTTCCCCTTTGTGGCAGTCTCTATCCTCTGTGGCAGTCTCTCTCTCCCCTCTGTGGCAGTCTCTAGCCTCTGTGCAAGTCTCTCCCTTCTATGGCAGTCTCTCTCTCCACTGTGGCAGTCTCTCCCTTCTGTGGCAGTCTCTCTCCCTCCCTCTGTGGTAGTCTCTCTCTCTCCCCTCTGTGGTAGTCTCTACCCTCTGTGGCAGTCTCTCTCTCTACCCTCTGGCAGTCTCTACCCTCTGTGGCAGTCTCTCCCCTCTGTGGCAGTTTCTCTCTCCCCTCTCTGGTAGTCTCTCTCTTCCCTCTGTGGTAGTCTCTACCCTCTGTGGCAGTTTTTACCCTCTCTGGCAGCCTCTCCCCTATTTGGTAATCTCTCTGCCTTCTGTAATAGTCTCTACCCTCTGTGGCAGTCTCTCTTTCCCCTCGTTGGCAGTCTCTACCCTCTGTGGCAGTCTCTACCCTCTGTGGCAGCCTCTCTCCTCTGTGGCAGCCTCTCTCCCTCCACTCTGTGGCTTTCTCTACCCTCTGGTGATGTCTCTCTCCACCCTCTCACCCTCCTACTGTGTGCCGCGCTGAGTTCATAGTGGAACTGTCAGAGACTTGTAGTGATGTCACAGTCATGTAATCAATCATGTGACTGTGACATCACCAAAGGTCCTATAGGCAAGGGGAGGCCGAAAAGTGAGTCAGAGGAGTTCAGGGGGTGTGCAATGGAGCGGCAGTGACTGGACAAAGGGGGAGACTGTACAGACTGCTGGGAGCTGGTGGGAGAAGGGGGAAGCAGTGGTGTACGCCTGTGGCAATGTGTGGGCCAAGCGGCGGACTCCAAGATGGCGGCGGGATCACTAACTCCACCTGCGCGACGGGTTTCAGTCGCCATCTTGGAGTCCCTTGAGATCATATGGGTCCGAAGTGACGTATAGGTAGACATCTGGACGGAAGCGGAAGCCACAAGGTGATTAGGTAAGTAGACATATAATGTGAGTATATATATATATATATTTATATATATACATAGTTATATATGTATAAAGTAATAAAAATACATACCATTGATTTATGCATAGATTAATAAAAGTACATATACATGTTTTTTTTTCTTGTTAAATAGTGATGTCAAAATAAGCTGCAGGCTCCTGTTAAACGAAATCTGTCAGCAGGTTTTTGCTATTTAATTTGAGAGTGGCATAATATAAGTCAATTGAGCCTGCTTCCAAGAATGTATTATGTAGTTTACTGGGTGCCGCAGTTGTGACACAATCAGAGTTATTACATGTAGCATGTAGCAGAAGCTCAGAAAGCTTTGTGTGTACATTGTCTATTGACAATGAGCTGCATATCAGGGAATGTGTGTGGTCAGACAACTGTTAACAAAAGCACCAGTGATGGTAGCGATGATATCCAGGCATAACACCTTAATTATACATAAAAATAGCACACAGCCTAATAAGGCTATGGTCACATTTGCAGTTGGGCTTAAAAATGCTCAAAATCACATCCGGATCCGCAGCCATAGGCTTTAATAGAAAAACTGGATTGCACTATTTGCAATCCAGTTACCGTATCCAGTTTTCTGATTTGCGGTAGAAATCATGCAGGCTGCATTTTTCGCAGTGGGTGGAAAATCGGACCCGGATTTCTAACATGGAGCCCTATGGGTCCACATCCGGCACCGCAAGACACACATGAATGCCTGCAGTACCAGATGGGTTTGGAACAACAATGCAGCATCTGTGCAGCATATCAGCACAGATACTGCATTGGTGTACATTAACCCAGTGATTGAAAGATTAATGTGTATAATATATGTGGGCAACATGTCTCTAGGGAATGTCCACCCTCCCTAGAGACATGGTGCCCAAATGCATTGGCATTTTAAGTGTTAACTGCCTATATTAATGCGTAGCCGATATTTGTCGGCTTTTACTAATCATGATTGGAAGCCGGCGGCTCCTGGTTGTCAGCACGAGCATCAGTGCACAATGAGCATAAGCACATTGCTGGCCAGCACCCTTAATAAGGAGCTGTCCCTTGTGCTTGCGCTAATTGTGTACTGTACCCGCTGCTCTCCATGGTGCTGAAGACTTAAACATCAAAGTGGTCGCGATTCTTATAGATTTATCCACATATTATTTTTTATTTTGAGTCTGAATGATAATTGGCCTATTCTGCATATCCATTTCAAAAGTGTCACTGCGGATAGCGTTTTGCAGCAAACGTGTATACTCACCCTTAGGCCGGCGATATATTGAGCGAGACACATGTAAGAAACACAAGCAGCTGACACGCTCCCATCCAGAGAGGCGGCAGTTGTTCCGTGTGAGTCATGCGAGACTCATGCGAGTATCTCACATGTGTCTGGTTCAGTGAGTTCCTGGCCTAAAGGAAAGTTCCTATGAAGCTTTTACATCTGAACTTTCTAAAAGGATAAATTGAATTTTACAAAATCTTCTGCACACATTGCGAGAATAATCCAACCTGTTCAATCTGTAAACTGACCTAAATCCGCTGCAGGTCAGACTATGCTGTTGGTTTTGCAGCAGATTTCTGCAATGATAGCAGGTTTTGCCAGGGGCTTATTTTCTGCTGCGAAAATTCCAAAGGGGATACAGCCTGTGACAAAGCTCCTTAAGACTACTGACAGGAGACATACTCCATGCAAGACTAGCCGGATTTATTTCTTATGTTCCTTAGTAAGTGAATTTCTTTAGTCTAATTTGACCCAGATCCCCTCTTTTCTGTGCTTCTAAATTGTTCTTGTGGTGGAACTGGTCACTAGATCAGCATTGTTGAATTCCCCTATGTTACTGGTCGTGGACAGCCCCAAATTAATTAATGAATAGCACTTTATAATTTATTGCGGATCCATTTTATCAGCTTTCTTTAATTTTGTAGTAATGACTAAATAAAAACTTGTGAAGAACATGGACCAAAGTGAAAACAGGGATCTATGATGCAAAAAGCTGTAAATGTCCCTCTTGTAATTATCTTAATTGTTGAGATGTATAGAATTTGTGTCCAGTATATTGTCATTGGAGACTCCGTCAGAGACCAAACCCTCAAGAGCCTCGTTATTGGGTCTAATGAAAGCTATTGGAATATCTTGTATAATAGATCCAGAAAAGTGTCATGGCTTCCGTTTCAAATTCTACTAAGTGTTCTCTCCATGTGTATACTTCTTGTAAAGTAAAAGGAACATGTATATATGTATGCGAATTGTCTCTTCAGAGAGGAAGTAGACAAACTCTAGAGCCTCCTATTGGAAGTAGAAAACCTAAAAATCACTATCGATCCATTAACGAGCTTTGTCATATGACAAGTAGTAAAACCAGACCAGACTCTCAATCTGCAGGCATGGTGTTTCGGGGTATTGCCACTTCTCAGTGCATTGTATGAGATCTGATCTACCTGTATGATAGGCATATTGTGGATTTTAAGTTTCCTCCACAAGTATAAAAGCTTACCCCTATGTCAAAATGTCATTCTCATATCTATAGTAGTCGTGCTTGGATAAAGGAGTTGAGCAAAAAAATTTGTAGGAACATAGTCCAGTGCCCCGCATTGGAAGTGTGGTCACCAGACCTCCTACTACTATACTTGTAGATATTCCCACCATCTCCTCTGGTGTCCCCGGTGTTTCATACCCATGTGTTTATCATGCCGCAATGTAGTGAGGTTATGGGGATGCTGGCTGGTGGTCAGAGGCTCATATTCTTCCATGTAGGAGCCATGGAATTCACACATGGCTTCTGAACCAGGGTCCTGCACATCATTCTGTTCAACTCTACTGGAAACTCAAACAGATACTTGATAAACCACTGAAGAACCCAAATCATGAGAAATCCAGAAAAATTACCAATTAAAATAGTTACATAAGAATTGAAAAACATGACCTTCTTCCACAAATAGCCGCACTCTTGTCCGTTACGTTTGGTCTTACAACTCATCGTTCTACACTTGAGTGGGGCAGGGCTGTAATACCCAGCACAACCCACATAGGTATAAGGGTGGAGCGGTTTCTGAGTTAATGCTGCCATGATTTTATAACGTCACGGAATCCTTTAAATGTTAACCAGGTAATTGCTGAAGCATAATTCTGTGTCATGAGTTACAATGACAGATACAATGGAGTTAGAATATTAGTCGCTATTAGTCACGAAAGTCATTGAAATTAATTCACAGAAAATAACATCTGTTCCTGTTTTGGTTAATACAGATGGTTCTTAGCAATTATTCCATATACTTCTGAAGAGGAAGCATCAGCGAAAAAAGTTCTTTTACCAAAGGAAGACAACCACTCATATTATCTAAGTAGTAACATTGATATTTCACTGACTGACCTCACATAATCTAGTATTTTATATTATTTTTATTTATCACTGCCATCTTTTTGTTACAAATTACTACAGAAGATAAGCTAATAATAGAAGAAGCTGAAGTCTAATGGGAAAAACAGGCAGCAACTATTCAATCACCTGGCAAAAACTATTCAATCACCTGGAAGCACCCACAACCTAACATAAAACATTGCACAGTAATCGATGTGCAAAAAATTGAATTTGTTGCATATTTCAACAAAATTTTGGGTTCTTGAAAACCTTATTGCTGTTTCTAACAAAATAGAGACTAATCAACTCAAATGTTGCTGTCTCCTTTTAACCCCTTCTCAACTGGGCAATTGTCAGTTTTTGCATTCTTGTTTTTCCTCCCATTATTCCAAAGCCATAAGGGTGTATCCTCACGATCAGGAGACGCAGTGTTTTGGACGCAGTGTCTTTGTGCTGCGTCCAAAACGCTGCATTGTACAGTATCAGCATAGTGGATGGGATTTCAAGAAATCTCATCCTCACTGTGCGTAACCCGCCCGCAGCGTCTTTGGAGCTGCGGTGCGGGTTCCCAGGAGTCCGCTCCTCCGCAGTATGTTCATTTCATGCTGCGGAGTCGGAAGCGGCTCCCATCGGGTGACTGCAGGGAGAAGCCGCCCCACACCTGCCGCACACGGTGAGTACAGGGCGGCTGCGGTCTCCCTGCGGCCACCTGCGGCTTCCCTCAGGTCCGGAGGGGCCGCATCCAACACGCAGCTCCTCCGGACCGTGCGCACGCGGCCTAACTATTATTTTTCCAACCACATAGCTGTATGAATCTTGTATTTTGAAGAACTAGTTGTACTTGTGCATGACACCATCCATTTTATAATATTATGTATTTGGAAAGCAGGAAAGAAAATTCCAATTGTGACAAAACAGCAAAAAAAAAGTGCAATTCCACAATGATTTTTTGGGGTTTTATATTTACAGTGCTCATTACAGTAAAATTGACCAGGTAATATGATTCTCCAGGTAATTACGATTACATGGATACCAAACATGCATAGTTTTCATTATACTTAAGTAGTGAAAAATTTCTAAAATTTGTAAATAAAATAAACTTTTGCTTGCGTTGCCACTGTCTGAGAGCAGTAATGTTTTCAATTTTCCTGATATGGAGCTGTATGAGGCTTATTTTTTGCACCTCAATGTTTTTAATGACATTAATTTTGGTGCATAAACGATGTTTTGATCACCTCACTACATTTTGCTTATGTTGCGGTGGTCGAAAAAGCACAAGTCAGGGGTTTTGATTTTTTTCTCCTTATGCCTTTTACAGATCTGGTTAAATTATATTATAATTTGATAGCTTGGACTTTTACAAAAGAAGCGATGCCAAACTCACCTCTTCCTCTGTCTGACCACAACTTACATTCTCTTCTCTCTCTTCTCCTATTGCACAACCCCTACTCCACAAACTCACTCATACTCGCAGAAATCTCAAACATCTTGATTTACATTCATTCTCTGAGTCCCTTCTCCCTCTCACAGACATAGCTTCCTTACACGATACAGATGCTGTTGCCACTTTAAATAATACCACAATAACTACAGCCCTCGATTTGACTGCCTCCCTCGGGTATAGCAAAACTCGCACAGTCAACTCTGGCACACCAGCCTCACTAAAGAACTGAGAAGGGCTTCCATGGTCAATGAGTGAAATGGACAAGATCCCATTCCACTTAGCACTTTGCTGCATACAAGCAGTCCTTTGACAACTTCAAGTCCACATTCACTGTCGCAAAGCAAGCCTACTTCTCATCTCTAATAACCTCCCTGTCTCAACAACCCTAAACAGCTATTCAACACTTTCAAATCTCTCCTCCATCCCTGGCACCTGCTCCCTCTCCTCTTATCGCTGCTGAAGACTTTGCCTCTTTCTTCAAGCAAAATATTGATAGCATCAGAGAAAGCTTTGGCCCATAGTCGCCACAGCCCCTCCTCAAAACTGCTCAGCCCTCATGTTCCAAAGCCAGCTTTCCACCATGCCAGAAGATCAGCTCTCCTCCCTTCTGTCAAGATCACACCTCACCACCAGTGTGCTTGACCCACTCCCGTCCCACCTTATTCCCAACTTTACCACAGTCTTCATCCTAACCCCAACCCATCTCTTCAACTTATCACTAACAACTTATGTCTTCTTCTCATCCTTCAAACATACCTTGATCAATTACACCCATCCCCAAAAAGTCCTCTCTCGATCCATCCTCTATCTCCAGCTATTGCCCCATATTACCTCTCCTCTTTGCCTCAAAACTATTGGAACAGCATGTCCATCTTGAATTGTCCTCTCACCTCTCCTTCTGCTTCCTTTTTGACCGGTTACAATCTGGCTTTTAACCGCATTACTCTGCCCTGACTTAAAGAGGACCTGTCACCAAACCAGGCATGGTGATCTAATTACAGCTCTGGATGCAGAATGACTGCAGCATGCAGACAAGGGGTCCCTCAGCACTTGAGCAGCCCTGTACCCCGAGATAATACACTTAGAAAACTTCCATGCTACAGCCACTAAGGAGGTGGCTAGGGGCTGCAGCCAAGGGCAGATTCACACCCCCTGCTTGTGTAATCTGCTCACCGCTGCCAATCATTCTCTCCCTGTCTGCAGCATTTAAACAGAGGGTTTTTTTCTCTCCCATTTAACCCCGCCCCTCAGGGGGTGGGGCTAACGGACTTTCTGGGAGAGAGAAAAAAAAACCTCTGTTTAAATGCTGGGCAGATTACACATGCAGGGGGTGTGAATCTGCCCTTGGCTGCAGCCCCTAGCCACCTCCTTAGTGGCTGTAGCATGTAAGTTTTCTAAGTGTATTATCTCGGGTACAGGGCTGCTCAAGTGCTGGGGGACCCCTTGCCTGCATGCTGCAGACATGCTGCATCCAGTGCTGTAATTAGATCACCATGCCTGGTTTGGTGACAGGTCCTCTTTAAGTTATTAAGTTAGCAATGACCTACTAATTGCCAAAAGCAAGCAACACTATCCTGTCCTCCTCCTCTTAGACCTGTCCTCTGCCTTCGACACCATAGACCAGTGATGGCGAACTCCAGGCCTCGAGTGCCACACACAGTGCAGGTTTTCAGGATTTCCTTAGAGTTTGACAGTTGGTAATTTGATTGCCAACTGTCAAATGCAATGGAAATCCTGAAAACCTGGACTGTGTGTGGCACTCGAGGCCTGGAGTTCGCCATCACTGCCATAGACCATTCCCTCCTGTTACAGTCTCTCGCATCTCTTGAAACAACAAACTTGGCCCTCTCCTGGATCTCTTCATATCTAACAGACTAGACATTCAGCATCTCTCTCTCCCACACCACCTCCTCACTTTATCCCCTATCTGTCGGTATCCCCCAAGGTTCAATTCTAGGACCCCTACTTTTCTCCATCTACACCCTCGGCTTGGGACAGCTCATAGAGTCCCATGGCTTTCAGTACCATCTCTAAGCTGATGACACACAGATCTACTTCTCAGGACCTGATATCACATCCTAACTATCCAATGAGCTGCTTTCAATTAGGATTGGTTGTGGGTAGGGTTATACAGAGCTTGGCATTCAGAGCACTGCTAGATCTGTGGCAGAGAAACATGTGATTTTAACAGACTACTGCACCCTATAAATTAAATGATACATTGTTGGAATCAGAAAATTTGTCCCTAAATCATGCTACATTCAGATGGGTAGAAAAAACATGGTGACAATTTCTCTTTACATTAAAATGAACCATATTTAACAATCTCTTTGTATAAGAAGGGTCCACCAACAGTAGGCTGTAGACAGGGTATCCTGATGCTGGGGCCACCATCAGTCTGGGAAATTATGTATAAAGGTTGACCACTAGGATTCAATATTGCTGCACTACAGGCGACATGGTGTATTACACATCTCTGATTGAAAATAATAGGTAAAGCATTGAAGTGTAGTCATCCAGATTTTTTTGTAGCACCTCAGATATGGCTACCAGAATAGGTGAACTCCCAAATTACTACAAAATTATAAAAAAAAAAGTATTTGGATATAGAATTTATACCAGATAACCCCAATAGTTTTGCTGGTTGTCTTAAATTTCAATTCTAATGTTCTTATAGCAAAGAAGGAAATGATGACCAGAAAAATGTTGAGGTTAGGGTTGCCTGTGGCAATTTTTCCTAGTGGGCGTTTTTCAAGAATCTGAAAGAAGCATAGGTAGTCTAGGTGCCTCACTAGACTACAGGGACACCTGACAGAGCTTTCTTTTCAGTTTTGTTGTCTTTTACACTGATTCTGAATTTGATTTACTTTTGTGAAACATAGCCAATTTAATTTGTAATATAATATAATGGCATTTTTTATAATTTATCGACATCACTAGTGGTTCATTTCGACATGTAATAGTCCTTTATTATGATTTCAGCTGAGACACCTGATTACTTTCCGGTTTTGTGCCCCTCTAGGCAATAGTTTGTAAGATACAAATGAATATAAACCACTGTTCTAAAGAGAGATTCATTGTCTCTCTCAAACATCCGGCAGAAACATAATAAACAGCAATGAAAAACAGGACATTTAGTAGTTTTTAGATTTAATCGGAAATTACAATTGGGAAATGGGGACAATTTATAACTGGATGTAGCAAAGCACACTCAAGCCTTTTTATTCTATATGAAAAAAAAAATATTGGTATTGGTCTAATGTAATTGAAATATTAAAATCAGGACCTACTATCCTACGACTGATATATCTATCATATTCATGTCAAGGGTATCAGTGTTAACATGATGCTGATACAATTGGATCCTGTGGTAGATCCAGGAGCTGTAGGTTACAAACTATTCTATAAATCCAAAGAGGACAGTGTTAGCCTGATCCGCGCTGCTCAAACGATGGAACGATCACAATTGTCAGGTAATGATGGCTTTATTCCGATGCGTTTCCGAGCGATATTCCCACTCCTTCTTCAGGGAATCAAAATAATTGTTGGTTCCCTGAGGAAGGAGCAGGGATATTACTCTGAAACGCTTCGGAAAAAAGCCATCATTACCTGACAATTGTGATCGTTATATCATGTGAGCAGCGCGGATCAGGCTAACACTGTCCTCTTTGGATTTATCCTTTACTACCACTGAGTGTATGTGGAGTGTGGATCCCGCAGCAACCATACCATGCGCTTACACCGGTTGTGGGTCACACAGCCGTTTCAGATGAGTAGTTACATCTGTTGTCTACAAAATAGTGTATGAAGTATAAGATCCTATTGCACTCTCTTTTCCTTCCTATAGTTATATTTTCTAACTATCCTATGACTGATATATCTTTCCAATACATGTTAAGGGTAAATGTTAAGATTTTTAAAAAAAAATATCCTTTAGTATAAAAATGAAGGCAACGGAATTTAAAGGTAAATTCTACAATGTATTAAAATAAAAATCAAAAGAAAAAAAAGAATATACTACTTTCATTTTTTTCTTATGAAATTTACCCCCTTAACCCTTAGTGACGAAGCCAATTTCCACCTTAATGACCAGACTGTTTTTTGTAATTCTGACCAGTGTCCCTTTATGAGGTAATATCTCTGGAACGCTTCAACGGATCCTAGCGATTCTGAGATTGTTTTTTCGTGACATATTGGGCTTCATGTTATTTGTAAATTTAGGTCGATAATTTTTGTGTTTATTTGTGAAAATATAAAAAAATTGGCAAAAATTTTGAAAATTTGACAATTTTCAAATTTGTCATTTTTATTCTGTTGAACCGGAGCGTTATGTGACACAAAATAGTTAATAAATAACATTTCCCACATGTCTACTTTACATCAGCACAATTTTGGAAAAAAAAAAATTTTTGGTTAGGACGTTATAAGGGTTCAAAGTTCATCAGCAATTTTTCATTTTTCCAGCAAAATTTACAAAACCATTTTTTTAGTGACCACATCACATTTGAAGTCCATTTGAGGGGTGTACATGACAGAAAACACCCAAAAGTGACACCATTCCGAAAACTGCACCCCTCAAGCTACTCAAAACTACATTCAAGAAAATGATTAACCCTTCAGGTGCTTCACAGCAACTAAAGCAAAGTGGAAACAAAAAATGGACATTTTAATTTTTCCAACAAAAATGTTTTTTAGCCTCGATTTTTTCATTTTCACATGGGCAACAGGATAAAATGCATCCTAAAATTTGTTGGGCAATTTCTCCTGAGTACACCAATACCTCATATGTGGTCATAGACCACTGTTTGGGCGCACGGCAGGGCTCAGAATGGAAGGAGCGCGATTTGACTTTTGGAGCTAATTTACCATTCAAAAAGTCAAATGGCGCTCCTTCTCTTTCGAGCCCTGCGGTGCGCCCAAACAGTGGTTTATGACTACATATGAGGTATCGGTGTACTCAGGAGAAATTGGCCAACAAATTTTAGGATGCGTTTTATCCTGTTGCCCATGTGAAAATGAAAAAAATCGAGGACAAAAGAAAATTTTTGTGAAAAAAAAGTACTTTTTCATTTTTACGGATCAATTTGTAAAGCACCTGAGGGTTCAAAGTGCTCACTATGCATCTAGATAAGTTCATTGGGGGGTCTAGTTTCCAAAATGGGGTCACTTGTGGGGGAGCTCCAATGTTTAGGCACACAGGGGCTCTCCGTATGCAACATGGTGTCCGCTAACAATTTGAATGGAAAATTAGCTCCAATTGCTAGCAGACACCATGTTGCGTATGGAGAGCCCCTGTGTGCCTAAACATTGGAGCTCCCCCACAAGTGACCCCATTTTGAAAACTAGACCCCCAAGGAACTTATCTAGATGGGTGGTGAGCACTTTGAACCCCCAGGTGCTTCACAAATGAATCCGTAAAAATGAAAAAAGAAAATTTTTGTGGAAAAGAAAGTACTTTTTCATTTTTATGGATCCATTTGTGAAGTACCTGAGGGTTCAAAGTGCTCACTATGCATCTATATAAATTCCTTGGGGTGTCTAGTTTCCAAAATGGGGTCACTTGTGGGGGAGCTCCAATGTTTAGGCACACAGGGGCTCTCCGTATGCAACATGGTGTCCGCTAACAATTTGAATGGAAAATTAGCTCCAATTGCTAGCGGACACCATGTTGCGTATGGAGAGCCCCTGTGTGCCTAAACTTTGGAGCTCCCCCACAAGTGACCCCATTTTGAAAACTAGACCCCCCAAGGAACTTATCTAGATGGGTGGTGAGCACTTTGAACCCCCAAGTGCTTCACAAATGAATCCGTAAAAATGAAAAAAGAAAATTTTTGTGGAAAAGAAAGTACTTTTTCATATTTATGGATCCATTTGTGAAGTACCTGAGGGTTCAAAGTGCTCACTATGCATCTATATAAATTCCTTGGGGTGTCTAGTTTCCAAAATGGGGTCACTTGTGGGGGAGCTCCAATGTTTAGGCACACAGGGGCTCTCCGTATGCAACATGGTGTCCGCTAACAATTTGAATGGAAAATTAGCTCCAATTGCTAGCGGACACCATGTTGCGTATGGAGAGCCCCTGTGTGCCTAAACATTGGAGCTCCCCCACAAGTGACCCCATTTTGAAAACTAGACCCCCCAAGGAACTTATCTAGATGGGTGGTGAGCACTTTGAACCCCCAAGTGCTTCACAAATGAATCCGTAAAAATGAAAAAAGAAAATTTTTGTGGAAAAGAAAGTACTTTTTCATATTTATGGATCCATTTGTGAAGTACCTGAGGGTTCAAAGTGCTCACTATGCATCTATATATATTCCTTGGGGTGTCTAGTTTCCAAAATGGGGTCACTTGTGGGGGAGTTCTAATGTTTAGGCACACAGGGGCTCGCCATACACGACATGGTATCCACTTACAATTCCAATTGTTAGTGGACACCATGTCATGTATGGAGAGCTCCTATGTGCCTAAGTATTGGAGCTCCCCCACAAGTGACCTCATTTTGGAAACTAGACACCCCAAGGAACGTATTTAGATGCGTAGTGAGCACTTTGAACCCCCAGGTGCTTCACAAACTGATCCGTAAAAATGAAAAAGTACTTTTTTTCACAAAAATCTTCTTTTTTTAATTTTTACAGACTAATTTGTGAAGCACTTGGGGGTTGAAAGTGCTCACTATGCATCTAGATTTTTTCCTTGGGGGGTCTAGTTTCCAAAATGGGGTCACTTGTTGGGGAGCTCCAATGTTTAGGCACACAGGGGCTCTCCATATGCGACATGGTGTCCGCTAACAAATTGAAGGGAAAATTAGCTCTAATAGTTAGCGGACACCATGTCGCATATGGGGAGCCCCTATGTGCCTAAACATTGGAGCTCCTGCACAAGTCACCCCATTTTGGAAACTAGACACCTCAAGGATTCTATCTAGGGGTATAGTGAGCATTTGGAATCTACAGCTACTTCACAGAATTTGATAATGTCATTATGAACACTTTCTTTTTTTCACACAATTTCTCACTTTTAGGGCCCTTTCACATCAGCGTTTTTTGAAATTTGCGGCAGATGCGGTGAAAAAAACGCATCTGCCGCAATTACCGCATACCGGCTGCACTTGCAGCGCGGTTGCGGTAAACGCCATGCAAAGTATAGGCGTACTTGCGGCAGGTGCGGCAAGTGCGGTTTTGCACTTGCGGCAGGTGCGGCCGCGAAAAAACCGAGGCTGACCGCGTTTTTTTTTCGTGGCCGCACCTGCCGCAAGTGTAAAACCGCATTTGTCGCAAGTACGCCTATACTTTGCATGGCGTTTACCGCAACCGCGCCGCAAGTGCAGCCGGTATGCGGTAATTGCGGCAGATGCGTTTTTTTCACCGCATCTGCCGCAAATTTCAAAAAACGCTGATGTGAAAGGGCCCTTAGAGCATGTGCACAAGATACGGACACACCGTGTCCTGGTTGTCTCCTCCCCTGCATTTTTTTTTAGTATTACTTTATTAAATTTAAAAAAAAAATGACGTAGGGCTTCGCCATATTTTTGGTCCAGCCAGGTACAACAGGCAGCTACGGGCTGCCACGAACCCCTTCTGCCTAGTTTTACCTAGCTGGAAACCAAAAATATAGGGAAGCTCCTTTTTTTTTTTTATATTTCATGAAATAATTTTTAAAAAAAATGGCGTGGGCTTCGCTATATTTTTGGGCCAGCCAGGTACAACTAGGCAGCTGGGGGCTGGAATCCTCAGCGTAGGGAGGCCCAAGCTTTCTGGGCCCCCCCCGCTGCGAATTGCAGCCCGCAGCCGCCCCAGAAAATGGCGCATTCATAGAAGCGCCATTTTCTGGCGCTGTATCCAGCTCTTCCAGCTGCCGTGTAGCGGTGGCAGACTGGGTAATAAGGGGTTAATGCCAGCTTTTTGGCAGCTGGCACTAAGCCCGAGATTCATAACGTCTGGCCAATATTAGACCGGACCATTAGGAATCTCTAATAGATTGTAAAGAAAACACAACACAGAGAAAAATATTTTTATTGGAAAAAAAACACAAACACATATTTAGACCCCATCTTTATTACAGTGAAGTCCGACGTAGTCCAGTGGGATGGTCCGACGTAGTCCATTGGGAAGGTCCGACGTAGTCCAGTGGGAGGTCCCGCGACGATTCTCATTCAGATGATGATCTGAAGTTAACCCCTTGTGTGGTCACAAGGAGTTAACTGCAGGTCATCATCCCTGTGTGGTCACAAGGGGTTAACTGCAGATCCGGTAACCCCTTGTGACCACACAGGGATGATGACCTGCAGTTAACCCGTTGTGACCACACAAGGGGTTAACTGCAGGTCATCATCCCTGTGTGGTCACAAGGGGTTACCTGCAGATCCAGTAACCCCTTGTGACCACACAGGGATGATGACCTGCAGTTAACCCGTTGTGACCACACAAGGGGTTAACTGCAGGTCATCATCCCTGTGTGGTCACAAGGGGTTACCTGCAGATCCAGTAACCCCTTGTGACCACACAGGGATGATGACCTGCAGTTAACCCCTTGTGACCACACAAGGGGTTAACTGCAGGTCATCATCCCTGTGTGGTAACAAGGGGTTAACTGCAGATCCAGTAACCCCCTGTGATCACACAGGGATAATGATCTGCAGCTAACCCCTTGTGACCACACAGGGGGTTAACTGCAGAAGACCCCTGTGTGGTCGTTGATGGGTTAACTCTGCCTCTGTTCCGGCGCACGCAGAGCAGCGGCGCCGGGACAGAGGCAGAGAGAAGACGGCCGGCGACGCTGCAGGACGGGTAAGTATGAGAGGAGCAGGGAAGGGGGCCGGGGGGACCGGAGCAGAGCGGGGGGACTGCGGACCGGAGGGGGGGGGGTCGGGGATCGAGGGGACAGCATGGGGAAGACCTGGGGAAGGAGGGGGGGCTCTGATGACCGGAGGGGAGCCGCGCAGGGAGGAGGGGGAGCTGGGGACTCAGGGAGCCGCGCAGGGAAGAGGGGGAGCTGGGGAGCCGCGCAGGGAGCAGGGGGAGATCAGGGGTGAGACCAGGGGTGAGGGGGGATGGCATTGGGGGGCCACTGAGGGGACCAGTGGCCCCCCAGGAATGGTGGCATCTCTATGCGATCTGACAGATCGCATAGAGATGCAGCGGAGGCGGCGGGTTTGGCGCCGGCCGCCGCCATTTTCAGATGGTTAGGGGGTGGGGTGGGGGGGGATGATGATCCCCAGTACTGGGGGTCTTGGTGGGCTAGGGGGTTAATGCTTTCACTTTGTTCCGACATGTGTTTTCATGTCGGATCAAAGTGAAAGCATTTTTCCCGGCACTTTCACTTTGTGCAATGTGATGATCGGTAAACGGTGCTTACCGGTCATCACATTACAGGTGCCGGTAAAAAACTAGCTAATTACTAATCTCTAGGGTCTCAGCTACAATCGGTACGCTGACACCCTAGAGGTATTAGCTACAGGGGCTGTGCTACAGGGCATTTTCTAGCCATACGTCTACAGACGTATGGCTGGGCTTTAAGTACCCTTTTTTTTGGACGTCTGTAGACGTTAGGCTGTCGTCTAGGGGTTAATAAGGCCCCTTTTACATCAGTGTTTTGCTGATGTTTGCTGCCGATGCGGCAGGTGGGGCAGCATCTGCCAGATCGGCTGCCTAACGGCCGACTTGCAGCCCTAGTCCGGCAAGCCCCATGCATTGTCTATGGGTCTTGCGGTCAGGTGCAGCAAGTGCGGTTCTGCTGGTTGTGGCAGATTCGGCACTAGCGGCCGCAAAAAAACCCCGCTGCTTGCAGCTTTTTTTTTCGTGGCTGCGTAACCACACTTGTCGCACCCGACCGTAAGCCCCATAGACTTCAAACTCTATCATGTGTCAACATGATCCTGTTGTAGATCCGGGAGCTGTAGGCCACAGACTATGGTAAACCCATGGCCTACAAGATGTCAATGTTCCTGCATTGGCCAACACTGTGAGCAAGTGAGAAGAAGAGTTGGTCATTTGGAATAGGTGAGTATAAATAGGACTTTATAGCTGCTCTATAAAAGTGGTTTCCATTCTGGTGGGCTTGAGTTGTGTACATCCCATATTACATGTAATAGCCACCATGTTATAGGACATTACCACAATAGGGGAAAAACCTGGTTTGTCTTGGCTTACAACGACAAAATCAGCCACTTGTTGGGTACTTGAAGTTGGATGCATATCAATAAACTGATTGACATGGAGTCTCTAAATTGAATGGGAGCATCTCCGCTAAGGCAACCAATTAAAGGCCATATAGGACTTCATATTATAAAAGTAAATGTTTGTATATCACAGGACATATAAAATATAATTTAGTCCAGGTCATAACAACTTTTATTTCACGTTCCTCAGGATTTCACAGAAAACTAAATAAACTGGCTTGTAGTTTAAGCAGTTTGAATGATAGAACAGCATATCTCCATGTGCCAGGGTCATCTGCCTTTATTTTTATTAATGTGTTTGCTCTCGGACTCTAATGTCAGCAGGTCTGGCGTCAGCACCAAGCAAACCTTGGCAGATGTCAGGGCCTGTTTGGCTTCAGTAAGCATGATCTATACTCTTTATAAAGCTTAAAGTACTATATGGTAGACAAGGGGTCTGTCTTGAATGTTTCCACAAATACATGAAACTAACCATGAAAAATAGTAAGGTATCTTTACAAGTAAAATGCTTTCTGATAAACCAAGCATAGTCCCATCATCAATTTTCTAAACCAGTGGATAGTAAGGCTAGGGTCACACTTTAAAGTAGAATTGCGTTCACCACATCCATAACCGGATGCGGTGAACGCAATTGCGGTCCCACACATTTTTAATGAAAAATGTGTGGAGGGAATCGCATTGCAATAACCGGATTGCTCAGGATGTGTAATCCTGAGCAATCCGGTTCCCGTATACTTTGCTTATAAGCAAAGTGCTTAAGGTGTTAAAAAAGCAGTATTGTTAATATTAATTTTGGCCATCTTGTCTCTAGGGGGTGGCCACCCCCCTAGAGACATGCTACCCACTTAGGTGGGCATGTCAGGGGTTAATTCCTCTGTACAGTATTGCCAGCTCCTGTCGGCTCTGTACAACTTTTATCAATGAAGCCAGCGGCTCCCCTGACAGCTGCGCATACTATAACTATTGTAGGTATAGTATGTGCGCTGTCCGAGGTTCTGAAGGCTTATACAGTAAGATCTATGGGCAGTGCTGCATTTCTTAATAACGGAAATACCTGTAGCCTTACAAATGCTGTATTATTGTTTGAAAAATTAGAACTATGATGCAAATTAACAAAGAACACCATCCAAATTTCTAGACTCAGTGGAGAAACAGACATGAGAGTTCTCCATCCATTCTTGTGTGATGTAAGAATAGTAAAAAACCTAGTAACTGTCATGATCCCTCCGTACTGCATTAAGGGTGTGCTGGGCTGGGTGATTAACAGCTTATTCATCCTTTCTGGAGCTGGGATGTGCTAGACTGTTGTTTTTCTTACTGACAGCTCAGTCACCCAATTTCTTTATAGCTTGTGCTGAGATTCTGCATCTGCTCCTTGTCTAATTTAAATGCACAGCCTTATATCTCTGCAGTAATTCCCAGAGCACTGCCAGTCATAGATTCAGCTCTGAGGTGCTAAGCTGGTCTCTTGAATCTGTGCTTTGGCAATTGATCTTTTGCTGCTTTACCTTAGCTGTGTTTGATCATTCTTTTATCTTGTCCTTCTATTCTGACCTGCTCCTCTTCAGGTATCTGACTTCGGTCCATAATTTTCTACATCTCTATTTTATGCCCTCTGTCTTGATGTTGTCTCCTGGTATGTGACCTGAATGTTTGAATATTCTACTTCTGCTTGTCCATGTGGTGACTACTGTCACAGTTAGGGTGGAGACACACTGTCATGCATCAAAAACGGAGCGTTTTTGATGCATGACAGTGATGCGAGTGCTGTGCAAGTGTGTTTCAAGTGTGCTGCGAGTATGGTGCCAGAGTGATGAATGTGGTGTGACTGTGGTGCGAGTGTGGTCAGTGTGCAATGCGTTTTTAACATGGTCTTTCTCAGGCTTATCTGCTACAATAGCTAAATCAGGTTTAATAGGCTCCCGCTGTTACTTGTGGGGCCGCCTATTAAGCTCATTACATATTCACTGCACTGTCAAACTAACAGCCAATCACAGGAGCTCACACTCAATGGGAGCCTCTGTGATTGACTGTTGTAATCAGACTGGATATTCTCAATCTGGACAGTGATTCTGCTTGGTTGCCAAATACATTAGTGTATGGCAACCAACCTAGCGTTGTAGGGTGTCAAATAAATAATTATTAAAAAAAAAGCGTGGGGCTTCGCAGCATTTTTAAGTCTAGCCCGATGAAAGCAGGCAAACTGCGAGCTGCCACCCTCAGCTGCTTAATTTCCCCTTGGCTGGCAAAAAAAACACGTGGGCTCCAGCTTATTTTCCATGCCAGCCAAGGTAAAACTAAGCAGCTGAGGGCTGGTATTCTCAGCGGGGTGAGGGCCCATTGTTATAGGGCCCCCCACGCTAAATAATAGCAGCCCGCAGCCGCCCCTGAAAATGGCGCATTAATAATAAGCGCCATTTCCAGGTGCCTTACCGGGCTCTTCCAGCGGCCCTGGTGGCGGTGGCACGCTGGGTAATAAAGGGGTTAATACCAGCTTTGTTATACAAGCTGGTATTAAGCCCGAGATTCTTAATGTCAGGCCAAGTTTGACCCGGCCACTAAGAATCTCCAATAAAGGGTTAAAAAAAACACCACACGGAGAAAAATTCTTTATTAAAAATAAAGACACAGACACCATTAGGGACTCCATCTTTATTACCACCACATATCCCTTCAAAGATCCAGGTCTTTTCTCTTCTTTCTTCTGTCTTCCTTCTTCTTGTTGAACTCATTCAGCTCTGCTACATCACACAGCAGGGAGCGAAAATGCGCTCCCCTGCTGTGTGATGAGTCAGTGAGGCTGCGAGCACTTAAGCAGTGCCCACATCACAGCGCCTCGACTCATTCATAAGCTGCTGGATTTAACTCCCTGCTTACCGATCACTGCAGCGCCGGTAAGCAGACAGTTAACTCTGCTGTGACCGCGGCTGCAGTATGAGCGGCGCATATACCAGCAGAGTATGAATGAGTCGAGGCGCTGTGATGTGGGCACTGCTTAAGCGTTGCTATAGTAACCGATAGTTTGGTTACTATAGCAACGGGGCCGGCGGTGACGTCACCGCTTAATGCTCACAGCCTCACTGACTCATCACACAGCAGGGTAGCACATTTCCGCTCCCTGCTGTGTGATGTAGCAGAGCTAAATGAGTTCAACAAGAAGAAGGAAGAGAGGACAGAAGAGAGAAGAAAGAAGAGAGAAGACCTGGATCTTTGGAGGGATATGTGGTGGTAATAAAGATGGAGTCCATAATGGTGTCTGTGGCTTTATTTTTAATAAAGAATTTTTCTCTGTGTGGTGTTTTTTTTAACCCTTTATTGGAGATTCTTAGTGGCCGGGTCAAACTTGGCCTGACATTAAGAATCTCGGGCTTAATACCAGCTTGTATAACAAAGCTGGTATTAACTCCTTTATTACCTAGCGTGCCACCGCCACCAGGGCCGCTGGAAGAGCCCGGTAAGGCGCCTGGAAATGGCGCTTATTATTAATGCGCCATTTTCAGGAGCGGCTGCAGGCTGCAATTCTTTAGCATGGGAAGGCCCTATAACAATGGGCCCTCACCCCGCTGAGAATACCAGCCCTCAGCTGCTTAGTTTTACCTTGGCTGGCATGGAAAATAGGGCGGAGCCCACACATTTTTTTTGCCAGCCAAGGGGAAATTAAGCAGTTGAGGGTGGCAGCTCGCAGTTTGCCTGTTTTCATCGGGCTAGACTTAAAAATGCTGCGAAGCCCCACGCATTTTTTTTTTTTAAATAATTATTTATTTGACACCCTACAACGCCAGGTTGGTTGCCATACACTAATGTATATGGCAACCAAGCAGAATCACTGTCCAGATTGAGAATATCCAGTCTGATTACAACAGCCAATCACAGAGGCTCCCACAGAGTGTGAGATCCTGTGATTGGCTGTTAGTTTGACAGTGCAGTGAATATGTAATGAGCTTAATAGGCGGCCCTGGAAGTAACAGCGGGAGTCTATTAAACATGATTTAGCTATTGTAGCATGGTGCTACAAACTCGCACCGTGTGCTGTATGGAGGCGACATTTTCTCGCCCCCCTACACTTGCATTGCGCTCACGCGCGCCAGAATTGCATGCAGTCACAGCACGCTGCGACTGCACTCGCTTCTGACTCGCAATGCGAGTTAGGTGCGTGGGACTCGAACCAGTGTGCCGTGCCTGATAGGGCAACACTGGTCCGAGTGCAATGCGTTTTTTTCACGCATTGCACTCGCACGAGTCTCACGCCAGTGTGCCTCCTGCATAACAGAAAGTATTGCTGTCAGTTTATCACCCCAGCCATCACCCATTAGGCTCTGCCCCAGAATGTAACATTCACGTGATCTGAAACATCTGTCCAGCATGAATTTACATTAGGGTGGAAATGTCTTTGAATGTTGTGGACATAGTCATAAAGAAGAAGTCTGTGTTTCCCTTTTACAGCAGAATCTGCGTTCCTCAAACCCCCCAAGATCACTACTACTACAGGATATCTTAGTGAATCATCAATATGAACAGAAAGAAAGTCATCACTACAATCTGCATAGTGTAGAGGATCAGCTCTCTGGTAGTCGATTAGATATGCACTAACTCAGAATTCTAATGGCAAAACACATGTAAAGTACCGTATATACTTGTGTATAAGCCGACCCGTGTATAAGCCGACCCCCCTACTTTTGCCCCCAAAACCTGGGAAAATCTATTGACTCGTGTATAAGCCGAGGGTGGACCCCAGCACAGGTATACAGGCCCCCCCAGTGGTAGTATACAGCAGCCTCCCCAGTGGCATATACAGGCCCCAGTAGTATATACAGCAGCCCCAGTGGTATACAGCAGCCTTCCCAGTGGTATATGCAGACCCTACCAGTATATACAGCAGCCCCAGTGGTATACAGGCCCCAGCAGTATATACAGCAGCCCCGGGGGTGTACAGCAGCCTCCGGGGGCATACAGCAGCCCCAGCAGTACACAGCAGCCCCAGCGGTACACAGCCACCCCCAGGGGTACACAGCCGCCCCCAGGGGTACACAGCAGCCCCCAGGGGTACACAGCCGCCCCCAGGGGTACACAGCAGCCCCCAGGGGTACACAGCAGCCCCCAGGGGTATATAGCCGCCCCCAGGGGTATATAGCAGCCCCCAGGGGTATATAGCAGCCCCCAGGGGTACACAGCCATCCCCAGGGGTATATAGCAGCCCCCAGGGGTACACAGCCATCCCAGGGGTATATAGCAGCCCCCAGGGGTATATAGCAGCCCCCAGGGGTACACAGCCGCCCCCAGGGGTATATAGCAGCCCCCAGGGGTATATAGCCGCCCACAGGGGTATATAGCAACCCCCAGGGGTACACAGCCATCCCCAGGGGTATATAGCAGCCCCCAGGGGTACACAGCCATCCCCAGGGTATATAGCCGCCCCCAGGGGTATATGGCAGCCCCCAGGGGTACACAGCTGCCCCCAGGGGTATATAGCAGCCCCCAGGGGTATATAGCCGCCCCCAGGGGTATATAGCAACCCCCAGGGGTACACAGCCGTCCCCAGGGGTATATAGCCGCCCCCAGGGGTATATAGCAGCCCCCAGGGGTACACAGCCGTCCCCAGGGGTATACAGCCGCCCCCAGGGGTATATAGCAGCCCCCAGGGGTACACAGCCATCCCCAGGGGTACACAGCCGCCCCCAGGGGTATATAGCCGCCCCAGGGGTATATAGCAGCCCCCAGGGGTACACAGCCGTCCCCAGGGGTATACAGCTGCCCCCAGGGGTACACAGCTGCCCCCAGGGGTATATAGCAGCCCCCAGGGGTACACAGCTGTCCCCAGGGGTATACAGCTGCCCCCAGGGGTACACAGCTGCCCCCAGGGGTACACAGCCGTCCCCAGGGGTATACAGCTGCCCCCAGGGGTACACAGCTGCCCCCAGGGGTATATAGCAGCCCCCAGGGGTACACAGCCGCCCCCAGGGGTACATAGCCGCCCCCAGGGGTACATAGCCGCCCCCAGGGGTATATAGCCGCCCCCAGGGGTACACTGCTGCCCCCAAATGCTGGCACTCGCCCCCCCTGCTGCTTAACTTACCATCCGGTATTCTGATCAGCGCTGCTCCTCGCTGCTCCCGTCCTCGCGGCATCCGGGATCCCGGCCGTCGCACGATGATGTCATACCTGCGACGGCCGGGGATCCAGGAAGCCGCGAGGACGGGAGCAGTGAGGAGCAGCGCTGATCAGAATACCGGATGGTAAGATAAGCAGCGGGGGGAACCCTTACAGCAGCGGGGGGGCCCTGACACAGAGGGGGGGGCAGCGTTTGGGGGCCATATGCACTGCTTCCACCTGCCGCTGATTGACAGGGGGAAGCAGTGCATATTTAATGAGCGGCCCCACGTGACGGGGCCGCTCATACAGCAGCCTTCCCCCGCCTCCTGCAGCCTCCACAGCCCCCACCACATCGGTGCTTGACCGCAAGTACCGTATATGACCCGTGTATAAGCCGAGGGGTAGACTTTTCAGCCCAATTTTTGGGCTGAAAAACTCGGCTTATACACGAGTATATACGGTATATTGTCTTTTATAAACTTTTTAACTCCTCAATGGAACAGTTTGCTTCAGCACAAATAAACAGAAATAGTCCTTTCTTCAAGGAATATAAATAACAGAAATAGTCCTTTCTCCGGGTAAAGTAAATCAAACAGTCTCACCAACTTGGTATTACAGGAGACTCTCAGGCCTCAGTAAAGACTGTCCACCAGCTCTTTCTTTCTCCAGCCCCAACACAACAAACTACTCTTCCCTGATCTAAACCAGATACTTTTGAGAGCAACCTTTCTCACTTAGGCTCTTTTGGTCGTCACTAAATCCCAGTACCAAATTTCAGTCAAACTAAAACCATCTCAGTAACACATACACTACCATTCAAAAGTTTGGAGTCATTTAGAAATTTCCTTATTTTTGAAAGAAAAGCACATTTTTTTTCAATGATGCTAACATTAAATGAATCAGAAATACACTATACATTGTTAATGTGGTAAATGACTATTTTAGCGCCAAATGTATGATTTATAATGCAATATCTACATACTGTAGGTGTATAGAGGTCCATTTCCAACAACCACCACTCCAGTGTTTTAATGGTACATTGTGTTTGCTAACTGTGTAAGAAGGCTAATGGATGTTTAGAAAACCCTTGTATAGTTATGTTAGCACAGCTGAAAATGGTTTGGTTGATTAGAGAAGCTATAAAATTGCCCTTCCTTTGAGCTAGTTGAGAATCTGGAGCATTACATTTGTTTTTTCTATGAAACTCTCAAAATGGCCAGAAAAAGAGAACTTTCACGTGAAACTCGACAGTCTATACTTGTTCTTAGAAATGAAGGCTATTCCATGTGAGAACTTGCCAAGAAAATGAAGATTTCCTACAATGGTGTGTACTACTCCCTTTAGAGGAGAGCACAAACAGGCTCTAACCAGAGTAGAAAGAGAAGTGGGAGGCCCCGCTGCACAACTGAGCAACAAGACAAGGACATTAGAATCTCTAGTTTGAGAAATCGACGCCTCACAGCTCCTCATCTGGCAACTTCATTAAATAGTACCCACCAAAGGTCTGCAATGCTGTAATTACTGCAAAGGGAACATTCTTTGATGAAAGCAAAGTTTGAAGGGGAAAATTATCATTTCAAATAAAAATCATTATTTCTAACCTTGTCAATGTCTGGAGTATATTTTCTATTCATTTTGCAACTCATTTGATAAATAAAAGTATGAGTTTTCATGGAAAACACAAAATTGTCTGGGTGACACCAAACTTTTGAACGGTAGTGTAACTGTCATCCAAGACTTTACCTCCAACATGAATTAGGGAGCCGGAGCAGGCATATTCCCCAGGTTCTTGGTGATAAAAGGATTACAATTATCCAATCTGTCTCGGCTGAGGTATTTAGATATGTGGCCAATGCAATAAACTAAGTATTTGTCCTATATGAATATGCAAGTTAGAGCGAAGAAAACCTGTTAAACCACTTTTTGGAGGTAGAAGAAATATTTTAGTCAGCTCACCATCCTCATCTCACTCCAGGTATCTGTTTATTGGCAGCCGCAGTAATGAAATCCAGACAGGAGGTATGTGACCCGGCGATGAAAAATCCGCTGCACCTTCACAGGTCTTGTTTGTATAAAATCATTAAAAAATGTATAAATGCACAGTTACATGCAGTCAGATCCAACCAGTGGACATCTAGGGCTTGTCTGGACTTTTTGGAAGTAGGTATCTGACGGTCGATGTTCAATTCTTTAGCATCCTTTGCTATATGACCATCAATGTTAGGGAATACAACCATCTACATACCACAGTTTTTTGGGGTAATGGTCAAAACAGATCAGGTGTGGATAACTTAGTTAATAAGTTTATGGAGAACCATTGGGTTATCATGGCAGATTGGAACCCGTTGAAGGCCATCTTAGTCCTCCTATGAAGTTCAGCCACAGGATAAGCTGCATAGGAGACTGGCGATTTCTCAATACTAGTATACCAGTATATAGTTTAAGTGACTCAACAAGCACAATCTTATGCCCTCTAAAAAATTAAACATTAAAAAAATATACATTTTTGAATCACTCCACTTTGAAAAATACTAAAAAAAATACTAAAGATACTCTCCTGCCATAAATGAAGCAACAGCACAGTTGTTTCTATTAATCACAATTATCGTAAATTAAATAAGAACACTAAATAATTACTTTCATTACAATCACGCTCAGTCTTGTCCTATAATTACCTTAGTTAAAAACTTAATTGTACATAAATTATTGCAAAATGTCATAGTTAAGAGCATCACTTTTAGATGTACATTGACAAAGACTTAACAGGAGCAAAGTCCGATAAATGGTGGGTGATGATCGATGACAGATCTTTTATATTTCAGCTCTACGTCTCTTCAATCGCTCAGAAACTGCTAAGGAGTAAAAGCTAAGGAAGTCCTGATATCATTAAGAGAAAAGATGTCAGTCCCATCACGTATTGTCAGCAGACGGCCAGACAGGGATCTGGATGAAGTACTTCTGCATAGTCATATTTTACTCTGTTGTATGTAGATTTTGGCCTTTCTATCAAAATGGTAATGGTGTACTCAATTTACGAGAGCATGGAAGCTAGTGATATCACATTAACCTACCGGTGATAAAGTATTTATCAATCTCATTATCAGGCTTGCTGAATTATGTAAATCCACTGTTGTGTCTTATGGCATGCTTTCTTTCTAAATGGCTTATTTGCTCCAAACTAGAGACATTTTGATTGAGTTTTATTCCATTTTGTTTTTACAATATGTCATGAAAAAGTATAGTTTTTTACTCCTTTTTTTTACGGTGTTCACAGAAAGGGTTAACTAGTGTGTCAATTTATAGAGCAGGCTGTTCTGAATGCCAAATCTGTGTACATGTTTATTTTTGTTTTTAAATAAATATATGTAATTATTGGTATTTTTTTAACCCCTTCACGACCCATGACGTACATGTACGTCATGGGTCAGCTCCCTTACTTTGATGTGAGCTCCTGCAGTCAGCTCTCATCATTCCCCTGACATCTCAGCTGATCTCATCAGCTGAGATGTGGGGCTAACAGCATCAATTGGGTCTGCACAATCCAATCAGAGCTGTTAACCCTTTGGATCGCGCTGTCACTCACTGACACACAATCCAAAAACGCCACGGCGAAGACCGCATCATTCCCCGCCTGTGGTGACCCTGGAAGCTGTCAGGGATCACTTCTTGTGGATGGTTGGCAAATGCTGTCAACCACAGAAAGTGATCATCTATGCCATACCCGATGTGCTCCAGTTCATCGGGACATAGCACAAGCGATTGGACACTGCAGCACAGTGATGCCGTATAGGACACTGTAAAATAAAGAATAAATTAAAAAATAAAGTTTTTAAAAATATGAAAAAAAAAAACGAAAGTTCAAATCGCCCCCCTTTTGCCCCATTCAAAATAAAAGTATTTAAAAAAAATACACATATTTGGTATCTCCATGTTCAGAAATATCCGCTCTATCAAAATATAAAATCAATTAACCATAGTTGTAAACTGCGTAACGGAAAAAAAGGTTCAGATGCCAAAATTACATTATTATTGTCGCCGCAACATTGTAATAAAATGCAAAAAGGGGCGATCAAAGCATCATATCCAACCAGGAAATGGTATCATTAGAAACGTCAGCTCAAGACGCAAAAAATAAGCCGTCACACAGCCCCAGATCCCGAAACATGAGGACGCTACGGGTCGCAGAACATGGCGCAAAGGTGCAATCCTTTTTTTTTTCAAACCTCTGAATTTTCTTTCACCACAGATAACAGTAAAAGTATACATGTTTGGTATCTACGAAGTCGTACTGACATGAGGCATCACACCGTCATGTCAGTTTTACTATATAGTGAACATGGTGAATACAAAAAAGCAAGAAACAAACGTGTAATTGCACTTTGTTTTCAATTTCTCCACACTTGGAAATTTTTTTGCACACCATATGGTAAAATAAATCATTTCATCTGAAAGTGCAAAAAAAAGCTCTCATATGTCTATATTGAAAGAAAAATAAAAAAGTTATGACTCTTGGAAGACAGTGAGGAAAACACAAAAACGGAAATGAAAAATTGCCGAGTGGTAAAGGGGTTAAATATTTTTTTAAATTTTTAAAAAATTTTTTTAACTTTATTACCTATTGCCAAGATGGGACATTAACTTTCTTTGTCCTGATTACGGATCTAATAATCTAATACTCTGCAATGCTTTTGCATTGCCGTGCATAATATCAGTGACTTGCACACAAACAGGAGACGTGTCAGGACCTCACAGGACGCCATACCCTTATGACTCCATGGTCATTATTGGCTTTGGGTGACCATGGAGACTTCTGGCACAATACGATTATAATTACATTGTGCCAATCGGAGCAGAGAGGGAGCACCTTCCCTCTACAAGCCGATCAATGCAACTTTCAGCATTGACAGTGGCATCAGAGAAGTTAAGCGCCCAATTATTGGAACTAGCACTGATCGTGGGCATTGCTGCAAGGTATCAGCTATGACACACAGCTGACACCTGCTGATGACTTTTCTGACTCTGCTTATGAGCCGCCGCAATCATAGAGCTGTACACATACGTCGGTTGTCGGAACGTACATCCCACAGCACTGTACATGTATGGTGGATGTTGTGAACTGTTAATGTCAACATAAGAAAACATCAGTATTTCAAATAAAACATTGCAGTTGAGGGACATATTACATGTTTTGGGGCCCATAAACTTAAAGTTACACTTCAGTAAACAGGCTTGAGGTAGAGATAAAAGGATTGTCTGTACATCTGCCTTAGATAAAAGGAAGCAGGAAAAGATCTTGGCAAATGTTACTGTCTTCATAGATTGAAACTAGCTGCATAGATTGTTAAGTAAAACTTCATTCCTAAATTGTGGTCATACAAACTAGAATTTACTGGAATTAGGTCCCTTTCACATCAGCGTTTTTTTTCAAATCGCGGCAGATGCGGTGAAAAAAACGCATCTGCCGCGATTACAGCATACCGGCTGCACTTGCGGCACAGTTGTGGCAAGCCCCATACAATGTATAGGCGGGCCTTACTCCATGATACAAATATTAAAATAGCACTTGACAGTTGGTTGATTTATAAGTTTAACAATCCATGACCAGTTGATGTTTTTGTTAATGCATAGCGTAGGGAGGTAACAGAGGCAGCTGCCCCGGGAACTAAATTCTGTGTGTACTCAGAATTCTCCTCCTCATACCACCCCAGCAGTCAAATGATCATGGCCTAGAAGCACCGATTCTGGTTGGTTTGATGTGGTTGCACCGCAAGGTAGATATGTTTGGCATCACATGCTGTGCTCTGCATTGGCAGTGACCAAAATCATAAAACTCAATATAATGAAGTGAGTTTGGTAATTTATTTTGATGTCTATGCAGAGCGCTTCATCCTATACCAAACCTATCACCACTGCTGAGATCTAACCTAAGTAGCAACTGGGAGGATGAGCAGCTAATGATGCAGACAGTATTGACTGCACATGATTTATTTCTGCTTTAGTTCATTACTTAGAAAATGTGTAAAAATGTAAAAGCAGCTCTAACACTAATCAGCATTAGTTCTAGGGATTTGGCTAGAGATTAGTTTAAAAGGGTTTTCTGGTCTAAAGTGACACATTTGCAGTCACTCTACATGTCACCCTATGTGATTACAGTCTTGTGAATCCTTACATCGCACCCTTGTGGACTGTGAGGGTTATCCGGTGCCAGAGCTGAGACTATTAGATATGTCGATTGGCATCTCTTTGCTTAATGCAAGTGTATTGAGTGAGGCTACACCCATCCAGTTGAATTCTTTCCAAGAATCTGCATATCAAATACTCATGTCCACATAACTGCCATTCCCTGCTCTCACACCAGAGAATCCTCACAGTGAACAGCATGTGCAATGTGAGGATTCACAAGACTGCTGTTACATAAAGTGACACATACAGTGACTGCAGTCCTATGGATTTATACCAGACAACCCTGTTAAGGCTTAGGTTAGATAGAAGGTTATGACTAGACATGAGCAAACCTGTTTGGGGCTAGTTGGAGTACAGGTTATTTGAGTGTTGAAAGTGCAGGAGCGTACAGCTACAGCACGGTGCCCCCATAGGCTTGATGCTTGCAGTGTGTTATCAGCTCGCTCTGGGGATAAAATCTGAGCTTTTGGCTGTAGTGTGTTGTACCTAAAAAAAAAAAATCCCCACCCTCCCTTGGAAGTGTTAGGCTAGGGTCACACCTGGAGGGTGACCCACGTTTACCACATCCGGTAAACGCTGAGCCAAGGCTGCTGTTACACATAGCATTAACATTGGGTGCTGAGAGTAAACGCTGCTCAATAGTAACCTGATGTTTACCATGAATGCAGCTACACAACTTCCTGTGTAGCTGCATCCATGGTAAACATTGCGTTACTATGGAGCAGCGTTTACTCTTAGCACCAGACGTTAGCGCTTTACGTAACAGCAGCCTTGGCTCAACGTTTACCGGATCCAGTAAATGTGAGTGACATTCTAAGTGTGGCCCTAGCCTAAGGCTTGCGTGGGTGGGGAGCCAAGCAGCCAATCAATGATGTCAAGTTCGGTCCTGAACAGCACCACCGAATCCAAATATCCATGAGTTCATTCAGAAACCAAATCCGAACCTTGAAAAGTTTGCTTTTCACTAGTTATGACTAGAATTAGGCTAAGGATAAGGCTATTGTAAAATATGTTACATAAAAAAGCAATAAAAAAAATTAAAAAGCAGTCAAAACCATAACACTGTAAAGCCTATGCCTTTTTTTTCTAATCTGTTGTCTCCTCTGTGATTGTGTGGACCCCACCAATCTGCAGGCAATTAAAGGGATTGCAAAATATGGAAGAAAACACATGGTGAACGTTTGGTTAGTCTTTCATTTACTTTTCTGTTTACTTACGTTTGAGGAAGAAATTAAAAAAAGGTCCGAGTTCATTTTTCTTATTTACTCCACCCCAATTGAAGCACTTTACGACCTGGAGAAAATAACTATAATTCATCTCCTTAAACCTTTGATATAGATATTGTGCTTTTAGGGATGTTGGAGTCCCCACAAGTTGACTTGGCCTCCAGTCTAGAAGAAATATTTTAATTCTAAATTGCTTAGGAAAATGCAGCCTGTGTAGACAGTCATTGGTGTTATGTTAGAAATTGTTACCAGATTCACCACGGAGAAACTGAATCTATAATAATGTACGGAGGTATATATAATAAAGACTGTAAATTATGACCTGAAATCAAGACAAATAAAAACTCCTCTACAGAATACACTCAGCTAGGAATAAAAGTGGAGGCAAATGGGAGTGGAATCAATCTATCACAGTAACATTTATGGCCCAGACTCCGCAAATTGAAAGAAAGAATGAAGGCAAATTCATCACTATATGTGACATCCATAAAACAGTATATCTGAAAACAAGGAAGAATAAAAGACACTTTAGATAGAAAAAGTCTAAGGTTTCTGGGTGTGATGAGCATCTGCACTGTGAACAATATATCTAACGATAAAGGATCTGATATTCTTTCCTCGAGATCCTTTTAACAGTAAATATCTACCATTACTTGGTGAAATATAAAGAAACAATAAATGGAAGGTGAATTTTCTTGTTTCTTCTAGATCCTTTGTAGATTTTTAAGTGCCCAAAATTGAAGTTAAAGTTACTTTATTTTTCAGACTATTAGACACACCAGACCAGATACAGCTAGGTTTTAGAGGAGGAAAAAAAAATGTGGTCATGATGCACTGTTATGGGTGATCTACTTCTGACATTGTTATGGGGGTAATGTCCCAAAATTCTGTACTAAGGTCCCACATCCAGGGCCCCTTCCAGGTAAATATGTCCCCCAATCCTGGTGTATATGTCCTCCATCCTTGTCCCATCTTAGTATATATGATCACCATCCTGGTATATATGACCCACATCCTGGGTCCATCCCGGTATATATGGCCCCCATCCTGGTATATATGACCCTTATCCGGAGCCCATCGTGGTATACTTGACCTTCCCCAATCCGGGTATAAATGGCCCTCATTCTGTTCCCATGCTGTTATATATGGCCTAATCCTGGTACATATTGCCCTCATCCATGGCCCATCATGGCATATATGGCCTCATCCTGCCATATATGACCCTCATCCTGGGGCCCCATCCTGGTATATGTGGTTCCCATTCCAGTATATATGGCCTCATCCTAGTATATATGGCTCGTATCCTGGTATATATGGCATCATACTGGCATATATGGCTCCATCCTGGTACATATGGCCCCCATTCTGTTATATATGGCTTCATCCTGGAATATGTGGCCCTATCCTGGTATGTATGGCCCCATCATGGTGTATATGGCTCTCATAATGCAGCAGATATAAAAATTAAACAATTATACTCACCTTTCTGCCACCCCTCTGTAGGGGGTTCGTCCTCCGATACTGGAAACTGACTTCAGCATTTAAACATGGCAGCACATGAAGTCACTGTCATGTGCGCCCACTGACATAAAAGTCAACTGCTGGGATATTCGCTGCTCCCCTCCCTAGATTATGGGCATAGGAACAGTGAATATGCACTGTGTTCCTACAGTCTAATTGTTATCAATAAAATGGTGCTGGAGCAGCACATGTTTAGAACACAATCTCCATCATTATTTTATTGAAGACAGTCTGTAGAATCCTCAGGTCTTTATTAAAATTGCGCTGGTGGCAGTGAATGCACGGTCACATCTTAAAGTCTAAAGGACCTGTCACATGGGGCGACATCGCCGCCCATTACATCGGCGACGTAGGGGCGTAGCCTGTAGGCGGCGACATCGCCCCTAAATTCGTCTCATGTAAAGGGGTGATGTCGGCGCCACCGGGAGGTCGCCTAGTTTCAGAGCAGTGCTCTGAAACCTGGCGACCGATCTGGGGCGATGTGCACACATCGCCCCATGTAACCGGCTGCCGGCGACCTGTCAGGCGATGGCAGCCATAGGCTCCCATTGTCCTGCATCGCCGCTTAGGTTTTCAGACACCCCGGCGGCGATTTCGCCTGACAGCTCGCCAGTGCGGGGCTGGAGATGTCGCCCCGTGTAAATGGGGGACGACAACGCTGGCAGGGCACCAAAAAACGTGCGCGCACCCACCAGTCGCCGCCGACATCCCCAGCCCCATCGCCCCGTGTGACGGTACCTTAAAACTTTAATGCATTATCAATGCTCCCCACACACATAATCGCGCCCACCTCTCAGCACTGGCTTCAGTGCAGAGAGGCGAGTGGAAGTATATGGGCAGAGAGCAGTGCATATTCAGAACTTTAAACAGTGGGCACACATGTTAGCCCCAGCAGCGGCTGCAGCCTCCTGCGATCCTGGTTTTGCTTCCTGTGACCCCACTCTCCCTGCCCACAAACAGCCAGGTATATCTGGACTATAATACACACCTTGACTTTCTGCCAAAATGTGTGGGGAGAAAAGTGTGTCTTATTGTTTGAGAATATGGTATTCAGTTGAAAAATACTACAGAAATATTAGAAGGTATTATGTTGCTCGTAAAGTGGCTTAGTCTTGCATGAGGTATACACAAATCTATCGTAAGACAAATTCATTGCACTTTCAAATATGGTGAAGTAAGCAAAATATTGTAAAGCCTTGTCTAGCAGCAGTGGCCAGACATGCTCAGTGCTTACAAGGTCTTTCCAATAGACTTTGCAAGAACTGTAATTGGCAGGCTGGGATCGTTGAAGCACACACTTTAATTCCAATTCCTGCAAGTTTCAGGGCCATTGTACTCCTCCGATGCTGCAGACATAAATCAGCATCATATAGCAGCATCGTAGAGCACAAAGTTGGAATCAACATTTCAATGATGCCACTGATCTACACTGTCAATTAAGTAGTAGCGCACTGCCTTGTAAGCAAAAAGAAAGTCTAAAGGATGGGAAGTGATGCACTTTTGCTAAAGATGATGGGACATGAATTTTAAGGTTGACATACACATATAGATGTTGGCTCAAGGCTCTTTGGGTTGACAAATTTCTCTCATGTTATCACAATCCCTCTATGCAGCACTTCTAGGACAATATTGCTACTGGAACTTGGGTGTGCTGAGTTGTTAGTATTGTATGTTCAGAGTTATTCTCCATACTGGTGCTGGGACGGGTTCAATTATTCAGGTGTCTCTACTTACTGTGATTGTTCCATTACGTAATTCAGCAGCTTTCCCCACACTGCAGCCAGTCATACATTTGCCTGAAGTGCTGTATATCCATCTCTTCTGTGTATACCTTGATCTTTGTTAGCTTACCTATTTGACTACTCTTGTGCCTTGTTTCTTGTACTTGTTATCTTTCTCCTGATATTTTGACACCTGGCCCTTTACCTGTTTAAGATTTTCTTTAACCCCTGGATTTTAGTTATAGGATCACATCTTTGTCTACTCCCGTATACCGTGTACTTTCCTGGAACTGACCCTGGATCGCCTGCTTATCCTTTTGCTTTTTATCTGGTAAGTAGTGACTTTGTGACATCTTTATTTTTGTAGTTACTAGCATCACACGTGTTCAGTATAGGGTAAGCAGCAGAATTGGGGTTTAAAATGTTAAATGTACAAATCCTTATCTCCTCAACTTCATTTACATTGGAATAGTTGTGACGCCTCCATAGAAATAAGATGGTTGTCTGGTCCCATCAAGGTGAGAGCAATCAGATGATAGTCAAATGTATGCTGAGGACCTTTGTCTGCTTATTCTTTTCTTAGGCTAGGGTCACACTTGGAAGGCACAATCCAGTAACCGGATCCATTACCGGATCCGGTATTGGACTATGTCTTCATACTTATTTTAATCTGTAAAACTGCAACCCTCATTCCGGATCTGAATGCATTTATGCAGTGTTTCCCAACTCCAGTCCTCAAGGCACACCAACAGGTCATGTTTTCAGGATTTCCTTAGGATTGCATAGGTGATAATTAAATCACTTGCACAGGGGATAATTCCATCATCTGTCTAATGATAAGGAAATCCTGAAAACATGACCTGTTGGTGTGTGTTGAGGACTGGAGTTGGGAAACACTGCATTGATGTATCCAGTTTTGGAATGAGGAGTTTTGCAATTTTAAAAACCGCATCCGCATCCGGTACCACAAGGTACATTTATGTACCTTGAGGTACCAGATCCGGTTCTCATAGGGTCCCATGTTAAAAAAAACGGATCCGGTTTTGCAACTGATCCGAAAAATGCAGCCTGCATGATTTTAACCGCAGGCTGCAAAACCTGATCCGGTAACCGAATTGCAAATCCGGTTTTACAATGCAAGCCTATGGGCTGCGCATCCGGATCCTGTTTTGAGCATTTTTAATGGTCAACACCTGATACGGATGGAAAAAAAAACCGCAGGTGTGACCCTAGTCTTAAAGCGTTATCTTTAGTGTCTATAGCTGTGACCTGTAGGATGCATATTCAAAGCCAGTTGATTTAGCCAAAGGGATACTCATATAAGATATCATGGTATATATTTAAGGCCTAGGATATTTAAATAGAAACATCAGCATTTACATTAAGAAAACAATTTTAACCTCAAGTGTGACCCCACTGGTTTTCATGATGGTGCTTGAAAGAGTTTCTGACATCAGTAAAGATAAAAATGAATGAAGTGTCCATGTGAAAAATACTGTGGAAAAGTATCACATCAAGTTCACATAGAGCCCAAGGCCCATTGAATGCCTAATCATATAAGAATTCACGTGAAAGATCAAAAGTAGTGAATATCTATGGAGCATGTTATTAGATTTCACATTCCAGGACCCAGAACATTCTTCATTTGTACTGTATGGTTAAAGCTGTAGAAAATGATAACTTGAAAAGAGTTGAAAATATACTGCCAAGCTGTGACTTAACACAATCTGTTCTAGGTGATTGCTCAGGGACCACTTATATCCTTTGTGTATAGGTTTTGTAATTGCCTTCAATCCACTCAATAAAAGATCTGGAGTTTTGTCTTAAGGCTTGTCAGTCTCTTGGGTTCAGAACATTTCTACAAGACTTAAGAAAATTCTTCCAGGAATTCAAGGCCATCAGATCAACATTTTTAGCTAAATTGAGGTCTACTTTACATATCTCTTGAGGCCGTGTTGTATGTTATTTTGTACCTTAGTTTTATTAATAAGTGATACATCACACATGTTGCTCACCTCAAACTTGAGTCTCCTTCGGGGAAATCAAACTTCAACTAGAAGTATTACCAACAATTATGACTTCAGCTACCATTTAGCTACTAATGTTGCTTTCTAATATAAGTGAGAAAAGTATTTGTCAATTTCATGTTCACATCTTCTGTGACAATAGCATTTGCATAAAGATGTCTTGATAAAATTCCTTTTAATTATCAATTCTGAATGGTGTCCTTAGTTCTACATATATGAATATTACTTACCAGCAAACAGTATATCATGTGTTCCTGCTGTCTTTAGTAAAGTCTCTCAACATACCTCTACCAATGGCCCCCCTCCACACTTCCGACTTGAAAGAGCGATATTATTTAAAGAAGATATGTGTATATGTGTATATATATATATATATATATATATATATATACACTGTATATATATATATATATATACAGGGGTTGGACAAAATAATGGAAACACCTAACGTTTCGGCATCATAATCTTCGAACATGTTATAAACATGCAAAACGTGACATATGTTAATGTTTTGTACTTGATTATCTGTGTTAAGTGATATGTGTATGTAAATTAACAGTTTGTTTTGCACAAATGGTAAGAACATTGATGAGAACCTGATACCAATGGCAGACCTTTCGGATTTTCAAAAAGCCAAATTGTTGGTGCTCGTATGGCAGGCGCTAGTGTAATAGAAAGTGCCTGAATGCTTGGCGTGTCAAGAGGTACTGTCTCCAAAGTAATGACTGTGTTTCAAAGAGAAGGAAAAACGTCCGCAGCAAAGCACAGGTCCATCCAAAAGTCAAAGGTGACTGAGAGAGACTGTCGGACTCTAAAGCGAATTGTGAGAGAGGATCGCAAGACCACGGCTCCGAAAATCACTGCTGAGCTCAATGAACACCTACAGAACCCAGTTTCCACGAAAATGTCCTTTTTAAATTTTCTGTATGAAGAAGACCTTTTCTTTACTCTCTGTCCCTTCCTATTTTCAATTTTCTTATTTCATTATATTTTTAGCATTTTTTGAAAAGATGTTATTGAAAGTGTAACCGCCTTTTACATTTTTATCTAATAATAATGTAGAGCTAGCAATTTTAATAAACTTTCAAATAAACTTTATAAATGAAATCTGGAATAAAACCTTTCAAAAACCTTCTAGAAGATGTCCCCACTAGAGTGTTTCTAAATTAAACATATGCTCATTGTAAGGGTAATCCGTATTCAACTCCACACACACTGAATATAGCCTTATAAGAGTGGGCGCAGAGCCGAAACAGCATGCCTGGCTACAGCTGATCAGTGTATTTGCAGTTTATCTCAGGCTAAGGCCCAGTATTGAGCTCGGTCAGGTTGTCAGTGCAGCGGCACTGCCAAGGGATGAGTCATATGACCGGCTCCAACAGCCAATCATATTCGGGCAAAAGATTAGGGGCGGCACAAAAGTGTCGCAGCACACGTCACACCAGAAAGCCTGAACGCAGACTCGGTAAGTATAACAGCGGGACTTTCATTGTTTTAACAGGCTGGCCCCGCTCCCGAACACAGGGAAATCAGAGATGTTCGCCCATCCCTAGTAACAATCAATAAATTAATTATAACAAGATATTCTCAAAAAATTGTAGTGATAGAAGATTTATTCAATACATCAGATCCAGTGCATGGATACTAGATGAAAACGTTTCGGTCATACATTGACCTTCATCAGACTTCCTGAAAGGACTGAATGAGTACTGTTCCCTGTCATGCCGTCCTTCCAGACAGTCTTTTCACCACAGTAAGTGAAACTGATCAAGGTCAACAGTCAACATATGACCGAAATGTGACCTGCCCCAAACTCCCAACATTTTTCTCAAGCACATCATTGCCCTGGGCTCGACTCCTCAAAGGGCTGGCACAAAATGATTACAGGGTCATTGTAAACTAGCACAGTTTACAGATAATATTTCCATTTTTTCATCTTGTTCGGAGAATCTAAAAGATGTAGATTTGCTTCCTGTGCACCTAGTGTTTTTAAGCCTAAATTGTCAACATTCACATATGTTGTTTAGGGCACACTGAGGTAAAGACTAAAGTTATCTTTATCACTTTTGCAAAAAAGAAAAATCAATACTTCTATAAAAAGAAATGCCCGTCAGGGAGGAAGTATGACAAAACCATTAAATACATTTCTTTTTATAGCAGTTTTTTTATTTGCTTGTCCTTGATATTGTCTATAGTACAAAAATAAAATAATAAGGTCTTAAATCATATATTTTTTTAAAATAAAGGTCTGCAGCCTGTAAGCACAGAACTATTGCAGCACAGCACATAAGTTCTGAGTTTATATCTATCCAAATCTATAGGGAGTTTGCAGCTTTCCTTTAGTGAGGGTTTTCCCACATTCCAAAAAACTCCCATAATGGAGTAAACATCTTTGCAAAAGGTAGGTTTAAAGGTGCTGTCACACCTGGCGACGTCGCTAGCGACATCGCCGAAAAAGTGACGTATCAGAGATGTCGCTAGCAACGTCGCGCTGTGTAAATGAGCGGCGCGACCGCGTTTTATCGCTGGTCGCAGGTTGACAGGTTGACAGGAGGAACCATAAACCTGGCAACCGGCGACCCGCGATAAGGCTGGATCGCGCCGTGTGACATCGCCAGAGCGATGTCGGCGGCGATCCAGCCTATACCGCAGCGTTGCTGCAGATCGCTCGCTGGGCTGAGCCCCGCCCAGCGAGCGATGTCACCGCCCGCATCGCTGCGACATCGCCGGCCGCAGCGATGCTGTGTGACAGATGGCCAGCGATGTCTGAAGTGAGCGGGCACCCGTGCATCGCTTCCGACATCGCTGGCCAGATCGTGCTGTGTGACAGCACCATTAGTGTTGTGAAGGGCTGCTCCATCTCAGGAAGTGATGGAATATCACACAGATTTTCCATCACTTTGTAAGCTGTAGATGTCCAACCTACGGGATCCTGAGAAGAGAGAGGCCATAGTGCTGATTCACGTTCCCTGTACATGGCCCAATTCACTTGACAAGAGCTGTACTGGAAGAATTGAGGAACTGCAGAGCAGGAAAGATTGTGTTGAGGGCAAAACACCAAATCAGCACAAAATGTTAGCTGTAAAACTTAAATTGGAGAAGACTAAGGCTAAGTTCACATCTGTTCACTGGTGCGTTTTGCATGCATTGCGTTAGCGCATGCAAACACAATGCAAAAGCATGCAAATGAAATTCAAGCGGAGACGTTTTCTGTGCGCTACCCAAACACAACCCCATTTAGTACTTGCATTTGGGGTTGGTTGCGTTTCTGTGCGCTACTCAAACGCAACCCCATTTTACACTTGCATTTGGGGTTGGTTGCGTTTGCATGTGTTTGCCTATAGGATATAATGGGTGCACGAAAGCATGTGTTTCAATTGCACTTGAATTGCATTTGCATGCTTTTGCATTGTGTTTGCATGCGCTAACGCAATGCAACCGCAATTCATGCAAAACTCACCAGCGCAGAGATGTGAAAAGGGCCTTATCCAAACTGTCTAAGAGAAAAGCTGTCTCTAAGGCCTTGTTCACACATCTTCGCTGCTAGTATTTAGCGGGTCTCCGCTAAATACTTAGCTTTTTTCAGTGAAGCAGAGATGCGTGATGCAGCCCCTGGTTACCCGATGTTGATTGCGGTAACCACTTCACACAAAAGGCTGCCTAGTGACAGGGAAACGCTGCTAGCAGCTTGGCTTGAGTGGACACTAGGCAGCCTTGTGTGTGAAGTGGTTACCACGATCAACATCGGGTAACCAGGGGCTGCGTCACCAGGAAGCGGCAGCACTCACGCATCTCCGCTTCACTGAAAAAAGCTAAGTATTAAGCGGAGACACGCTAAATACTAGCAGCGGAGATGTGTGAACAAGGCCTAAGGCCTACAACTACCAAACCCAACAAAGCTTTTATTTTGTGAGCACAGTTTAATTGTGTTAGGCTTACCTGGAGAATCTACTAAGCTACAGGTCACAGTGATAACATGGAATGAGGACAATGCCATAGCGAGGTGACCCAGGACAACTAGCTATGCTACACAAGCAGAGTATGACATACTGAAGACCATAGGAGATTGCAGAGATGTTTAACAATTATGTGTTAACCTTGAAAAGAGGTAGTTATAAGTTGTGAAAACCAAAAAAGAAGGCTGAGATGACTCAATGTAATTTACCTTATCATAAAAGAAAAGTTTGTAATGATGGGTTTACCAGCAGATATGAGGAGCAGTATATGCAACTTGTAAAAATCACAGGTCTGAAAAGATAATGGCAGGTTAAGGAACACAATGATGGCAAACTCCAAGAGTCTACTTTAGACAAAACTGACTGAATACTCAGACACCTTGTGTGTCTAAGGCTGGCTTCACATTTGCGTTTGTGTCTGCATGCTGATGGCATGCAGACACAAAAGCAGTGCAAAGCAGGGCCTAAAGATGTGTCCGCAGCGGAGAATGTCCACCTGCGGACACATCACTGTGGAGCCCAGCAGCCAATCAGCAGTGTCCGGGGGCGGAGATCAGCACTGGAGATCTCCGCCTCCCGGCCGCCGGTAAGCTCCGGGACATGTCGGCGGAGAGAACAGCTGATCTGACAGCTGTTTGAATCTCCCTCGCCGACACCGAGAGGAGATGTTGGCGCGGGAAGATTCAAACAGCTGTCAGATCAGCTGTTCTCCCCGCCGACATCGCTAGCAGATTACCAGCAGCGGGGAGGAAGAGGACAGCAGTGGCTCCAGCTAATCTCCCGGTGGCCGTCGGTGAGCTCCTGTGACATCACCGGCGGCCACCGGGAGATTTTTCAATGGGTCCGCAGCGTTCTCCTGCGCTGTCAAGCGCAGAACACTGCGGACCCATTGAAGCCAATGCATTTTTTGTGCGCTTGGGGACGCTTGCTGATTTTCCAAGCTCCCCGAACGCACAAAAAAATGCAACTGGCTGCGTCCCGGGTGCGGATGCTGGACACCGGAAGGAGCAGATATCATCCGCATCCGCACCCGAACGCAGCAAACGCAAGCACTATGCGTTCCTATGTTAAACATAGGAACGCAGTGCGCATGCGTTTGACTGCGTATGGGAACGCAGCAATACGCTGCCTTCCCATACGCAAATGTGAAGCCAGCCTAAGCGAACACTAAAAGGCCTTGCATGATTAGGTCAGTGAGGTGAGACTATGAATTAGTATGTGAATTGCCTCTTTAAAGAGGACTGAAAAGTCAATATTGACCCTTTAACGAGTCTCATCATATGACCAATATTATAAGTTAAATCATATTGTCAATTTGCAGACACAGAGTTTCGGAGTGTTCACTCCTCATCAGTTCAAAGTATGAGATATGATTTGGATAGTTAAGATGCTAAGACTGGGGATCTAAGCTATAATGTCACTCTTTCTGGAGAGATGGAGAGATGACATGTCAGGCATGTCAGTATATGAGGAGACTTAAACGCCTTGACTTGCGAAAAGTAGTGAGAACAGTGTGGAGGATAGCATGGCCATATGGAACATTAGATAAGGGTTACCAAGGGTTAACAAACATTTTTCAATGTGGTAAACAGGTACTAATACATAGGGAATTCCAGAATTAACATTTCCCAAATACAATGATATTATTGGCTTCATCCTTTCTACAGACTGGAGCAAAACAATAATAAAAAAAAGATAATTCAGATTTTGAGAATAGGTTAGTGTAGTCAGAAGACCTCAATTCAGTAGCACTAAAGTTCAGTTATTCTGGGGCTGTGCTGTTGGTTTAGAAAACCTAATCTAAAGCAAATGTTAAGTTAGCAAGAAAAGCAAAGACTTTGAAAAGAGATAAGAACCATAAGCGTTGACTACTACTCCCGGTTTCTAAGGAAACCCAGTACTAAAAGTAGCTCCTTTAATAAAGAAGTTATTATATTATTCATTGTCTTAATATTTGAAGTCAATCTGTGCAAACATATTCATATCTTTAAAAAATGAACTATAACAATATAATATCTATATCATTGCAATTTTAAGGTTGGCAAACACCGGGCATTGGAAATCAGGACTTTGTTGGGCGTGTCATTCCTGATAAATGACTTTTGTTTATAAGCAGTAATAGTATCTTTGACCGTGTTCTTTGTGATACCTATTCTTACCTCTATAAAACAGTAGACAGTGATTGAATATTTCTTAAAATTTTTGCAAATTTTTTTTTTATTTTTGCACATTCTATATAAAGACTAACCCCTTTCCACAAAATTACTTAATTAAAAAAAAAAACATCTTGTGTGGTGGTGTACTGAATAGGGTCAGTTGTATTTTACTGACTGTAACTGATAAGGTAGAAACCAACTATTCACTTGCTTAGATTCTGGTCTTGTAGTGACTGTGGGTGGTGGCAAATTAGCGAGTAGATGATGTATTTGATACATAATTGATGTAATGAAAGTTAAAGGGGTTATTTTGGATATATAGAAGAAAGCAAAGATCCATTGATGAAAAAGTAATAGGAACCGGAAATGACGCAACTGGCGAGTCATACCAAGGAGAAGTCCACAGATTTCAAACTCCGGGAGTGTGCTTGGAAATTAGGGGGGGACATGGAGCCTGAGAGAATGCCCAGAGTGTCGCACTCTAAAGATACCATCCTAATTACCATATGGGAATGAAACTTATACAATATTTATGAACAATTACATTACAGAATTAGGTCAGACTGGGATGCTTAGGGATGCAATAGAAAGCTGCAGGGACAGGTAGTGATAGGTTTGGGGGCATAAAGTAGCTGACAGGTTCCCTTTAAAGGATCAACATATTTATATACCTAGAAAAGTCACTTAAAAAACAGACTACGTGCTCAACCTACTGGGCACCCTATACAGGACTGTGTATTCAGCCCCCTAGGGGTGCAACATCTTTGCCATTACCTTTCTTCTACAGGTATTAGTTTGGGCTGACTTGGGCCCTCATGTAAATTCTGTAAGATGATATTGACCAGGAGCCATTTAGAATAGTCATGACTTCTAATGTGGCTTAAGGTACCGTTACACACTTCAATGTCATTAAGATATCACCAACGATCTCACAGGAGCGCGGTCGTTAGGATATCTTTTTGACATCGTTAGTGAGATGTCACACGTCTAGATATCGTGGACGACGCACCAACGATGTAGCGAGCAGCTATCATTCGCACAACCCAGCGAACGATACTTGTTCACTGTTGTGAATAGGCGAAGTCGTTAACGACATCGTTATCGCAGTGTCACACACAACGATGCAGCAGGTTGGCTGATTGAGGATCGTCTGATTTGAGAACATGTTCTCAAATCTGCGATCACGATCCAATGATATATTGTTGTCATATCTCGATTTTAAACGCAACGACGTCCTAACGATGTCGTTTGAACGACTCCAAACCCGTGACGTTTGAGCGATATTGTTCACGATCTCGTACTGTGTAACGGGGCCTTTAGGAACAACTGCCAGCTTCACCATCCCCACAAATGGGGAGCTGCGAGTGACAAGCTGTAGCCGCAGATCACACTGATGTTTTGTGCAATAAACAGTTTTTGTCAACCATTCAATACAAAACTATTATGTAATATCAGACATTGCTTTTCAATCACGCTAAAGAACTCGCACCCAATTAAATCTGGAGTCCCCTTGTCAAATCTGTTTTGAGGTTTTAAAGCCAAGAATGTGCGAACACTTTGTTATTCCATCATCATTCAGTAATTACAACTTCTGCTTAGGGAACAAGCCCTGTGACTTTCAATGTGTTATTCTCAAGAGAATCTCACATATCAGAATATCAGCCGCAGAGTATTGCGCTATTTATGTACTCGCATTCACTTGCAAATATTCACAAGTGTCATAGATGATGAGAAATAAAATCACTTGCACAAAAATATGCTGTTTTATATATTACCGTACATTGATGTGTGACCGGAAGGCTAATAAATACATATAGAAAATAACATATAAAGTATGGTAAATTCATATGGAACAAATTTCCAGCAGATTTTTCATACAGATTGTCTAGATTAGAGTACCAAAATGACCTAGAGGTAGGAAATGTCCACAGCGTGATTTGACCTGTTCTATGAATTTTCAATCATGCTGCAGATTTCATCCCATGTAATAAAAATGGTAGAAGCAAATCTGCAACATTTCTGCTAGTAGATGGCTAAAAAGAAATGGTGTAGGATTTGTCATAGCAGAATTTTATCCTTCAGATAAATATCATTTGGAAATACAGAAGATAGCCTAGAGACCTCACATCAAGTAGAGTTTACATCGGGAAACAAGTGCTCAGATGACTTTGTTGACTTGTCAAGTGACAAATTTTTTTTATATTGCAGTAATCAATATGTTCACATCTGCACCACTGAAGCCATGAGTGGTACTCCAAGGTCAAAGGAGAATACAGCCAAAAATAGTGATATAACCATAATAAATATCTCAATAATCATTCTAGCCTAGAGCTAAAGACCAAGGTCAGCAACTGCAATGACTCCACACAAGCTATTTTGAGTTGTCAAGGCCACAACATGCATAGGCCACACAGGCCAAGCTAAAAGATGTTGAAATTTCTGATGTCTACTTATTTAATTGCCTTGGGATCAGAAGTCGAGATGTTGCCCTTCTTTGCCATTTGATTGGTCCACGTGACCAGCCGGCGCTGGATTGGTCCACCTATAACAGAAAAAAAAATGGCCGCCATATTGGCACACTGAAGTGATGTGTCAGTATGCCAGCCGCATACAGATGCTCACCCCCAGGTCCGGATCCGCTCCTCAGGCCCCACCACTGCCTCCTCTGCCACTGTTCCAAACGCTGCTGGGAGCTCTGTACCTGGTTCAGTAAAAAAGCTGAAGGACCTGTGATGATGTCACCGTCATGTGACCTGTAGAGGAGGGGGTGGAGCTCAGCAATCCTATTACTACCAGTAAAAGACCTGTGGAGGACCCATGTCTTGTGATGTAAAGGGGTGGAGCTAAAAGACCACCCTGGGACAACGCTCAAGGAGAGACAGACGGCACAGAGGGAGAGAAAAGAGATATGAGACAGTACACAAGGGGAGAGGAAGACAGCTTGCACAGGAGGGAGAGAGACACCTCAGACACAGAAGGAAAAGATAGAGACAGCTCAGACACAGGAGGGAGAGACAGACCAGATGCAGGAGGGCAGAGAGACAGCCCACATAAGAGAGGAGAGAGACAGACCACACACAGAGGGGGAGAGAGAGAGATCAGACACAGGGGGGAGAGAAACAGCCTGCACAGGGAGGAGAGAGAGACCACACACAGAGGGGAGTGATAGAAAGAGACCAGACACAGAGAGGAGAGAGAGACAGCTCAGACACAGGAATGGAGAGAGAGACAGCCCAAACACAGAAGGGGAGAGAGAGATAGATCACACACAGAAGGGGGGAGAGAGCAAGACCACACACAGAGGGGAGAGAGAGAAATCACACACTGGCGGTGAGAGACACAGTCCAGACACAGGAGAGGAGAGAGAGAGACCACACACAGAGAGAAAGAAAGAGAGATCACTCACTGAGGGAAGACAGAGACACCCCAGATACAGGTGGGAGATAGACAGCACAGACACAGGAGGGGAGAGAAAGAGTGAGACCACACACAGGAGGGGAGAGAGCCACCCCAGACATAGGGGGAAAGAGAGACCACACAGGAGAGGAGTGAGAGAGACCACACACAGAGGGGAGAGAGACCACACACAGGGAGAGAGAGAGAGAGCACAAACAGAGGGGAGAGAGACAACCTAGACACAGGAGAAGAGAGAGAGAGACCACACAGAGGGAATAGAGAGATCAGACACAGGGGGAGAGAGACCACACAGGAAGGGAGAGAGAGAGACCACACACATGGGAGGAGAGAAACAGACCATATACAGGGGAGAGACCACACTCAGAGGGAAAGAGAAAGATCACACACACATGGGGAGAGAAAAACAGCTTTCACAGGGGAAGTAAGACAGCCCAGACACAGGAGGAGAGAGAGACCACACACAGAGGGGATAGAGAGAGAGACCACACACACGGGCGGAGGAGAAACAGACCATATACAGGGGAGAGACCACACTCAGAGGGGAAAGAGAAAGATCACACACACATGGGGAGAGAAAAACAGCTTTCACAGGGGAAGTAAGACAGCCCAGACACAGGAGGAGAGAGAGACCACACACAGAGGGGATAGAGAAAGAGACCACACACTCAGGGGAGAGTATATCAGCTTGCACAGGGAGGAGAGAGACAGCGCTCAGGGGGGAGAGTCAAACCAAACACAGACCAGACACAGGGGGGAGGAAGAGACAGACCACACACAGGGGGAGAGAGACAGACCAGATACAAGGGGGAGAGAGAAAGACCACATACACAATGAAGAAAGAGACAGACCACAAAAGGTTCCTCTGGGATTTGTGTGATGTTATGCCCTTCATATGTTTCTCACTCAGACCACATACACTCCGATGACCCCAGGAGTAAGGAAGTATTCATCATATTTTATAAAAAATAAAGTGAACTTTACTGGTGTAATGAATGAAACATAAATACTATAGGTAGCAGGCACAAAGCTTGTTGATCACATTTTCTGTTTTAGGGCCCTTTCACATCAGCGTTTTTTGAAATTCGCGGCAGATGCGGTGAAAAAAACGCATCTGCCGCGATTACTGCATACCGGCTGCACTTGCGGCGCAGTTGCGGTAAACGGCATGCAAAGTACAGGCGTACTTGCGGCAGGTGCGGCAAGTGCGGTTTTGCACTTGCGGCAGGTGCGGCCGCGAAAAAAAACGCGGTCAGCCGCGGTTTTTTTCACAGCCGCACCTGCCGCAAGTGCAAAACCGCACTTGCCGCACCTGCCGCAAGTACGCCTATACTTTGCATGGCGTTTACCACAACCGCGCCGCAAGTGCAGCCGGTATGCGGTAATCGCGACAGATGCGGTTTTTTCACCGCATCTGCCGCGAATTTCAAAAAACGCTGATGTGAAAGGGCCCTTATATAGACACAGGCATAATAGCCGCATGTGATGGCACATCACAAGTTAGTAACAACATTTCAGCAATATGAACAAAGGTGACTTGAATACTCAATTTCAACTAACTGTCCTTCATTGACCTGACCACAGACCACATCCATGCAGAACCTATGCCTCGCCTGGCAAGTCCAGTATTTCTTCCCCGGTCTGGCCTACATATTGCCTCTTCAGCCTCTCTTTGCCTGCCTGTTCTGTTTCAGAGTAACCCACAAACCACAGCTATACCTCTATGGACCCGAGCACCCACTGCAGCAGATCTCTCCATCTTTGTCTGATTGACTTCCCAGTATCCAGAATGTTCTGGTTGTATTATGATCCTGACAATCACTCTTTTGAGTACAATTACAGGGTTTTCTACCTTAGATAATCTCTTCCTAAGGCCCTTTATGTATGTGTGTATAAAACACGTTTGTGAAAAACTGGTATCAGCATCATCAGTGTTTTCCATTAGTCTCTCAACCATGTGTCATCCGTATTTTTTCAGAAAGGCTAATGAAATAAAGATGACAAATTTCCTAAACTTTCATTGTTAAACATGTACAGAACTCGGACGGCACATGGATTAGGGATGGGCGAATCTACTCGTTACTACTCGGTACTCGCCGAGTAGTAAGGGATTCGCCCGACTCGTTACACTGCGAGTAATCTCAGGGATTACTCGCAGTCAGTAACGAGTCCGCAGGGAGCGAAGGAAGAGAGGGGGGAGAAATGCTCCTTACCTCTCTTCCGGCTTCTGCTATGTGCTGTGTGCTGGGCTCTGGGACTTGCGGGCTGCGGCAGCTCCAGGGTCCTAGAGCCCGCCTACACAGAGATGTAGCAGAGCTGAGAGAGTTCTCAGCCTGCTCACTCCCTGTGCATAGATATGTATATGTATGCACAGGGTTGTGGCAGTGAAGATGTCGTTTTTGGACTACGTCGGACGGAAGAGGATTTTTGGAGTAAAGATGGAGTCTCTAATGTCTTTTTTGTTTTATTTTTAATAAAAAAGTTTTCTCTGTGTTGTGTTTTTTTTTTTTATATTGAGTACTGGAAATTCATGGCGGTCATGTCTAATATTGGCGTGACCGCCATAAATTTCGGGCTTAGGGCCAGCTGATAATACAAAGCTGGCCCTAACCTCTTTATTACCCAGCGTGCCAATGCCACCAGGGCCGCTGGAAGAGCGGGGTTCAGCACCAGAAGATGGCGCTTCAATGAACGCGCCATCTTCTGGGGCGGCTGCGGGCTGCAATTTGCAGCGGGGGGTGCCCAGAAAGCTTGGGCATCCCTGCGCTGCGGATTCCAGCCCCCAGCTGCTTAGCTGTACCTGGCTAGACATAGAAATTGCGCGGAGCCCCACGCATTTTTTTTTTTATTATTTCATGAAATTCATGAAATAATAAAAAAAAGGGCTCGCCTATATTCTTGTGTCTGGCCAGGTACAAATAGGCACCTGGGGGTTGGGGGCAGCCCGTCGCTGCCTGCTGGATCTGGCTGGTTACAAAAATACGGCGAAGCCCACGTAATTTTTTTTTTTGAAAAATCTATAAAACAATCCTAAAAAAGGATTGCATCTTTACTAACCCCTCGACCATGGTGGAGGGGTTAATAAAGATGCAGTCCCTTTTATTTATATTGTTTTATGGATTTTTCAGAAAAATTTCACGTGGGCTTCGCCGTATTTCTGGAACCAGCCAGATCCAGCAGGCAGCGACGGGCTGCCCCCAACCCCCAGGTGCCTATTTGTACCTGGCCAGACACAAGAATATAGGCGAGCCCCCTTTTTTTATTTCATGAATTTCATGAAATAATAAAAAAAAAATGCGTGGGGCTCCGCGCAATTTCTATGTCTAGACAGATACAGCTAAGCAGCTGGGGGCTGGAATCCGCAGCGCAGGGAGGCCCAAGCTGTCTGGGCACCCCCGCTGCAAATTGCAGCCCGCAGCCGCCCCAGAAGATGGCGCGTTCATTGAAGCGCCATCCTCTGGCGCTGAACCCCGCTCTTCCAGTGGCCCTGGTGGCAATGGCTCACTGGGTAATTAAGGGGTTAGGGCCAGCTTTGTATTATCAGCTGGCCCTAAGCCCGAAATTTATGGCGGTCACGCCAATATTAGACATGACCGCCATGAATTTCCAGTAATCAATATAAAAAAAAAAACACAGAGAAAATTTTTTATTAAAAATAAAACAAAAAAAGCCATTAGGGACTCCATCTTTATTTTAAAAATCCTCTTCCGTCCGACGTAGTCCAAAACGCAATCTCAGCTCTGCTACTTCCCTGTCTGTACTTAGACAGACAGGGATGTAGCAGAGCTGAGAACTGACTAAACAGTCAGGATTCAGCTCAGGGCATTAGGACCTGAGCTGAACTCTGCTGTCAGCCAGACTCGCTCTGCTCCGGAGATTCCCGAACAGTGACGAAAGTTAATTTATTCACTGCTCTTGTCACCATTCGGGAATCTCCGGAAACAGAAGCAGAGAGACTCGGGGAGCGAGTCTGCGGCTGAGGCGGCAGCGGCGGCGGAGGCAGGGGTAAGTAGCCGGCCGGGCCGGTGCACCCCTCCTCTCCCCCCTCACCCCCCCTGACCCACCTTCCCCCCTCCCCCCTTCAATCTTTTTTTTTTTTTTATTATTCTTTAAAAGCCAGTGGCTTTTTGCCGCTGGCTTTAAAAGAATAACATGGGGATTTGCAGGTTTTTCCTCTGCTGCCAGACCCCTTATAGGGTCCGGCAGCAGAGGAATCACTGCAATACTCGCCTCCCCATTCATTTACATTGGACTCGCTAGACTCGCAACGAGTAGCGAGTCCTGGACTCAGACTCGTTACAGTCTAGCGAGTCCGAGTAATTTAGGATTCGCCCATCTCTAACATGGATGTCTTCTATATTCTGTGCGTGTTATTAATGGACACATAGGCGTGATTTAACAATTTTCATCTGTGCTGTCAGAAAAAAAGTACCAGAAACTTGAATATGAGAAGGGGGCCTAAGGGTGTGTGGCACCCCACTGGTCAGTGCACCACAGAAGGGGTACTGCACCCAGATCAGTGATTGTGGTATCCCAGTGACCAGAGGATGTGATGTTAATCTGAGGCCGTCATCCCTGCATTCACACACCTAAAATAGGGGGACTAAAGGGTTAACCTGTTTGCCTGGAAGACTCAGCTCTGGTGGGAGGAGCTTAGGTGTAGCGGAAAGAGCGGGAAAAAGGGGGTGAGGCAGAATAGCCATGGAGTGAGTCTGAGAAGGAAGGAAAGGAAAGCTTGGGGGAGGTGAGGAGTGTTGTGCTCGCCTCAGAGGAAAGCACATAGAACGGACACTGGGTCCGAGACTGTGCAGGGTTACACATTCCCGGCAGTCAATACTGGAAGGTGGCGAATTCTAGATTTCCCAGCCACACAGTGTCAGGAGGCAAAGCAGCACATAGAGTTCTGCAACACTGACACCTGGGAGCAGGGTGTAAGTAAAGGACTCGAGCTGCCTGTCATACGGCACACACAGGACAGAGTGGGCAAGCAGCTTTGCTTCAAGCAACTGCAAGAGCCACAAGTAGAAGCGCAGGAAGAGAAAGTGAGGACAGAGGTTGGAACCTGAAGGGACATCAGAGAGGGCCTCAGAGACTTTACATCCTTTGGTGGCTACCCGGCCAGCTACCCGAAATGTGAATGTGTACCTTGCAAACTGTTTGAAAAGTCACCAGTAAAGTACCCGGTGAGCTAACCAAGGTCTGAGACTGTTCCTTCCAGCATCACAGCAGAGACTTCCACCTGCAGAGTCAGAGACTGCTTTCTCCACACACTGGCTGGAGGAGCTGCATCAGCAAAGTAAGTGAACTGCACTGAACACAATCCCTCACCAGGCCCATCCATTGCCACTACATCTACCCTGGGGACCCTCAGCCATACCTGAGGAGGGCTTACCATCCACGCAGCCCCAAGTCACCATCCCCAGCAGGAATACGGCAGCAGTGGTTCTACCAACCACATACCTCAGGTGGTGTCACGACAAATCCCCTGTAAATACCCTTTTTTGGACTGATCCCAGGCCACGGGACTGGGTCATGACTACCATGATCCCACAGAGAGAGCACTGACCCGATTCCCGAGTACCCCATAGCCTGGGGGTGCATCATGTGCATTTGGATGACAGTATAAATTGGAGCGAGATTGGGCTGCAATGCTTGGACTGGCTGCATGTCTTCTAACCTGAGCAAGAGTGCTGCATAGAAATATATGAAGGTATCCTGCTTGGTTTAGGAGAGCCACGGCCAGTAGGGTGTATTATGATCTAATTTTGGTCTGATTTCTACAGTTGTCTGAGCGCACCCTTACATTCACACCCAGGAGGTATCCAAGTAAGGTTCCACCTGTCCCAACTGTTGACTCTTTCTAACTGGTTAGGAACTCTCTTCTTACTTCCGCACTCTCCTACAGGGCGGCTTATTGTTAACTCTTCTGTGCTTTGCATCTAAATTAATATTTTCACTTTTCCAACACAAGTGTATAGAGGGGCATTAATCACACTTTAAACAACTGCATCAAACATCAAAATATGCAAAATGCACCAATGTAATACATATCATCAACATTACAGGGTCTTCAGGAGAGTGCTTATTCTCTTTCCACACTAGGGTTCATTCAAATACACAAGAAAGATTTCATCAAAATTTGGTTCAGTATTTCAGTTTTTCTCATCAGTTTCATCTGTTTTTCTCAGATGAAAATATGAAGTGATGGGTGTTTTCCAAGCTCCGCACATGACCCAGTCTGACAACTCACAGATGACATCTGAATACTGTCCAAATTTTTCGTGGACCAATAGACTTACATTGGCAGGGTTGATATAATAATAAAGACTATGGAACCAGGAAGAGCTGGACCTTTCACTTTTAAGGCTCTATGGTTGCTTACATTATTTGCTTTTATGCTACATCCATTTTAATACAGTCATAGAAAACCAAGACTCCCCAATGGCAGGCTTGAGCACATACACAAAAGACAAGACACTGTTTTAAATATTTTTAAATATGTACAATTAATTTTAGAAAGTTTAAAAAAAAAAATCCTTAAAGCCATATGAAGAAGTAAAAAATTGACACAACCATCAATATATAACTCTATTTAAAACTTGAGAAGTAAAGTGAAAACTTCCAATTTAACGTAAAATGTACAAAACAGTGACAAATTCCCCTCTATTAGCCTCCACAAAGCAGCTAATTTTTAGATCATGTGTCGGGTACTTTTCCTGACGAGTAAGCCGCAGAAAATGCAGGTAATAACGGATGAAAGAAACAATCCCGGCAGGTGGTGATCTGAGCCAAAATACATCATAGCAAATTGGCTCCTCTTGTACAATTTTATAGGCTTTTTATGTTCTATTTAATTGCATTTGAAAACTAGATAAATGCGGTAAGTAAAATGAATGTTTGTTTGCGAGTCAGGGAGACAATTTGCTCATTACTGGACAATGGACTAAGCCGCGATCACATTATGAACAGTGATTTGGCGGTTGTGGGTGACCACAGAGGTTACGCCATACGACAAAAGAAAATAACTGAATATTTGAAATTAAGTCAGTTGTAGAACTGAAAGAATTGAAATATAACAATCCAACACCCTCTTGTTATCCTGTCCAGGCTGCCCAAAAATAAGTCTCGACAGTAGGACTGTGCGGTGATGTGTTTAAAATTACAGCAAAATGAGTAATGGCTATATACTGTATATTAGTCTGATTTAGTCTTTTTGTATAACTTATGCAATGGGTACTTGTATCCTTAACTTTGGATATTGACCTGGCTAGTTTGCCTACTCTTTTTATATACTAATCCCTGATACCAGTTACTAGGCTCTATAAGGCTGCTTTTACATCAGCATTTTACGCTGATCGCGGCAGTTGCGGTGAAAAAAACGCAACTGCCACGATTACCGCATAATGGCCGCACTTGCGGTTTACCTGCGGCAATCCCCATGCAATGTCTATGGGTCTTGCGGCAGGTGCAACAAGTGTGGTGTAGTTGCGGTTTCGGCACTTGCCGCAGATGTGGCCACGAAAAAAACGGCATGCCGCGTTTTTTTCGCGGCCGCACCTGCCGCAAGTGCCGAAACCGCACTTGCCGCATCTGCCGCACACTTACCGCAAGCCCCATAGACATTGTATGGGGCTTGCCACAAGTGTGCCGCAATCTGGCAAGCCCCATACAATGTCTATGGGGCTTGCGGTAAGTTACCGTTATGCGGTAATCGTGGCAGTTGCATTTTTTTCACCGCAACTGCCGCGATCAGCGTTTACCGCTGATGTGAAAGGGGCCTTAGACCATTTTGAAGTAGGGGTCCATCCCATGTCAAAAAGTCATGCATAGCAAGCCCATTCTTTTCTTTGTTATTTTAAAAATAATATAAAAATTATTTCATGTATATTAACCCCTTTACGACTAATGACGAGTATACTCGTCATGAAAAGATGTCAGTTCCTGCATCATGACGAGTATACTCGTCATGGCTTTGAACTGTCACTGCTTCTAAACGAACAGTGACAGCTCAAATCTAAAAGCTGTCAGTGACAGCTGAGGGTCAGGGGCAGAGGTGTGGGCACCCCTGTTAACCCCTAACCCCCCCTTCCTCCCCCCAAACATACTTATATGCTGGCGGGCTGCACTGCACCATTATGCGGCCATTATCTAATTCTCCGGGCCCCCTGTGTCCTGTCCCCGCTCCATCCAGCCCCTCTCTGTGTCCTGTCTAGCACCCCCTGTGTGCTGTCCAGCCCCCCCTGTGCCATTCCCCCCTGTGTCCGGCCGGCACCCCCCCATACCGCTCCCCGCCATCCGCCCGCCCTCCTGGTGTTTCTACCGGCGGGCTGCACTGCACCCGCGGCCATTATCTAATACTCCGGTCCCCTTTGGCTTCTGTCCCCGCTCCATCCAGCCCCCCTCTGTGTCCTGTCTAGCCCCCCCGTGTGCTGTCCAGCCCCCCCTGTGCCACCCCCCCCATTCCGCTCCCCGCCATCCGCCCGCCCTCCTGGTGTTTCTACCGGCGGGCCGCGGGCTCATGTGCCCGCCTGTCAAGTTGCAGGGCTCCCTCCCCCCTGCTCCTATCCACCCCGCTGCTCCTACCCACCCCCCTGCTTCTGCCCACCCCCCTGCTCATACTCACCTATTCCGGGCTGCACGCTCCTGCACCGTCGGCCTCCGAGTCCTCTGCAGTCTCCGGTGTGGCTCCTCCTTCTCATCGGTGGGTAAGTATGAATGAATGAATGAATGAATGAGTGAATAGATGGATGGGTGGATGGATGGGTGAATGGATGGATGTGTGCATGCGTGGATGTGCGTGCTTGGATGTGCGTACGTGGATGTGCGTACGTGGATGTGCGTTCGTGGATGTGCGTACATGTGTGCATGCGTGGATGTGTGCGTACGTGGATGTGTGCGTACGTGGATGTGCGTGGATGTGGATGCACGTGGATGTCTGTGTGGAAGTGCGTGGATGTCAGCATGCGTGCGTGGATGTGTGCATGCGTGGATGTGCGTGCGTGGATGTCAGCACGTGGATGTGCGTACGTGGATGTGCGTACGTGGATGTGCGTATGTGGATGTGCGTACGTGGATGTGCGTGCGTGGATGTGCGTACGTGGATGTGCGTGGATGTGTGCATGCGTGGATGTGTGCGTACGTGGATGTGCGTGGATGTGGATGTACGTGGATGTCTGTGTGGATGTGCGTGGATGTCAGCATGCGTGCGTGGATGTGTGCATGCGTGGATGTGCGTGCGTGGTTGTGTGCATGCGTGGATGTCAGCACGTGGATGTGCATATGTGGATGTGCGTGCGTGGATGATGGGTGCATAGGTGGATGGATGGGTGCAACAAGGGATCAAGTGTCCTCTTGTTATAGTCTCTGGGATCATAGTCATGGTGCACTGTATAACTGATCATTGTCATACAGTGCACCATAACTCTGACCCCTGAGACTGTAGGAAGAGGACACTTGATCCCTTGCTGCAGTCTCTGGATTGAGCAGAGGCAATCGAGCGTCGTGGGACCTTCGTTGTGGACTACGTCGGAGGCGATCGAACGTCGTGGGACCTTCGTTGTGGACTACGTCGGAGGCGATCGAGCGTCGTGGGACCTTCGTTGTGGACTACGTCGGATCTTTATAATAAAGATGGAGTCTGAATTTTGTTTGTGTTTTTTTTTTCAAATAAAAAGATTTTTCTATGTGTGTATTTTCTGACTATTTACCAGAGATTCCTAATGGCGGGTCTAACATTGGCCCTATATTATGAATCTCGGGCTTAGTGCCAGCTGCCAATAAAAAGCTGGCATTAACCCCTTTATTACCCAGTTTGCCACCGGCACCAGGGCAACTGGAAGAGCATGGGTACAGCGCCAGAAAATGGCGCTTCAATGAATGCGCCATTTTCTGGGGCGGCTGGTGGCTGCAATTCGCAGCATGGGGGGCCCAGAACGATTGGGCCTTTCCATGCTGAGGATTCCAGCCCCCAGCTGCCTAGTTGTACCTGGCTGGGCCAAAAATATGGCGGAGCCCTACGTCATTTTTTTTTCTAGAATTAGTTCTAGAAATAAAAAAAAATGGGCTTCGCTGTATTTTTGGTTGCAGCCAGGTACAACGAGGCAGCTGGGGGTTGCTGGCAGTCTGTAGCTGCCAAGTTGTACCTGGCTGGACCAAAAATATGGCGGAGCCCTACGTCATTTTTTTTTTCTAGAATTAGATCTAGAAATAAAAAAAAATGGGCTTCGCTGTATTTTTGGTTGCAGCCAGGTACAACGAGACAGCTGGGGGTTGCTGGCAGTCTGTAGCTGCCAAGTTGTACCTGGCTGGACCAAAAATATGGCGGAGCCCCACATCATTTTTTTTTTCTAGAATTAGTTCTAGAAGTAAAAAAAAGCCTTCGCTGTATTTGTAGCCAGCCAGGTACAACTTGGTAGCTGGCTGACTGGAATCCTCAGCGTGGAGAGACTCAAATGTTGTGGGTCCCCCACGCTGCAAATTTCAACCCACAGCCACCCAAGAAAATAGCGCATTCATTAGAGGCGGCATTTTCTGGTGCTGTACCCCAACTCTACCAGTTGCCCTTGTGCTGGTGGCACACGGGTTCTCCATATGCGACATGGTGTCCGCTAACAATTTCAATAGAAAATTAGCTCCAATTGTTAGTGAAAACCATGTCGGGTATGGAGAGCCCCTCCCTGTGTGCCTGAACATTGGAGCTCCCCCACAAGTGACCCCATTTTGGAAACTAGACCCCCGAAGGAACATATCTAGATGCATAGTGATCACTTTCAACCCCCAGATGCTTCACAAATTCATTCATAAAAATGAAAAAGCACTTTTTTTTCCACAAAAAGTTTCTTTTTTCATTTTTACGGATCAATTTGTGAAGCACCTGGGGGTTCAAAGTTTCACTATGCATCTAGATACGTTCCTTGGGTGGTCTAGTTTCCAAAATGGGGTCACTTGTGGGGGAGCTCCAATGTTTAGGCACATAGGGGCTCTTCATATCCTACAAGGTGTCCGCTAACAATTCCAATTGTTAGTGGACACCATGTTGCGTATGGAGAGCCCCTGTGTGTCTCCACATTGAAGCTCCCCCACAAGTGACCCCATTTTGGAAACTAGACCCCCAAATGATTATATCTAGATGCATAGTGAGCACTTTGAACCCCCAGATGCTTCACAAATTGATCCGTAATAATGAAAAAGCACTTTTTTTTCCACAAAAAGCTTCTTTTTTAATTTTTACGGATCAATTTGTAAAGCACCTGGGGGTTCAAAGTGCTCACTATGCATCTAGATACGTTCCTTTGGGGGTCTAGTTTCCAAAATGGGGTCACTTGTGGGGGAGCTCCAATGTGGAGACACACGGGGACCCTCCAAACGCGACATGGTGTCCGCTAAAAATTTGAATGGAAAATGAGCTCAGATTGTTAGCGGACACCATATAGCGTATGGAGGGTCCCCGTGTGCCTCCACATTGGAGCTCCCCCACAAGTGACCCCATTGTGGAAACTAGACCCCCGAAGGAACATATCTAGATGCATAGTGAGCACTTTGAACCCCCATATGCTTCAGAAATTCATCTGTAAAAATGAAAAAGCACTTTTTTTTCCACAAAAAATTTCTGTTTTCATTATTATGGATCAATTTGTGAAGCATCTGGGGGTTCAAAGTGCTCACTATGCATCTAGATATGTTCCTTTGGGGGTCTAGTTTCCAAAATGGGGTCACATGTGGGGGAGCTCCAATGTGGAGACCCACAGGGACCCTCCAAACGCGACATGGTGTCCGCTAACAATTTGAGCTCATTTTCCATTCAAATTGTTAGCGGACACCATGTCGCGTTTGGAGGGCCCCGGTGTGTCTCCACATTGGAGCTCCCTCACAAGTGACCCCATTTCGGAAACTAGACCCCCTAAGGAACATATCTAGATGCATAGTGAGCACTTTGAACCCCCAGATGCTTCACAAATTCATCAATAAAAATGAAAAAGCACTTTTTTTTTTCCACACAAATTTTCTTTTTTCATCTTTACAGATCAATTTGTGAAGCACCTGGGGGTAGAAAGTGCTCACTATGCATCTAGATATGTTCCTTTGGGGGTGTAGTTTCCAAAATGGGGTCACTTGTCGGGGAGCTCCAATGTGGAGACACACGGGGACCCTCCAAACGCGACATGGTGTCCGCTAACAATTTGAATGGAAAATGAGCTCAAATTGTTAGCGGACACCATGTCGCGTTTGGAGGGTCCCTGTGTGTCTCCACATTGGAGCTCCCCCACAAGTGACCCCATTTTGGAAACTAGACCCCCAAAGGAACATATCTAGGTACATAGTGAGCACTTTCAACCCCCAGATGCTTCACAAATTGATCTGTAATAATGAAAAAATAATTTTTTAGTGGAAAAAAAGTGCTTTTTCATTTTTACGGATGAATTTCTGAAGCATATTGGGGTTCAAAGTGCTCACTATGCATCTAGATACGTTCCTTCGGGGGTCTAGTTTCCAAAATGGGGTCACTTGTGGGGGAGCTCCAATGTGGAGATACACAGGGACCCTCCAAACGCAACATGGTGTCCGCTAACAATTTGAGCTCATTTTCCATTCAAATTGTTAGCGGACACCATGTCGCGTTTGGAGGGTCCCCGTGTGTCTCCACATTGGAGCTCCCCCACAAATGACCCCATTTTGGAAACTAGACCCCCTAAGGAAGGTATCTAGATGCATAGTGAGCACTTTGAACCCCCAGATGCTTCACAAATTGATCCATGAAAATTAAAAAAACACTTTTTTTTCACAAAAAAATTCTTTTTGCCTACATTTTTTCAGTTTCACATGGGCAAAGGGATCAAATACATCCCAAAATTTGTTGGGCAATTTCTCCTGAGTACACCGATACCTCATATGTGGTCATAAACCACTGTTTGGGCGCACGGCAGGGCTCAGAAGTGAAGGAGCGCCATTTCACTTTTTGAATGGAAAATTGGCTCTAAAATTCAAATTGCGCTCCCTCCCTTCTGAGCCCTGCCGTGCGCCCAAACAGTGGTGTATGACCACATATCAGGTATCGGTGTACTCAGGAGAAATTGCCCAACAAATTTTAGGATGCATTTTATCCTGTTGCCCATGTGAAAATGAAAAAATTGAGGCTAAAAAACATTTTTGTTACAAAAATTAAAATGTCCATTTTTTCCTTCAACTTTATTTTAGTTCCTGTGAAGCACCTGAAGGGTTAATAATCTTCTTGAATATAGTTTTGAGTAGCTTGAGGGGTGCAGTTTTTGGAATGGTGTCACTTTTGGGTGTTTTCTGTCATGTACACCCCTCAAAGGGACTTCAAATGTGATGAGGTCACTAAAAAATTGGTTTTGTAAATTTTGCTGGAAAAATGAATAATTGCTGATGAACTTTGAACCCTTATAACGTCCTACCAAATTTTTTTTTTCTTCCAAAATTGTGCTGATGTAAAGTAGACATGTGGGAAATGTTATTTATTAACTATTTTGTGGCACATAACTCTCTGGTTTAGCAGAATAAAAATTAAAAATTTGAAAATTGCTAAATTTTCAAAATTTTTGCCAAATTTTTTATTTTTTCACAAATAAACGCAAAAATTATCGACCTAAATTTAATACTAACATGAAGCCCAATATGTCATGAAAAAACAATCTCAGAATCGCTAGGATCCAATGAAGCTTTCCAGAGATATTACCTCATAAAGGGAGAGTGGTCATAATTACAAAAAATGGTCCGGTCATTAAGGTGCAAAGTGACTCGGTCCTTAAGGGTTAAAGCGTCATCATATTCACCAAAAATAGAGGGTATTCAATATACCTTGCCCAAGAGTAAGGTTTACTGCAGCATGCATCTTCCTGCTAGCTGCTTATGAAAGTCTGCTCCATGGACTGACTATAGACTCTTGTAGGCTAAATTCTCTGTATATTGTTGACTATAGCACTTTAATAAATGTGTGAACTAATTCCTACAATATATTTAAAATTGCTAAAAAAAGAACAAGCTTTTATTTATTTACTAGATGGTGGCCCGATTCAAACACATCGGGTATTCTAGAATGTGTATCTAGTTTATTTATGAAGATTTAAGAATAATGCGGGGTTTAAATCCCGCGCCAATATCGTTGATTGGTTGCGGGTTCAAATCCTGCGCTAATTCGCGGTTGGACTGCGAGTATTGCTGATTGGTCGCGCCCAGCCGGCCGCGACCAAATCAGGAAAGCGGTGTTTAAATCCAGCGTCAATATCGCTGATTGGTCGCAGCCGGACTGAGCCTGGCGCTGATTGGTCGTGGACGGCCGGGCGCATCCAATAAGTGAAGCGTGGTTCAAATCCCGCTCCAATTCGTGGCTGGACTGCACTGGTCGCTGATTGGTTGCTCCCGTCCGGTCGTGATCAATTAGCGAATCAGTTTTTAAATCCAGCACCAATATCGCTGATTGGTCGCGGCCGGACTGAGCCTGTCGCTGATTGGTCACGGCCGGTCGGCTGCAGTAATTGCACTTTAGCTGAGCGCACAGGAACCGCTGTCTGCAGGCCGGACTGCGCCTATCATTGTTGGACGTGGACGGCCAGCCGCAACTGATCAGCAAAGCGTGGTTCAAATCCTGTGCCAATTCGTGGCCGGACTGCGCCTGTCGTTGCTGGGTTGCGGCCAGCCGACCGCAACTAATCAGCAAAGCGTGGTTCAAATCCCATGCCAATTCGTGACAGATAGACAGATATGAGGTAGGAGATGTAGGGGGGTGCTGCACTGTGAAGAGCATTGTGGGTGAGAACAAGCAGTTTGAATTGGATCCTATAGTGTATAGGTAGCCAGTGCAATGACTGGCATAGAGCAGAAGCGTCTGAGTAACGGTTAGCTAGATAGGTGATCCTGGCTGCTGCATTAAGGATGGACTGGAGAGGGGAGAGTCTAGTGTGGGGGACGCCGATTAAAAGAGAATTACAATAGTCAAGGTGGGAAGTGAATCAGGGCCAAAGTGAGGGTTTTTGTGGTTTCCAATGTAGAGAAAGGGGTGAATTCTATAGGTGTTCTTCAGGTGCAAGCAACAAGAGTGGGCGAGAGATTGTATATATGGGGTGAAGGAAAGATCAGAGTCAAACATAACACCCAGACAGAGAACCTGCTGACTAGGCGTTATCAAGGTGCCGCACACTGAGAGAGAGATATCATATTTGGGGAGGTTAGTGGAGGGCGGAAGCAGAAGAAGTTCAGCTTTGGAAAGGTTGAGTTTCAGATAGAGAGCGAACATGATATTGGAAACTGTGGTTAAACAGTGATTTGTGTTCTTTATTAGATTGGGAGTAAGGTCAGGGGAAGAAGAGTATAGTTCTGTGTCATCAGCATAAAGATGGTACTGAAAGCCAAATCTGTTGATGGTCTGTCCAATCGGGGCCATGTACAAAGAGAAGAGGTCCAAGGACTGAACCCTGAGGGACCCCAATAGTGAGATGAAGAGGGGAGGAAGTGGAGCCAGCGAATGATACACTGAAAGAGCTGTCAAAAAGATAGGAAGAGAACCAGGAGAGCACGGTGTCCTTGATGCTGATGGAGTGCCAATTTTGTTTTCCAAAATTAAATGACTTTCCTACTTTTCCGCAATGGCATGGACGCACACAGCAGTTCACTACCACATATGGGGTGTCTGTGTACTTAGAAGAAATTGAACAATAAATTGTAAGGTTCATTTTTTCCTGTTACCTTTGTAAAATGAAAAAAAAATGGGTCTAAAGCAGCATTTTACTGGGAAGAATGTGATTTTTATTATCATGGCTCAATTGTATAAAATTTTATGCAACACCTGCGGGTTCAAGATGCTCACCTACATCTGGATAAATATCTTGAGGAGCCTAGTTTCCAAAATGGGGTCACTTGTGGGGGATTTCCTCTATCTAGGCACATTAGGGGCTCTGCAAATGCAACATGGTGTCCGCTAATGATTCCAGCCAAGGGCTTATTAGTTTCTACCAGTTTTTCAGGCCAGCAAAGATAGTGTAAAATATTCAAGTTATACAGTGAGGCTGAATTAAAAAAAATCATCAAATCTTGTAAAAGTCTGAAAAATATCCCCCACAAAAATACATTAAAAAAATCGCAAAAATGTTTTGCCACAAAAAAACCTAAGTAATCAAAAAATGCACATATACTTAGAATTGCCACAATCATGCATCCACTGATTGTCTTAAATAGCCGGCAGTAAAAATCCGGGAGGTAAAAAGACCGTCGGCTATTTCAAACCATCATCTGATGCAGCGCGGCCAGCAGTGGAGCTAATACAATAGTATGAGAAACTATGCCAGCCTCCAAAATGAAATATAATCAATGATGTTTATTTAAACTTCTAAAATTAGCGGTATGCCATATCAAACATGGATGACAGAAAAGACAACCATCCGATTATGCATTTCAAGCCATTGTGGCACTTAGTCATATCATGGGTGTTGTACGTCCATCCACTCATGATTCAACTAAGGACCATAATGGCTCAAAATGCGTGATCGGATGGTTGTCTTTTCTGTCCTCCATGCTTGATATGGCTTAGGCAAGGGTCACACTTATGAGGTCACTTACGTTTGACGGATTCTGTTACTGCAGAGGCAAGCCTGCAGTAAGGGCCAACGTTAAAGTTGGGTGCTAGAGCAAACGCTGTTCCGTAGTAAGCTGATGTTTACCATGGATGCAGCCACACAGGAAGCAGAGTGCACAGGAAAACGTTGCTTACAATGTTTTCCTGTGCGCTCTGCTAAAGCGCAGTTCCTGACGCTTCCTGTGTGGCTGCATCCATAAACATGTAGTTACTATGGAGCAGTGTTGGCTCTGAGCACTCAACATTAACGCTGACCGTTACTGCAGGCTTGCCTCTGCAGTTACGTCATCTGTCAAACATAAGTGCCTGATAAGTGTGACCCTAGCCTTACTGCTATCTTACAAAGATTTAAACAAACCTGGGTAGCAGGGTGGCTCATTTGTTAGCACCATTGTTTTTCAGCACTGGGATTTTCGGTTCAAATCCCAACAAGCACAGCCTATGCAAGGAGTATGTTCTCCCCATGTTGGTCTGGGTTCTGTGGTTTCCTCCCACACTTCATAGACTTACCGATAGGGAATTAAGATAGTAGCCCCAATGGGGTCAGTGAGGATAAAGTCTGTAAAGTGCTGTGGAATATGATGGCACTATATAAGGAATCTAGATAAATAAATGTATTCTATTTTCAATGCTGGCATAATTTCTGTTCCATTGAAAAATAGGTACCTAAAACAAAGGTTTTTAGATAGATACCGACTTTCAAAGCAGTAAATATCTATCTCAAATAAGTAAACACATACATAAAATTAAATTCTTCATTTTCTAATAAAACTATACTTTTGGAATAGGGATAAGTACTCTAATACCGTGTTTCCCCGAAAGTAAGCCCCCCCCGATTGTAAGGCCGCCTAGGGGTAAAGGGGGGGGCCTGCTAATGTAAGGCCTCCCCCGAATATAAGGCCTTACAACCGGGGGGGGCCAATGTAAGGCCCCTAGCGGGGGGCGGGCATACTACCCCCAGCCGGTGTTCTGAGGCCCCCCCTGCTGCTGCTCACATCTTACCCTCCAACGTCTTCTTGCAGCAGCCAGCGCATCGGTCCTCCGGTCCTGTCCTCAGCTGTCTCCCGGATCATGTGACACTCCAGACCACAGTTGTGAAACAGCAGCTTTACTTAAGCCATGTGATACAACGTTTCAACCTTGCGGTTTTCATCAGGCATAGTGCATCATGGGTCTATGCCTGATGAAAACCGCAATGTTGAAACGTTGTATCACATGGCTTAAGTAAAGCTGCTGTTTCACAACTGTGGTCTGGAGTGCTGCCTGTTTTTTGGATTTCTGGTTTTGCTGCAGTTGAGCCCTGCTACAGGAAGTATTGCACCCATTTTTTCTATAATATTATGTGCTGATTCTATCTTTTGGTCCTTTCCCGGATCATGTGACCGGCCGGTCGCAGTAGCGATGACGTCATGCGCTGCGACGGGTCACATGATCCGGGAGAAAGCTGAGGATGGGACCGGAGAACCGACGCGCTGGCTGCTGCAAGAAGACGTTGGAGGGTAACATGTGAGCAGCAGCAGGGGGGGCCTCAGAACACCGGCTGGGGGGTAGTGTGCCAGCAGGAGGGGGCCTGTATGCCACACTGCTGAGGCTGTATCCACACTGCTGGGGTTGTATGCCACACTGCTGGGGCTGTATGCCACACTGCTGGGGCTGTATGCCACACTGCTGGGGCTGTAGCCACACTGGCTGGGGCTGTATCCACACTGGCTGGGGGCTGTATACCACACTGCTGGGGCATGTATACCCTGTGTACGACACTGCTGGGCTGTATACTACACTGCTGGGGGCTGTATACCTGTGCTGGGGGCTGTATACCGGGGTGGCGGTCTGCTGCATTTCCCACCCTCGGCTTATGCATGAGTATATACGGTGTGTGTGTGTGTATGTGAGTAGGCTGGGGCTGCCAATATAAGACCCCCCCCCCCCGAAAGTAAGACAGGGGGCCACTTTTGGCCCCCCAAAAAATGTAAGACAGGGTCTTACTTTCGGGGAAACACGGTAGTACCTTTACACGCCGCTACCGAAAGGTAGAAACCGGCAGGTGTTGGAGACAATTGTACCTTTTACCTTTAAAACACCGCGAAGTGGTGGCGTGTAATTCAGGTCATACCTTCCTGTCTCTTTGGATACCTGTCTTTCAGGCGTGCTGAAAAACAAGCAGGTATAACCCCTATGGTGGTGGCGTGTAATCGGTGCACAGGTACGGTATTTGAGTTACCTGGGGCGTGCTTGAGCGTCATGTATACCACGCCCCATCAGTTATCATTGGTGGGGACTACTGTGTACCCATTGGCTGTCCCTGCACAGGGCGGCATATTTAACGAGCTGACCAGTCACAATACACATTTGCTATAGCGTCATGTATTAGGCAGCCTCCCTGCGCTGGCTGGCCAATCATGATGTTATTGCATTGTCCAATCACCGTACGAGCGTCGAGCAATACACTACTCAGTCACGCCTATGTACTTACGGCGCACAATATGTACACCCAGATTCCCTTGTGGTAGCGGTGTGTAAATCAGGGAAGGTGTACACAGAAGGTAACCTGCGGCACCCGTGGGCACATCCGGGGAACGAAAATACCTTCTGTGGAGCACCTTGTGGCGGCATGTAATTGCGGCATCAGGTACCGTTAGGAACCGTTGAAAACGCGCGCGTGCACGTGCGGTGCCTACCTGTTGCTACCCTCGGTAGCGGCGTGTAAAGGTACCATTAGGGTACCTTTACACGCGGCAACTTTTCTAGGAATTTCACTGGCAACTTACTGGTTGTAATGAAATCATGGACACATTGTTCTATCTTGTTGCTGTGTACAAATGGAACAATGTGTCCATGATTTCACTGCAACCAGTAAGTTGCCAGTGAAATTCCTAGAAAAGTTGCTGTGTGTAAAGGTACCTTTAGAGGGCTTCATTCTTAAGATAGATACATGTCGAATTGGTGTCAAATCTAGTCATGTGAATCTAACTATGTGGATATGCCCCAAATTAACAAAATGGGAATAGCCCTTTGAAGGGAACCTATCATGTCCCCAAACACTATTAAATGGGAATGGTTGGGGATATCAATTTCCTGTTTGTGGCACATTACTATATGGGAGGGGGAAAACTTTTCCAGATGGGTGGTGACCATGGTGGCCATTCTGAAGTCGGCCATTTTGGATCCAACTTTATTTTTTTTAATGGGAAGAGGGTCATGTGACACATCAAACTTATTGAGAATTTCATAAAAAACAATGGTGTGCTTGGTTTTAACTTAACTTTTTTCTTTCATGAGTTATTTACAAGTTTATGATCACTTATAAAATGTGTTCAAAGTGCTGCCCATTGTGTTGGATTGTCAATGCAACCCTCTTCTCCCACTCTTGACACACTGATAGTAACACCGCAGAAGAAATGCTAGCACAGGCTTCCAGTATCCGTTGTTTCAGATGCTGCACATCTCGCATCTTCACAGCATAGACAATTGCCTTCAGATGGCTCCAAAGATAAAAGTTTAAGGGGTTCAGATTGGTAGACTTTGCTGGCCATTCAACTGGCCCACGACGACCAATCCACTTTCCAGTTAACTGTTCATGTAGGAATGCTCGGACCTGAAACCCATAATGTGGTGGTGTACAATCTTGCTGGAAAAACTCAGGGAACGTGTCATCATCAGTGCATAAAGAGGACAACACATCATGTAGCAATTTCAGATATCCAGTGGCATTGAGGTTTCCATTGATGAAGAATGGTCACACTATCTTTTTTATCTTTGGGGTCATCTGAAGGCAATTGTTCACCAATGGATGTAGAACAAGCTTTTTAGAGCACTGAGTGCTAGTTACATCAATATTATTGTCAGTTTGGTGTAACTTGTCTGTGCACAATTGAAAGGGGGAAGGTGTTGTGATATTGTTGTCATCTTAGTTGGCTTCAATATCTTCTAATGTAATCCGGCCTGCAGTGGGATTAATTGTCCTGCATCTGGTGGGGGTTGGGTGTCTTTGTTCCTCTCTGCAGGGGGCTTTTTTAATACACAATTCTGAAGACAGGGCAAAAGACTGGACTTTTGGAAGAATGAGCTATAAGGTTTAGTTACTTGCTGCTGTGATATGCAGGGCAGAGGATCTGTTGCTGTGGCAAGGTCCAGGTGCCAATGGATGGACTAAAGAGACCGAAGCTGGATACATGCTCTACAGTTGTTATATGCATTATCTGGATTTGAGGAATTATCCTTAAATCAGATGTTGCTGGCTGGTTTGGGATTTTGTGGACTGGGGCATCGCATTGTAGCCCTCTACCTGAAGTTGATTTAGGATTGTATACGGAAGAAATAAAAGCTTTTGCATCGTTAACCTGCCTAGGTGATTAATACAGGCCAAAACTCAGATCCTCACAGGTGTGTCTACACTATTCACAGAATAGTGAACGGTGCTTTGAGCAGAGGCTGGAGCCGATCCAGCACACCCCTGTGACTGAAATCCAGCGCCATTTTCTCCTTGTACCACACTTGCAATAAAGTGTCCAGGCAGCCTTTTAATATTAATAACCTGCAGAATAACCCTACGTCTGCAGGTTAATAGCATTTAGGGATATCATAGGTTCTCTTTACTAGTGACAGGTTTGTGATGAAGCCTAGCTAAATGACATGGATTGAACACAAATGATTAACGAGTGCACTGATTTCTTTCTGGATAATCTTTACAGTGTACATGTATGTCACTTGTTATATAGGGACATTAGTAGGAGCCAGGAGCAGAAGTCACGTAATTGCTGCGGTAATTGCTTTAGTGCCTCGTACATGACAACTCAATTTTAAACAAAAGAACTGGTCTGAATATTTACCTTTTTAAAGTAATTTCCCTTCTGCACTGAATCATCACTTCATTTTCCTCCCACAACACTAAATCTGTCACCTTCACTTGTCACCTCTTTGAAATTGAAAAATGAATCCAGTTCTGCAGTCTCATAGAGTGACACCTAAGATTTACCTTTGTCCTTCTTCATTGTCCTACTACAGCTGAAAAAATACAAATTTATGTACAAAACGGGCATTTTCAAGCAGATCCGATACTAATTAGGTTACATCAATATAATTATTCTATGATATAATAGAAACTTGGATGGTAGCAAGGAAATGTTACATATCTCTAATAATGCAGGATGGACTTGAATGAACATCAAATAAATATTTTACCTAACATTTTTAATTTGGAAAGAATATAATTTTACCAACAAATTTTTGGTGTTAAATTAAAATGTGGCCATCACCATTGGTCTTATCAAAAGAATGTATTAATTATATGGAAGATACCTATATACAGTGCTTAGCATAAATGAATACACATCTGTAAAAGTAGAATTGTTCTAATTAAAATCTTACTTAATGCAAGAACAATTTCTAAAAATTAGATAAGCCTGAATTTCATAGAATTATTTTTTAACCCATAACATAAAATGATTGTTAATATTATAATTTTCATTACAAAATCTTCAGATGCACTCAATTTAGTTGAGGCAAAAATGAACACACCCCACATCAAAAACTACTAGATCTAGTATTTTGTATGTCCTGCAAGATTTGTAAGGACAACACCAGTCTTCTAGGCATGAAAAGAACAAGTTTGTGACATATTGTAACATCTGTATTTTTCTATTCTTCAAGACTGAGCTCTTTTATAGCCTGGTTGCTGGATGTAGAGTAATGCTCAACTTATCATCATAATTCCCTATAGGTGTTCGGTTGGGTTCAGGTGAGGACTTACAGTTGACCACTGAATCACTTTCACTCTGTTCTTCATAAGAGATGTGTTTTGGATCATTGGATCAAATATTGGATCATGGATCATTCATGTGTGGAAGTGCACGTCTACCAAGGGCACGTAGTGATAGTAACATTTTTGCTATCAATATAGAGCAGTACATCTGTGAATTCATGGTACCATCAATGAAATTTAGATCCCCGACACCAGCAGCTCTCATGGAGCCCCACATACTGTAAGGGCACTGCCACCACCATGTTTCATTGTAGGCACCATACATTTTTCTACATTCAATTTTCTAAATACAATTTCATGTAATTTAACCCTTGCTCTTTGATCAACAGCTTCCCCAATACAGTATTATGCCTTTTCCCCTCAGTCACCTCTTCACAGTATGTTGGCCCATACAGCCCAACAAAGAGTATACTGTCCCCATAGTCCCCCAAAGAGTATCCTACTCCCCCAGCCACACAAACAGTATGATCCTTGCAACCTGCAGCACAATATGATGGTTCCTATAGGTCTCTAGCGCACATAGCATGATAGCTCCTACAACCCCACTAACAGCATAATCTACCACAGCTCCCAAAACACAGCATGATACCCCACAGGCCTCAAACAGTATGATCCCAACAGACTCCCAACATAGTTTGATAGCTTTCTCTGTCCCCCAAACAGTATA